>CM067171.1:20881736-20936736 GCA_034093135.1 Erigeron breviscapus
ACACATCAGGGTAATACCCAAATCAAGAAATAAGATATAAAGATATTTTTAGAAAATAATAAGTAAGAATCAATCGATAGAATATAAATCCTAACAGGGGATATACCCAAATAGAGAACAAATAAGATAAAAGGGTTTTTGATAGAATCAATCGAATCCAACCAAGGTCAGATACGAGATATAAACCTATGGCTCTGATACCATGATAAAACTAGTTAAAGCTAAAATATATTTTGATAATAATAGTAGATGATTTAACAAACAGACTAATATATAGCTTAAAACACATATTGAAGGAAAGAACTAATTGATTAATAATCTAGAGAAATAAGTTATACAAAAATAGTTTTTGAACAAACCCTGAACACCATTAACATGATTACATGATTTGAGAGAAAATGAGAATACATCATAACGGTAAAAAAGAGGCTACAAGAATGTCAGGGAATGTTAACCCTAGATCCTAGGTAGCATTGTTTATATAGAAAAATATATTTCATAAAAGCCCCTTGTCTTCAGAAGTGTTCCTCTCAGCCCATGTCTTCATCTTCTTAAGTTATCCAGCTTTAGTCCATGCTACATCTTCTAAGTGCAACTGAGGTCCTAACAACATGAAACCATATTAAGTTAGTGAGTAATTAAGTTGCCTAAATAACACAAAAGTCTCATATAATTTTGGCTGTTATATATAACATTTCTGTGTACTTTTTTTCTTGAGTTGTAAATTAGTCTGTACATGTAAAAATAATAAGGGTCTAACAGATATATGTAAATAAAATAGTTGTATTTTATCATAGAATTCGGGCCTTCAGTGAGTGTAATGGAAGATAAAAAATCTAATACACGTTCTTGTATATAGTTAGCATTTTCTAAATACTCAATAATAAAACATCGTACCTATAGTAGGTTAAAATAGTTGAAACTTTCTACTGTCTCCCTCACGACATCCAAGTTAGAGAAAGATAAATTGAAATATAAGTGCAATATATTTGGAAAATCAAATTAAGTAAGAGACTTATATAACCACACATTCACTAACATTCGTTTTGCAACTAAATTTAGTCAATTTGTTTGCGACAACTTCAAATTTTAATTAACACGACTAATCATCCTTATGTTTGTTCGCGTTGCTCTAATAGTTTTACGCCCCCACCTTGCAGTAGTGGTCATCAAAGCATCAAGTCCGTCCTATGTCACAGTTGGTTTCATTTCTAGACAACCCCAAAGGCACCATTGTTCCTCTATATATAATTGGCACGTTATTTGTCATCGGAACATAAGGGTTTAATGAACTACTCGATGCAAAGTTGTATCCGTTATACCTAGCACCTTTCAGTCACAATTAAAAAAATGTGATCAAACTTTTTTTTTCTTTTTATGCTATTAAATCAATAATACTACAAATATAAACCTATCGCATAAGCAAACACTATATTTGTACCTTGCGTTGCACCATTATGGTGTTGAACCATCTCTTGGGGGTGTGCTACTTGTGATGGTGCCCTAACAACCCCTAAGCTAATCAAGAATTCTTCAAGTGTCATCTCATCATCAGAGCTATGTTTATGTCTTTGTGGTGCTTGAACTCGAGTTTGGATTGGTTGGATATCCCCAATAATGTCTTTTAAAGCTTTTGGGATGCTATGATCGTCAGTTTGTATATTGATGTCTATATCTTCTAGGTTTTGAAGTTGGTTATCGTCTGTCTCGACATAAGCCAGGTACTCTTCAACATTCATAGAAATCGAGTTCTTGATTTTTGCCGGATCGCGTTGAAAAGATGCCCGAGGCAATGTCATTTGGGTATTTCTAATAAATCAATTCACAAAATGAAAAAAGATAGCAAAATTTGCTAATCAAAAATGCTATTTATATATAGGCTTTAAGAAATCACTAATGGTCACGACGTCTACAAAATACTCCTGTTTAGCTTTAAAAAAAAAGCTTGTGTCATTCTTTCTTTTTTTAAATTGATTGTTAACTAGGAATTCCTTAAAAGTCGAAAATTCAAATGCATTAAATGAATTATTGTGAAAAATGTCGGTCATATATTGGTTAAAATCTTCAACCCAATCGTCACATGTGCTATATTAACGGTGAACTATGACATCATCTTTTTCTTAAACGGCTAACAATTCACATATGGTAAATGTGATGTTTGACTTAGGGCGGGGGGAGTGCCTCACCGCCCCTCCCCGCCTGCTCCCTAATGCACGGAGTGTTTCCCCGCCCCTCCCCACCCTTTTATATTTAATTTATTTTCTATTTATTTTTATTCAAATAATAACTAAAACTTTTATTTAATAAATTAAAACTAATACAATATTAAACTAACACAACAAAATAAAACACGAAACTACAATCTAAAACGAAACGACAACACAATACATAAATAAACTAGCGATCGATGCCCGGGACGAATGTGGCATGAATATGGTCAATGAGATCCATCCGAAGATCTTGCTTGAACCGCCTTAACACCAAAGTACGCGTGCCAAATCCATGTATCCTGTGTCGCCACTGCTTCAAGCATTATTGACGGCCCTTTTGGTCACCTCTCGTGTATTGGCCACGCCAAGCCACCGGACAATTCTCCCAAGCCCAGTGTGTACAATCAAGGCTCCCTATATATACATTATTAACCAAAACTATTAACTATGTAATATACATATGTAATATATATCTGAATTAAATAATTATATAGATATAACCAAATTATTATATGTAATATATATATATATACACCGAATTAAATAACTATAGATATAACCGAAATTTATAAGTACATATATACCTAACATGTCGGGGAAACCATGATAAGACGTGATATGTCTTATTTTATACCCATTTCCCACGGAATTATTAGATGTTTTTAATCGCTTTTCGAGTCGTTTTTGTATACATTTGGTGCGTTTATGGTATTTGTTAGTGTTTCAGGATATTAACAGGTACTTGAGCATAATTATGGAGAAACGACATTTTGAGGCGAAATGAGCGCTTACGGATGTTATTCGAGGCACGAAACTGAAGTTAGAGACTGGTCAACGAAAGTCAACGTTGGACTGCGACGCAGTACAAGACTGCGCCGCAGTGAACCAAGCTGCGACGCAGTCGTGCTAGTTCGTGTCAGATACAAAGTCAACAAAAGTCAAAGGTCAACGCAGTCAACACTACACTGCGACGCAGTGAGAAGGCTGCGCCGCAGTGCGATTCGGGATTTTTGTATCTTTTTATTAGGAGTATATAAAGCTTGCAAATATATTCATAAACCCTATCTTAGTTTTCCCAGCCGTTTTTGAGCACCTTTGAAGCAGATTTTCATCAGTTTAATCCTCTTTGAAGATCAAGAACGAGATTGGACGATTTCCGTTATTCGCTTTCATTTATTTGTAATCGGTAACGATGAATTCTTCTATTTCGATTTGTTCTTTCATATTTAATATGAGTGGCTAATCACTTTATCATCCATCTTGATGAAGTGAGACAATATGTAAAGATTGCACAATTTTTATAATTCAATGTTGATTTAATTTAACGTTATATCGTGATCTTGATGTTTTTCTTCCTTATAATTTGTCTTGAATTGATTGGTGATTTATGTGTGTCTTTAATGGTAATTTTTGATTACATATATTTCATTTTGATTGTTTGGGTACATATGATTGGATCTATGACGGGTACGGTAGATAATCATTCAATGATAATAGGAATTAATGTGTCAACGGTTGGGTACAATCGGTAGATATAATTGTTATTTTAATAACCAAAACCATTGTTTGATTAGGGAAGTTATAAAAGATGTCTTGGGGTACCGGTCTTTGTAATGAAACTAGTTTAAGCAAGAGAGTCACATGATGTCATTAACTTGACGGGTACGAGGTTGGTGCTTTGTTTGAGTCTTGGTTATTTAATCAACTTAAATTGAAATTGAACTTCATTTTTGTGCAATCTGAACATGTTTTTGAGCGGATTCGAGATGGATGCCTTTTAAATTATTGTTTTAAATCACAAACTCTCTTTTCGATTAATCCTGCGGGATTACTAACTGATCTTACTAACTTTTGCAACGTGGCAATTCGGTCACAAAACCCCCTCATTTCTACTTGAACTACTTTATTTTAACAATTGCTTTACATAGTCCTTGTGATCGACCTCGGATTTACCAAAGTAACTATACTGCATACGAACGGGTTCACTGCCTGTGAGTGTGTTGTAGTCAGTCGCTAGGTGATTCGTGTTTATAAATTTAAGACTCGATTTCACACATCAAGTTTTTGGCGCCGCTGCCGGGGACTTTTGTTTTAGTAGTTGTTTAATTTTGTAGTTCGACCCTTTCTCACATTTACTTGTGAGAAAGTTAATTGCTTCATTAGATAAATTTTATTTTATTTTCAGTTTTATTTCATTTGTACCAGGTGTGGTTGACGGTTTGTTTTTGTGGTGATTGTGCAGGTTTTGCTAGTTGATGAACACTAGAGCCTCTGGCTTACCCTTGCATAGTCCATTATCTAATCCGGGAAGGGCCAGACGTAGATTAGTGCAAAGAAACAATCAAGAACCATCTACATCAGGCAAGATAGATTCAGAAACCGCAGATCAAGTTCCACCGGGCCAGACCTTAGAAGATCAAGTGGTTAATAAGTCGGAGGAAGCAGCTTGGATATTTCGAACAGGTGAGGACTCAGAAGGAGAAGAAAAAGTTCAAACACCTGAGCCGATTAGAACTGTACCTCCGCAAATTAACAGGAATCAAGATCAACAAAGAAGGGGAAACAGAATGGGTGAAGAACAACCGAGAGATATGAACAACGTTCCTTACGGGGAACGAAAAAGAACCATACCAGCTAAATGGGGTACAACTATCCGTCCTCCTCAGATTTCAACAAACTTCTCCTAAAAGGTAATCATCTCAAGAGTGTCGAAGAAGATAAGTTTGATGGGGTTAGAAGATGCGATCCTTATGCTCATGTTGAGAGGTTTGAAAAGATTTGCCGATTGTATCAGTACAGGGAAGGGCAAGCTGATATTGTGAAACTGGAATTGTTTCCATTGACCCTTGTTGGAGAGGCATCTTCGTGGTTTAAAGAGTTACCAGAAAATTCATTCACTACTTGGGCTGAACTCAGGGAAGCATTCATCGATGAGTTCTATTCCCTAAGAACTCAAAGGCAGCTAGAGAATCAGATTAGAAGCTTTTCTCAAGATAATGGTGAGGATATTGTAGATGCTTGGAAGAGATTTAAGGAGATGTTGAGGAATTGCCCTGGACATAACATGGGTACTGATTTGGTTGTTGACATTTTCTTCGATGGATTGGATAGGAGGTCTAAGAGAGAGCTCGGGTATGCATTTGGGGGTAGTTTCAACAACATTTCCCCGAATGAAGCCTACAAAATTCTTGAAGATATGGCCAAGGAGAGCTCGACCCGAGATGAAGACCGAATGAAGAAATCCGGAAGAAACACTGTCGCTAAAGTTGAAAGTAGCGAAGATTCAAAATTAGTTGCTGAAGTTAAGGCTCTCTCAAAGTGCATGGATGAGAGGTTTGATGGTCAAGAAGGTAGGTTCAAGAGCTTGGAAAGGTATGTGAAAGTTATGGCTGATGGATGTGACAATTACGGGGATTTTCATTACACTGAGGATTGTCCCCATAAGCCAGTTGAAGATGCTAACTTTGTTCAGAACCAACAACAAGGGAATTTCAACCGTAACACCGGTTTCCAGAACCGGTCGTCAGGTAATTTTTCTCCCTCTTATTCATCTTATAATACTAACAATTCTGGTTTTAGTGGTAACAGATGGAGTAGGTTCAACAACCAAAATCAGCAAGATTCTGACTCGAAGCTAAAGAATATCATGAAGGATTTTATTAGCACTCAAAAAGCAACAAACGAGCAAGTGGCAACTGACTCAAAGAAGATGCAGACGTCACTGGATGTCTTGACTACTCGATTAGATGGTCTTGGTTACAAGTTTGATCGAGTGAAGAACCAATAAGCCACCATAAAGGACTTGGAAGGAAGGCTTGAAAGGCTCGGGAATTCTAATAGAACACCCGGTACTTTACCGAGTAACACTCAACAGAACCCGAAGCCTCGATCAAGCAACCAAGGGTAGAATAACCAAGGGCAAGGACAGAAGTACACTCCTCCTAATGCTAGAAATGAGCATGTCAATGCTATCACAACTCGAGCAGGTAATACTTATAACTCAGCTAATCCTTTACCTGATGATGTTACCCCAGTTGTGCAGGTACATGAAGACGAGGAGGCGGTTAATGATGAGATAGAGATGGAGCCGAACCCAGCTGTGCAGACACCGGCCGTTCCATCTAAACCAGCTGAAAAGCCAACAGTGAAGCCATATCAGCCCATGATTCCATATCCTCAACGGTTGAGGAAAGAGAAGATTAAGGAGCAATTCAAGAAGTTTGTTGACCTGATTCAATCGGTAAGTATAACTGTTCCTTTAGTTGATCTTATTGCAGGGATGCCGAATTATGCCAAGTTTCTCAAGGAGCTCATCTGTGACAAAAGGAAGCTTGAAGAGGCAAAGACTGCCGTTCTTAGTGCCGAGTGTTCAGCAATAATCAAGAACCAGATTCCTCCCAAATTAGACGATCCAGGGAGTTTTCTCATTGCTTGTTCTTTTGGTGCATTTGTTTGTGAGGCCTTGGCCGATCTTGGGGCCAGTATTAATTTAATGCCTTATTCTGTTTATACCAAATTGGCCTTAGGTGAGTTGACTCCTACCCGAATGAGCATTAGGCTCACTGACCGTTTTTTCCAATATCCCATGGGGATAGCGGAAAACATGCAGATTAGGGTAGGACATATTGTGTTTCCAGTCGACTTTGTCATTCTTGAAATGGAGGCGGACGCTAAAGTCCCTCTAATTCTTGGCCGCCCATTCCTTAACACCGCGGATGCTATCATCCGGGTCAAGGATAAGGAGATTTCCTTAGGGGTCGGGGATGACCGGATTGTTTTTAAAGTTGATAGAGCATTAAAGCATCCTTATTCGTCTGATGATACTTGTTTTAGAATTGATGTGATAGATGATGCTTTAGATTTGGAAATGCAAGAAGCTATGGAAGCAAATGGAGTTGTTGAAGCCGAGATTGCAAATGGTGAAGCTATCACCAATGATCAAATTGAAGAAATTTTGGCTTTGAGCATGGATACAACTCCACCGGAAGATGAGACCTTCAAAAAGATCACGGCGGATGGAAGCACACGGGTGTTGACATCGGTTGAGAATCCTCCTACCGACTTGGAGCTCAAGCCTTTGCCGGATCATCTTGAGTATGCTTATCTCGAAGGTACATCTCTTTTACCCGTTGTTATCTCGTCTTCATTGTTGGAAGATGAGAAGTCTAGACTCATGACCGTCCTAAAGGCCCATAAAAAGGCCTTTGCTTGGAAAACTTCTGACATCCCGGGTATAAATTCTGAATTTTGTAAGCACACCATTAATTTTATTGATATTGCTAAACCGGTGGTGCAAAGACAACGTAGGTTAAACCCGAATATGAAGGAAGTTGTTAAAAAGGAGATCATTAAGTTGTTAGATGCGGGAATCATATTCCCCATTTCGGATAGTCCTTGGATGAGTCCGGTGCATTGTGTACCGAAAAAGGGTGGGATGCCTGTTGTTTTAAATGAGAAAAATGAGTTAGTTCCCACTCGAACTGTCACGGGATGGCGGGTTTGCATCGATTATAGGAAGTTAAATGACGCCACCCGTAAAGACCATTTTCCCTTACCATTCATCGACCAAATGCTCTAACGGCTCGCCGGAAATGAGTACTTTTGCTTCTTGGATGGGTTTTCGGGTTATTTCCAAATACCCATTGACCCGAATGACTAAGAAAAGACCACATTCACCTGCCCGTTTGGTACTTATGCCTATAGGAGAATGCCCTTTGGTCTTTGTAATGCCCTCGGGACCTTTCAAAGATGCATGATTGCTATTTTTCAAGATATGATTGAAACTTCCATGGAAGTCTTCATGGATGAATTTTTTGTGTTTGGAAGTTCTTTTGAAAGTTGCTTAGATAGTCTGGATAAAATGTTGGAAAGGTGTTGCAAAAGGGCACATTTGGTTTTGAATTGGGAAAAATGCCATTTCATGATAAAGGAAGGGATTGTGTTGGGACATAAAGTTTCTAAAGCGGGACTTGAGGTTGATAAAGCCAAAATAGATGTCATGGCTAAATTACCTCCTCCCACTAATGTAAAATCTGTTAGAAGCTTTTTGGGTCATGCCGGGTTTTATCGTCGTTTATAAAGGATTTTTCAAAAATCACCCGGCCAATGACCAAGTTATTGGAAAAAGATGTCTCATTTAATTTTGATGATGAGTGTCTTCATGCATTTAACCTACTTAAGGACAAGTTGACCAATGCCCTTATTATGTCTTCCCCGATTGGTCCTTACCTTTTGAGTTAATGTGTGATGCTAGCGATTTTGCCTTAGGGGCCGTTTTAGGCCAAAGGGATGACAAGCATTTTCGTCCCATTTCTTATGCTAGCAAGACCCTCAACCCGGCTGAACAAAATTATACCGTGACTGAAAAAGAATTGTTGGCCGTTGTGTATGCTTTTGATAAGTTTCGACCCTACTTGGTTCTTAATAAGACCATTGTTCTATACCGACCATTCCGCATTGAGGTACTTGTTCTCTAAACAAGATTCCAAGCCCCGTCTCATCCGTTGGGTCTTGCTTTTGCAAGAGTTCGACATTGAGATCAAGGACAAAAAGGGGGCTGAAAATGTGGCGGCCGATCACTTGAGTAGGCTCGAAAACCCTCACCTTCAGGAGTTGCAAGAGCATGAGATTGATGGTGCTTTTCCTGATGAGTATTTGATGCGGGTTGAAGTGGAGGAAGCACCATGGTATGCCGATATTGCTAATTATATTTGTGCAGATGTTATTCCTAAGGAAATGTCATCTCAACAAAAGAAGAAATTCTTTTTTGAGATCAAACATTATTGTTAGGTCCAGATTTACTGGACTCGATCCAGACTCGACTACTGGTGCTTTACTGAAGATCTGTCCAGAAACGTGTTCTACTGGACCTACTCCAGACTTGGAATCTGGAGCCCCTCTGAAGATTTGTCCAGAAATAATGGAAGACCAGTGAGCAAATACTTGTATTGGAAATCTGGAGTATTCTCCAGATTAGCTCACTGGACTTCACCCCAGTCCAGATCTACTCTACTGAAGACGTTCTGACTAAAGTCAATAACTGAAGTCAGAATAAAGAAGACTGACAAATGGCGGAGTCTACTGGAAGTCTTACCAGATCTGTACACTGGAGGATTGTCAGTTGTTGATGCATGTTGATGTGACAACAACAACTTAGATTTGATTAGTCTTTTAGATTAAGACATTATGTTGTTTTATGTCTTATTCATTTATATGTAATTGATAGATTATGGACTTCGTGTTTTAGTAATGATCGATTACATGTTTTGGTGTTATTTATATGTTTATATATGATGTTTGTTATGTATGTTATACAAGTACAAACATAATATATGTTAGGTTTCTTGTACATAAAGTACTTGGAAAATAACTAAGCATAGATATTGATGGTATTTAGTACTAACGAAGATAATCTTCGTTAGGAACTAACGAAGATAATCTTTGTTATATGGGCTGGGTTGCTAAGTTCGTAAGAACAAAGCCCAGCAGGCCCAATATCGAGTTGAAACATATATAAACGAATGGAAACCCTAGATTGAGGAGATTCCAGTTGAGATTTCACACACCAAATGCGACTAAGTTCGTTTCTAGATTATAGAAAACGAAGATAGATCATATAAGGCCGATTATATTGATATAATTAGCAATATATACGATAACTAATCAAACTAGTTATCTCGTGAGGATTCCGCACTCACGACATAACAATAGACGATCTCGAGAGCGATCAGTAGCTATCGAGGGACTCACAAGTGGTATCAGAGCTATTCGATATCTTATCGAAGGGTTGAGATCGTTTGTTTGATTGTTATTTTCTCATAAATCCTCTCGAACACTTTTCTGTCGTTAAGTTCGTTTGCCTTACGAACTTAGCGAAACGAAGTTATTCAACGAAGTTAACTCAAATTCGTTCGAATTTCATCAAACGAATATAGAAAACGAAGTTATCTTCATTTTCGTTTTGAATCTTCTTCAAACGAATTTAGTCTACGAACTTAACTTATCTTCGTTCAGATCCCTGTCTACGAACTTAGCTATCTTCGTTCAGAATTTTTGTCCACGAAATTAAGCTATCTTCGTATTGACTCAGTTCTACGAATTTAATCTAAATTCGTTCAATTCTTATCTTCGTTTGAACAGTATTTTTCTTTTATGGCTTCCTCATCTTCAACCAACAATGCTGTTGCCCAATACCTCAATTCTCTCGTTTATCATGATCATCTTGTAGGACGTACTAATTCTCCACCAAAGTTAGTTTCATTAGCTGACTTCTGGGCGTGGAGAGGTCGATTTGAAGATTTTATTCAACGAGAAGATTTAAACATGTGGCTTATGATCACTGAAGGTTATGAGTGGCCCACTCTTACTGTGAATGGAGTTACTTCTACATACAAGGTGGGAGAATTAACAGGTGAAGAAAAGGCTAATTATGCCATTGAAGTAAAGACTCTTTCCACTCTTCGTATGTGCATTCCTCAAGAGTTGGTGCACCTGTTTCCTAAACAGGAATATAAAACTTCAAAGCAACTGTTTGATGCTATTGAAGCTCATTGTGAAGGTGATCCACTATTGAAGCAAAATAGAATTAAAATGCTCAAGAAACAATTTGATTACTTCAATGCTACAAAAAATGAACTAGTTGAAGATCTTATACTGAGATATCAAGATCTTCTTGCTGAATTAGCTTACTTTGATCTTAAATACACTCCTACTGAGATAGTGGATAAATTCCTGGATGGTTTGCCGAAAGCCTACAAAGAGTTTCGTCATGGATTGCAAGAAAGAGCTGATTACGCATCTCTTCGAATAGATGGAGTTATATCCACTCTAAGAAACAGAGAAATGAAGGATAAGGCAAAAGATCTTCAAGACAACTTCACACAAGATCCATCTCTCTATCATGCCACTATGAAAAATCCAACAGCTGATGTTAATTCCTTCTTTTCTGGAGTTGGTAATACTGGTGAGACAGACAATTGTGGTCCATCAATGGATGGAGATGATTCTTCCGGATTCATGGCTACTGATGCTGGTAACAGGGGTAAAAGGGCTAATGAAGGAACAAAGACTGGAAATATGAAGTTTGGAAACATTACATCTTCTTCTGCTGGTTACAAGTCCATGCCTATGAATATGAAATCAGCTGAGGGTAGGATGAATGTATTTGCTGCTATGTGTGCTGCACATGAAGCTTTTGTTGCAGGAAGAATCACAGATCCAACACTTATTGATAAAGATTACGACCAGATAGATCCAGATGATGTTGAAGAAATGGATCTGAAATGGCAATTGGCAATGATCACCAGAAGAGTGCAAAAGTTTATGAATAGAACAGGCAGACAGCTTACTGGAGGTACTCAGGGATTTGACAAGTCAAAGGTGAAATGCTATAATTGCGAAGGTTTTGGACATTTTGCCAGAGAATGTCAACGGCCTAAGAGAGAGGCAAATGTTACGCCTACACGTCGAGATAGAGGTAGTAATCGTCCGCTCAATCAAAATTCTACTAGAGCTCTTTTATTGACTGATGATCCTACTGCAAATGTCAATGGCAATGACAAGGCTATAGTAGCTGTTCAACCAGATGGTTCTTATGTTTGGAATCTTCCACATGATGAGAACAATAACGCTTATTTGGCCGAAATTCTTGATGATATGGCTCAAATAGTTGATTCTCCCGATGATTTCTTGGACACCACAATCTACCACAGTGAAGAGCAATTGTATGAAAATACTAAAAGTTCGAATGTGGAATCTGTTGCTGCTGGTGTATATGATACTGATTCCGAATCTGACAATGAGTTAGAAGATGTCAAGAATCTTGATGAAGTGAAAGCTGCTGAGGTTAAAGATGATTCTGCCATAGAAAAGAGTGAAAAGACAATTGAAGAGCAGATGCAAGAGTTTGAGATTCCGGCTAGCATGACTGTGGATGACTTTGTTGCTTATATGGCAGATTGCAAAGAGGCAGACCAACAGGTATCTTATTCTTTACATACTATTGTTCATGTTTGCAAAATTGTTAATCGCATGTTTGATGAACTTGAACAAAAGAATGAACAAATTAAGAAATTAGAATCTGTTGTCAATGCTGCTCATGATGAAAGAGATAAGTTAATTAAAAAGGGTCTAACTGTAAATGATAAAGAAAAATTCTTTAAAGAAAAGATTAGATCCTTAGAGTCTGACATTAGAGCTATGAAAGATAAAGTCAATCAGTCTGTGGCCATAGAAAGAGTAAGTAGTGAAGCTTATTCCTTGTTAGCTAAAAAGTGTGCTACCATTGAAAAGGAACTTGCTGATGCTAGGATAGAAATCTTGGATTTAAATGCTAAATCTGAATCTGTTAGACATGCTGAGCTTTTGATGCATATGACAAAGTTTGAGAATTCTTCCTCTAAGAGTCTTGACAATGCTAAGATTTCTTATAAAGATGTGCCTCCTCCTTTCAATAATAACTATACTTCTGTTGAACCTAATCTTCCTGAAATCCTACTTCAACCTAGTGTTGTAGATGGTAATCCAAAGGACTCAATTCTTGAGACAAAGATGCCTGAGGGAACAAAAGAGTCTAAAGGAGTTTCTTCTCAACCTAACAAGGAAGAGAAATTGAAAGGTGTTGTCTTAAATCAGTTTATTCCTAATGGTCAGAAAGACAGTATTGTACACTTTACACTTCATAAGAGTAATAGGGTCTATACTGAGTTAGAATTCCCATTAGAATCTATTGACCCTAAGAGGATTGATAAAGTCTGGGATGTTGCTATTAAGGATATGAAGAAATTAAGTCAGCAACGTCTCACTCCATTACCTAAGCAGTCTAGGATGAGAAAAACTGAAGATAACTTAGCCGTTAATGAAGAAGCAACTAAGGTTTTAAAGCACATCTTAATGCCTGCACTTAAGAAATCTCCAAGTAAAGGTAAACATGAGAAAGATGGTGCTAGAAGGTCAGTGGACATTTGTACTAACAATGAATCTGTAGGTACCGATAAAAAGGTAGATACAAACAAAAAGTTCAAGGTCCTTTCCTGCTTTGCTTGTCATGAAAAGGGTCATGTTTATAGTGTATGTCCAAATAGACCTCGAAGATCAGGTTCTCCTTCAAAGGTTTCCACCTCGGAAGGAAAAAGGGGGTTGGGTAATGATAAACAGGTTAATGAGGCTAAAGTTCAATCTTCTCCAAAACCGTTTACTATACCTCAACGACGTGAATTTCCACTGAAAGGTTCATCAGGAAATGTTCATAGGAATTCAAATCATTTTCAAACACCTCCACGACCTGATCGTTCTGCTCCTAGAAGTCAGAATTCATTCTATGACCAAATTCATTCGAGTGTTCGACCTTCTTATGGCCCTCATTCTCCTAGAACTTCTCCAACGAGAGGTCAGAAGTCTCCTCCAGTGAGAAGACAAAACGAGAATCATGTCTCACCCACGGCTTCGAGCAATGGATATTGGACTGAACTGATTCTCAGGGATGAGAAGGGTCGACCCAAACCTAAGAAGGTTTGGGTCCCCAATGAAAACTAATTTTTCTCATTTTATGTGCAGGGAGTTCCTAGGACACCAATTCATTTATGGTACCTTGACAGTGGATGCTCCAGGCACATGACAGGGGACAAGAAACTCTTGTCCAATTATACTGGTATAAATGGGTCGTATGTTAGTTTTGCTGGATCCAAGGGCGGCAACATCACCGGTCAAGGAGATGTCGTCAATGGACAACTTACTCTAGAAAGAGTAAACTATGTGGAACAACTTACTCATAATCTAATGAGTGTCTCACAGATCTATGACAAGGGCAACAATGTTCATTTCACAGAAAAGGAGGCATTCATCTTGAAGCCGGGTTTTGTTATTCCACCAGAATGGATAATGCTCAGAGCTCCTAGGAAGAGAGACATCTATGGCTTAGTTTTAGGTGTTGATAATCCAACGGAGCCCCTCTGTTTGTTGAGCAAAGCAAATGAGTCTGAATCTCTCCTCTGGCATCGTAGGATGGGACATATCAACTTTCGGAAGATGAATGAACTTGTTAGTCTTGGATTAGTTGAAGGTGTTCCAGTTAAGAAGTTTGGGATGGAAGATAAATGTGTACCGTGTTTGAAAGGTAAGCAACACAAGAATCCTCACAAACCAAAGGTGCACAACACTATATCCAAACCATTCGAACTACTTCATATGGATCTCTTTGGTCCTGTGAACGTAAGAAGCATTGGAGGGATGTTCTACTGTTTGGTGATCACTGATGATTACTCAAGGTACTCATGGGTATTTTTCTTGAAGACAAAGGACGAGACCACAAACCGATTTATGGATTTTGTTAGACAAGTTGAGAATGTCCATGAAATTAAAGTTAAGAGAATCAGGAGTGACAATGGCACTGAGTTCAAGAATAATACTCTTACGGTTTTTTTGCTTGACCAAGGGTATTCAACATCAATTCAGTGCACCACATGAGCCACAGCAGAATAGAGTAGCTGAAAGGAAAAACAGGACATTGATAGAAACGGCTAGGACGATGCTTGCTGATTCAGGGCTTCCTGTTACTTTCTGGGGGGAGGCAGTGAATACAGCTTGTCACATTTTAAATCGGGTTTTAACAGTTAAATGGTTTAAGAAAACCTGTTATGAACTTTTGCACAACACAAAGCCCAATTTGCAAAATGTTGAGCCTTTTGGTGTTCCTTGTACTTTTCTTAAAGTTCTTCCTCAGGGAAAATTTGATCCTAAATCTGAGGAGGGTTTCTTTTTAGGCTATATACCTAGTACACCAATTCGGCGTGTGTACAATCAGAAAACTGGCAAAGTAATTTTGGTACAAATGTGGTAATTGTCAGTCATAAACCCGCTGTACACATTGGTCCTGCTAATGACTTCGATTATGATGGTGTCTTTACCTCTTTTCGTGGTCCTGTTTCTTTTTCAGGCGTTCCGATTGTGGAAGATGTAGTTACTCTACATGATCCATTTGAAGGTGGGCCGGTACCTGTTTCTTCTCCTGTTTCTTCACCATTCATTAAGCCTGCTTCTAAATCTGGAGAATCAAATGGATCCAAAGAAGCAAATTCTACTTTAGAGACTGCTCCTAAAGATCCTACTGATCCTTTACATATACCTCTACCTGATACTCCCTTCTATGATACTGATGACACGGAAGGTGAAAATCAGGAGGAGCCTAAAACTCCAGAGCAACATGTGAGACTAACTTGGGAAATGATCTTACAGTCGATACGGTTCCTCAAACAAGAGTCAACAAGGATCATCCAGTAGAGCAAATCATTGGTGATGCTTCTGCCTCTGTTCGCACGAGAAATCAGAATAGGAAAAATTTGTCAAGTATGTTTGCTGAAATTAAGGATACTGGGGCTATTACTTGGTACTTGTACTTTTGCTTCATCTCTCAGATAGAGCCTAAAAATGTTGGAATGGCTCTTAAAGATCCGTCATGGGTTGAGGCGATGCAAGAAGAATTGGCTCAGTTTAGAAAGCTTGATGTATGGAAGTTAGTTGACTTACCTCCGGGTGAATCTCCTTTATCAACGCGATGGGTTTTTCGTTGTAAAAAGGATGACAAAGGTGTAGTCACTCGCAATAAGGCTCGGTTGGTGGTTAGAGGATTTGAGCAACAAGAAGGCTTCAATTACGATGAGACATTTGCACCAGTAGCTAGACTTGAAGCTATTCGATTATTTCTGGCATTTGCTAGTTATAAAGGTATAAAGGTGTATCAACTTGACGTAAAGAGTGCCTTTTTGTATGGGGAAATAAGAAAAGAAGTGTATGTAGATCAACCTCCGGGGTTTGAGGATCCAGACTTCCCTAATAGAGTATATCGTCTTGATAAGGCTCTATATGGTTTACATCAGGCTCCTCGGTCATGGTATGAAAAGCTATCTACTCATCTGCATGAAAATGGTTTTACTAGAGGTTCTATTGACAGCACGTTGTTTATCAAATGGAAAGGGAAGGACTACTTGCTCGTACAGGTTTACGTCGATGATATTATCTTTGGTTCATCTGATGAGACTATGTGCAAGGAATTTGAGCATAGCATGAAGGCTAAGTTCGAAATGAGTGCTATGGGGGAATTAACTTTTTTCCTTGGACTATAGGTGGATCAACTGAAGGATGGGTTCTTTATTCATCAGACCAAGTATGTTCAAGATCTTGTTACTAGGTTTCGAATGACTGATGCTAAAGATGCAATTACTCCCATTCAGACTAATCATGGGCTGTGTCCTGATAAAACTAATGATCCAGACGTCGATGCAACTCATATCGGGCTATCATTGGTTCTTTGATGTATCTGACGGCTTCACGTCCAGACATTACCTTTGCTGTTTGTATGTGTGCTAGATATCAGGCTAATCCGAAAGAGTCACATTTGAAAGCTGCGAAAAGGATTTTTCGTTATGTGAAGGCCAAGCCTCGTCTAGGGCTTTGGTATCCCATGCATGGTTCCTTTGAATTCAAAGCTTATACTGATTCGGATTATGGTGGCTGCAGTTCTGATAGGAAATCAACGTCAGGTGGATGTCAGCTTTTAGGGGGGAGAATTATATCGTGGCAGTGCAAGAAGCAGACATCTGTTGCACAGTCTACCTGTGAAACAGAGTACATAGCTGCTGGTCAATGCTGTTCTCAGGTACTTTGGATACAGCAACAATTGCGCGACTATGGTATGGATATCTCTGACTCTCCTATTTGTATCGATAATAAGTCTGCCATAGATATTACTAAGAATCCGAAAAACTTTAAAGTCACCAAGCACATAGATATAAAGCATCACTTTTTACGTGACTGTTTTGAGAAAAAGCTTATTCATTTAGAAAAGGTTATTACTGATGATAACCTTGCTGATTTATACACTAAAGCTTTTGATAGACCTCGTCATGAGTTGTTATATCAACTCAATGGTATGAAGAATGCCGAGTAGTTTCTCTCAAAGAACTTAAATTTTCTTTTCGAGTCTTAGTAGTTTAAGTCGTATATAGATAGTGTCAAAAAAAATAATAATAAAAAAAAAATAATAAAATAAAATTACTGCACTACATGATTAGACGTGACGATACTTTAGCTTTTAAGCCTACTTAATTGTACTTTAAAAATGCTCAGTTCAGTGATACCATTATATGATGTATCGATAGGCACAAAGTACCAAGGTTTCCTTATAATCTGAACTTAAATGTATACAATGTTCTTATGGGAAACGTATTCAGATATATGGCTGAGAATACTTGTTCTTAAAATAGGCAAGTCCTTTAAATCTTATGAAAGATCTTGCATTATAATTATGTATATTTGGTCTTTATAAAGAAGGTCTTGGATACATATATGTGTATGTATTGCTTTTTCGGATGTATATTTGTGACAAGATATATAAATATCAAATAAATCTGTTGAAAATATGAAGCTAATGTGGCCTTTGAGATTCGAACAAGTAAGTCCTTGGGGTGTCTTTGTATACCCAGCCTACCTAAAGTTTCCAACTTGGGATAGGTTGTCAGAAAGTTCGCTACACGGGTCTCATAGAAAGTCACGGGTTTTCATAAGTGCTTTAAAATAAAATTAATGTCACAAATATGCAAGTACTTGGCATTATGCAATGTTGAGTATATTTCCGTACGTGAGTCAAGTTAAGTCGCTTTTCGCGTGAGGAATCACCGACCTGTCACCGCTGACTTGATTCTTAAAGACCTTCTCACTTTAATTACCAAATGTCTTAATCTTAGTGCTTGTTTCGATTGTGAGAGTGTATCTGAACATGGGGCACATAAGTTCGCAAACTAAGCTTGTGGCATGAGTAACTTACTAGGTTACATGGTGACTGTCCTTGGCTCAAGTAATACGAAAGTGCCACAAACCAAAAAGGAGACTGGACGTACCGAGTGTTTAAGAGGACAAACATATTGGTAATCGTTTTTGGATCACTGTTCATAACTAATAATAAGAGAATTATTTCTCGCTAGTAGGCTTATGTAAATGCTAATCTGATCTGATCAGCAGTACCCTAGTCACATGTAAATAATGAATAAATTAAGATAACTATTGTGTATAGACTAGTTTATTATTCTGTAATTTTTATTCTAATTTATTTTTCTATTTTATTGAGTCAAAATAAGTATTTTCATAAGTTCTTATTGCACGAGAGATTCTACTTAAATTCTGTTGAGTATATGTTTTGTTGAATTCATTCATTTGAATTCTTGATGAGGTTAAGTGATTAGTTCAAAAGAAGATTTTCTGATATGGACATTAATTTGTTAAAGTTAGAAAATGATCTTTAAATCTTATGTGACAAGTCAATGTTATTTGAAATCTCACAAGTTTCAGTTTTTACAAGTTATGAATCTAATTGATAACTTGGTGACCTTTTATGGTTTGACAATGGAATGACCTCCCTTGATCTTTTATTAGAATCTTGAGTATTTCGTAATTGTTAATCCTAATTTTGTGTATTTTCACTTGAATTTTCTGCATTACTATGTCCTTGCTTTTAATGCGTTAATGAGTTTTTGGTAAGTGTGCAGTGCTCAGGTTAAGAAGATAAAGTTGGGGTGCTGATCTTTGTTGCAATACAGTGTTATTCATACTGATGATGTCGTGGAGACAAGAATTTTGGTGTGAAGTGACAATGTTGTGATGCAGATATGAGCACGCGAAAGAAGAATACTTGAACTTGTCTTTGGAGTATTTATTTACTTCACAATTCATGTATTTAGTGAAAATCATCAGTGTTGATACATATTTCTTTTGGTTTTCGTACCTCGTTTTCTGACATGATTTCGGAAACTTTACAAAGTTCTTCATTGGATTTTTGGACTATTCATTGTTTGTTTGTTTTGTAGACGGCTTCTCATATGGGACTTAAGTGTTTCACGATGGTTTGCCGTCAAGCATCTCAATGATTAGAGAAATGTTCTCCGTATCATGGTCATGGTTGGTAACGCTTTTAGTATGTCAATTGATTGTTCTCAGGTTTGTTGATGTTTGGTTTAAGACCTTGGGGTTTTGCTTTTATTCAAGATTATGATGTTTGTCGAATACTTACATTATGATGATGATTTTAGATGATGGTACTTCTTGGTACAAGGCATGAACAAGTTGTTTTTTAACGAGTTGTTGCTATGTACAGGATTAGGTCAAAGGGTCGAATCGTGGAAAGTTTCGTGATGAAGAATCTTGACAAATTTTTCTAAGTACAATGTTGTTCTTACGAAGATAGTATTTAACTTCGTTTGGACTTGTTTGTCAGAAAATTGTTCTTATTTTCGTCACAGCTAAATTCGTTTTAATTGGTTTTAAACGAAGATAACCTCTATCTTCGTTCCATTTTATTTTACGAAGGTTAACTTCGTTCCTTTTATTTTCGACTGACCCGACCCGTTTTGACCCATCTTTTACCCATCCATATATATATCCAAACTTAATTCATTTTTCTCTTTTTCATTACCAAAATCGTTAAAGAAAACGAATTTAAGTTGCTTAAACCCCAATATCTTCATCAATCAAATACCTTGATTTCAGTTGATTCTCGATTTGTTATTTCGATTTTTGTTGAAATAAGTAATTCAGGTATCTTATCTAGCATCGTCATTCACAAATCACCAATTCTTGATTCTTGTTTTTGCCCAATTTTTACATAAACTCATTCGGATTTAAGAAATATTTTAAGTTCTAGGGTTTAATTTCGTTTTTGATTTTAAATTCATTGGATCCTTAATTCGTTTGTAAAATCGAAGTGGGTTATGCTTCTTTTTAGTGATACAAATGTTTTGTGATTGATTTTGGGCAAATAAAGTGTTAATCAATGTTTTCCGAATCAAATATTTGATTTTGGACCCAACTGATTGATCAGAATGGCTACGAAGTTAGTTTTTGTTTATTCTATGAACTTAGGTTCTCAAATAGAGTTTACGAACTTAGACTTTTCCTTCAACTAACGAACTTAGAAGTTCTTGTGACAAACGAACTTATTTATGCTTCAAAGCTATTTTCGTTCATTGTTACCAACGAACTTAACACCTATTTTCGTTTATTGTTATCAAACGAATTTAAAGTCTATCTTCGTTTATTCCTAACTAACGAACTTAAAGTCTATCTTCGTACATTCTTAACTTACGAATTTAAAGACTAAATTTCGTACAGTCTCAACTTATGAAATTATTGATTAAGTTCATCTAAGCCTGCAATTCATTTCTTGTACTAATCCTATAATTTTTTTTAAATTATGATCTGTTTTGCAGAAATGGCTCTTGCTCCACGTCAGTTCTTTAAGAAGCACAATCTGGCCTTAAATCTGGATCCAGATCAGCATAATTGAACGCTATCATGAAATGTTTGATTTTATTGCTCGTTCTAGGCTTTCTTTTGCTTTCTATGATTCACCTAGATTGGTTAGGCAGTATATTGATGATTTCTGGAGGACTGCTCATCAGGTCATGGTTAATGGTCGTAGTTTTGTTCGAGCAACTGTTGAAGGAATCACTTTTGATTTTAATGCTACAATGCTTCGTGAAATTCTACATTTGGGTGAAGAATCAGACGACGCAGTAGATGTAGCTTATGATTTTGACCTTATTCGTAGGTGTTTTCAAAGAATGGGATATGTTGGTCAAATAAAGCTTCCTTTTGATAAGAGTGGATTTCAAGGATGTTGGAGATACCTTGCTTACGTGTTGTTAGTAAGTCTGAGCAATCGTAAGGCTGGAATTGATCAGCTTTCTGCTCAGATTTCTTCGCAGATGGTTGCTTTGGTCTATAATCGACCTTATCCTTTTTCAACATACTTCTTTCATGAGTTTATTGGTCAAATCAATGCCAAGGCGAAGAATAGGTTTCTATTATATCCTCGTTTTGTTATGGCGATAGTTAGACATTTTTGTCCGAACTTGGTATTTGATCAAGGTCCTCGCTATGTACCACATGCTTGGCCTTTACGTATATTTGCTGATTTAGATGCCAATACTCGAAATGTAGCTGGTCTAAATAATCCACCTTTGTTTGGTCACTTAATTAATCAAAATTATCGATCTCGTTTTGAGAATGATATGTTAGTGGATGATGAAGACAATTCTGATCATGAGGATGAAGAGAGTTCAGATGATAGTTCGGCTGGTGATTCTGATGATTCTGATAGTGGGAATGATGGTGATGATGATGTAGTTGAAGCAGACACAGATGAATATGATAGTGTCGCTGCTGATTCTGGTAATGAGCATCGAACTAAGATGGCTCATGATGTACCTGCTGTTTCAGGAAGTGATCATTCATATCACTTCTCTCGAGAAGATGTACCTGGTGCTTTACGCCGAGAGCGTCGGAGTAAGGCATGTCATTCTTCACCGTTTCTTTCTGATACGGATCAATCCGTTCATGATGAACATGTTACTCAAGAAGAAGTTAATCTGGATGAGGATGTTGGTACTGAACAAGAAGCTGTACTTGATTATCAAGAAGAATTGGAACATAGATATATGCCATCAAGTCCATTTCATGAAGGTACAAGTACTGTTGGATTGAAGAGGACACTGGCTGCTCCTCTTACTTATCGCAGAGCTAAGCGTGCACACATTTTTGAGACTACGTCAGTATCTACAGCTGCTGCTGCTATTCCTGCTGTCTCTACAGCACCGGTTGCTTCTGTTGCCGGTAGTGTACCGTTGCGTCCACTGTTGCCTCCTGCTATACCAATATTGCCAAGATTGCCTACTTTTCCTCCTATTCCTTCAGATTACTCCCTAGTTAGGCGTATCGATGTTCTTCAGGCTCGTGTTGATACATTAGAGTCTGATCTTACGAATGTTCGAGGTACTTTGACCTTTTTAATTAACTGGGTCAAGAATCAAGGGGGAGATGTTCCTGAAGAAGTTTGCAGATTATCAGCAGTTCAGCCAAGACGTCAGAATGATGATGATGATGCTGATAATGCTGGTAATAGGAGTGATTCTCTCCCAGTTTCTGACAAAGGAAAAGGGGTTGAGACTCAGGGGGAGACAGGAAGAGATACTACCCAGACTGGTACTTCTGGTGCGGGTGGATCAAGTGCTCCTCGAGAGACTGAAGTTATTGAAGCACTTGACTCAGGTAATTCTTCGAAATCGATTGATTATTTAAGTGATGATCAAGTTGAAGCTGAAACTGAACGATTAAAGCGTAAAGTTAAGGCAAAATTTGGACATGACTATAATACCGAAGAAAATGCTTTTCACTGTATTTGATAACTTATTAGATAAACAGCAAGAAGTAGAAACTGAAAGAGGAAAAGAATTACAGATTCAAAGGCAAACGGCCTTGGAATCTGATTCTGATTCTGATTCAACTTATGATTTTGATAAAGATTGATAAAGTGTATATTAGGTTGCATGTAATAAGTTTACGACATGTGAATGTAATCTATCTTATTTCAATGCAATTATATTTCATCTCTATTATTATTATTATCATGATTATTCATTTTATTCTGGTGTTCATTTTGTGTAATCTTAATAGATGATACAGATGATGCATAATTACTCTTTGATGGTGATGAACTTGAGGAAGGTGAGTTTGTTCCTGAACCGGATATAAACATATTCAAGAAGCCTTATGGGTTTGATGATGTTTGGGACTCAACTTCTGAAGATCCATTTTTAGAAGAAAGAAAAGAGTTAGAGATTAATAGGAAAGAAGTTAAGGAAAGAATGCTTCAAGCTTCAATTAGTAGTTCTGCTAAAGTTTTAAACTTTGTGGTATATGCTAAGATTGATGATGCTTTGATTCCTTTCCACTGGGAAATCAACTTGACAAGACCTTTTGATCCAAATGATTATCCTGTACCTCTCAGAGAAGATGATCCACTACATGAGATTGATCGACTTGTGCCTGGGCAAAGAATTAATGAATATATAGTCACATGAGATACTATGAAACCCATCATGTATTGGACTCACATCTCAGATAAAGATGCTGTAAAATATAAGACAATAATCTGGAGTTGGTTCTATGATGAAGAATTGAAGTTGTTCGTTCTTAAAAGACCAGAAGGTTGTCAGTATCTAGCATGGCGTGAGAGACATTTCAGAAGTTTGTGTGAAGAAGACTTACATGAACTTGGAAATAACAGGATATCAATCCAAGTGGTTATGGTCTTGCAGATGTGGTTGGTAAGAACCTTCACGAAGATTTCAAGTTGAGATTGAATATGAAAGACTCTGAAAAATCAAAGTTTCATATTGAACCAAGACGAAAGAAGAAGGTGGTTAAGCCAGATAAAATTGTTGAGTATATTCAACGTGATATCAAATGTATGATCAAAGTCCCTGCTAAGAAATGGGCACAAGATGTCTTAGATAAGATGGATAATTGGGAGATTGATCGAAATTCTGGTGAAGCCAAGATGTATGCGGACTCGAAGAAGATAATATTGTTGAGAAGAATGTATGATCCAATGCAGTTGGTTAACTTCTCAAGAAATGATCAGAGAAAATTATACGATACTGAATGCTCATTTTTATCATTTTGGAAGAATGAAGAAGATCGATATCGTAAGATTCTTCAAGTCTGCTTACATGAAAATATCCATGCAAATAGCAAACGATTGTTATTTGATGGATGATGAAGATTTTTTAAGACTGAAGAAATCAAAGATGCTGCTGTCAAGGGGGAGTTTGTTGATGCATGTTGATGTGACAACAGCAACTTAGATTTGATTAGTCTTTTAGATTAAGACATTATGTTGTTTTATGTCTTATTCATTTATATGTAATTGATAGATTATGGACTTCATGTTTTAGTAATGATCGATTACATGTTTTGGTGTTATTTATATGTTTATATATGATGTTTGTTATGTATGTTATACAAGTACAACCATAATATATGTTAGGTTTCTTGTACATAAAGTACTTGGAAAATAACTAAGCATAGATGTTGATGGTATTTAGTACTAACGAAGATAATCTCCGTTAGGAACTAACGAAGATAATCTTCGTTATATGGGCTGGTTGCTAAGTTCGTAAGAACAAAGCCCAGCAGGCCCAATATCGAGTTGAAACATATATAAACGAATGGAAACCCTAGATTGAGGAGATTCCAGTTGAGATTTCACACACCAAATGCGACTAAGTTCGTTTCTAGATTATAGAAAACGAAGATAGATCATATAAGGCCGATTATATTGATATAATTAGCAATATATACGATAACTAATCAAACTAGTTATCTCGTGAGGATTCCGCACTCACAACATAACAATAGACGATCTCGAGAGCGATCAGTAGCTATCGAGGGACTCACAGTGTTCTAGACCTACAAGTCTGAACACTGATATCGAGGATTGACTTTTCTTTACACACTTTCCAAAGAACAATCCACTTGTTCTTTACCAAAGTTTATACGTGTGTAAAGGTGGTTGGTTAAAAGAATAAAGTCATATTGATGTGACTTTATCCTTGTACCGTAACCAATGCATTTAATGTTCTTGTCGGTTCATTGAATGCATGCAACCATATTTGTACGGCACAAAATTCACTGGTGAATTTTGTTGCCTATAAATACAAAGTCATTTCTTTGAGAAAATTACTTTAAATCATACATTTAGCATTAGAGTGAATTTGTCTAAATACTCTCGATCTTAAACAGGGATACTTCACAACTTTAAGTATCTCGATCCAAAAGAGTTATTTGACAAATATAGATCATTTGTAATTCATAGGTTGTTAGGATACATACTTATTTGTATTATCTTGATTCCGCACAACCTTGTATTTTATTTAACATCATAAATAACATACACCTTGAAAAATACATAATGTTCCACTTTACTTGTTTATTGCTTTAAGTCTTGTATTACTTTGTTTATATATTCGTGCATTTATTTACAAGTAATACTAGTCCATTCTAGTGATTATTAGACTTGTTGTATTTTACACTTCTGGGTTAACCATCGTATTTGGGACCTCACAATTGGTATCAGAGCAGAAGGCTAAACATTGCCTAGATCTGCTTCTTTGATGGCCACCCCTGAAAATACACAAGGAAGTTTTAATTTTGGTCCCGATCCTAATGTTAATATTAATGATCAAAATAATGAACCACCTATTGTTAATGATCTTACTAACTTTTGCAACGTGGCAATTCGGTCACAAAACCCCCTCATTTCTACTTGAACTACTTTATTTTAACAATTGCTTTACTTAGTCCTTGTGATCGACCTAGGATTTACCAAAGTAACTATACTGCATACGAACGGGTTCACTGCCTGTGAGTGTGTTGTAGTCAGTCGCTAGGTGATTCGTGTTTATAAATTTAAGACTCGATTTCACACATCAAGATGCATGATGATCAAATATAATTTGCAAGTCATTACGCGTTGGCCTACGCAAATATTCATGCCGGTATATAATGACTCCATCACAAAAAGTATTAAGGGTGTCACGTGACGTTCTTTCCGCCATGTTTAAGTAATCATCTAAGCTGTCGGGATTAGTACCGTATCCTAACTGACGAATGGCGGATGTGCATTTCTGTAAAGTCGAGAACCCATCTTCCCACGACCATCGATCCTACTTAGAAAAAATTCAAAGTTGCTTTCCATATCTCTAGCTATCTTCACAAACAATCGTCTACTCATCCGAAACCGTGTTCTAAAAAAGTCCGCATCAAATTTCGGTTCTTCAGCGAAATTGTAGAAACACGTGAATGACGTGTTCCCAGATCGTTTAACACGAGATCTACGATCATGGACAGGCGGAATCCGTCTATAATCGTCGTTAGGGTTTATATGATGAACACGAAGATAACAACAACAAAATAGCTACAAATTTACTGATGAATAGGAGATAAAAACAAAGAATTCATTTATCATTAGTCGAATGATTACAAGAATAAATCCGTTTAAAATACATCTCAATGATTCCGGATTACAATCAATCGAGACGACTCTTGGTAATGAATTACATGGTGGCGGAATGGCGGGGCATAGATCTCTACCCCCGATCCCTATGGACGACCTCTGTTGCAACTAAAATCTCCTTTCAAATATGAAACCTAAGACCTATATTTATAGGTACAAAATGGACTGGGCTGTCAAATTCGTACAAAATGGGCTGGGCTGTACGAACTTATTAGTTCTTACGAACTTAAAGTTCGTAAGGCATATATGTACAGTTCTTACGAACTTAAAGTTCGTAAGGCATATATGTACGAATTTCTCAGCCTTTTAGAATTATTGCATCGGACAATAATTTGTGCACTTTATGTGCACCAACAGAAATAATCTCGAAAACGACGGTCATGCGACTCAATACAATCGTCTCTGTGCTGTATACCTTCTTGAAGAGGAGGCAGTATCGCGGACCTCTTGATCAATCGCATGATGTGCCATTATGAAAATGTTAACTAACCGTTCCGTCTCATCGGAAGAACTCGAGTCCGATGGCAAATTTGGGGGTGTTGGACCGGATCCGAAAAATAAAGGGTTGTTGAAGAAAGGGTTCATGATTTAAAAGAAAGAAAAGAAGAAAAGAAGTGAGTATGTTGTGTTGTTGTTGCTGCTGCTTCAAAAAAATTTTTTGGGCAGAATGTTTAAAAGAAAGAAAAGAAGACAAAACAAATATTTCCGTTGCATGTGGCCCCCACGTTTGTTTTTTTGTGTGTGTAACTGTCGAATAAAGCGAGAGGGAGTCGGGGACAACCATCTACCATTTGATCAACGCCCAACCGGTACCGGTACCGGTACCACGGGGCGGTGTTCCCTCAGGTACCGGACAGGTACCGGTGGCACTCCGTCCACCCTTAGAAAATCGTAAATACAATAAAATAGTTTAACCAATATTTTATAACATTAAGGAGAAAAATATCTTTATGTTTATTTTTCTTAAAACTATCTCTTCCCTTTTGAACTTTTTATTTTTGCAAAACAGAAAAAATACATTTAATCTTCAATACCTTCACAACCACACATTATATCTACCTAAAATAACCCCAAAATATTTTCAACCCAAATTTATTCAAACTAATCATCTCTATTATTCACTAATATAAATATTTTTAAATACTATACCTATAATATCTTTAATTATTTAAACATGCATCTCTTAACTCGAAAAATAATTACATTACTGTTCAATTACTTTTACATTAATAACCACACTGCTAGCGTCATCACCGCCGACCGTCACCACAACACCACCGCCACCACCACCTATCACCGTTACTGCCGCCGCATTGTCCGGATAACATCTCTATAGAATATAGATGTTTTCATCTCTTTTGCATTAAATTTATGCACTACGTCTATATATTACTTTTTATGCATCAAAACTTGAAAATATGCACTACCTTTGTTTAATTAAAATAATTCTATTATATGTCAACTTAAATATTTCAATACCTAACTATATATAAATGAAGTTAAGTTATTTTTTAACAAGAGTCAACCAAATATAGTAAATATAATAGAAACTTCAACGAGATATTAATTATAGCTATTTTGAACACAACCTTGTATTAGTGTAAAGTTACAATAACTTCACTTTTTTCTTAGGCCTATCCTTATAAGGCTTCTAAGCCGCGTCCGACGCACGGCCGACGCCAAACCGGCCGACGACGCTGGTAGCACGGCCGGCGTCTAGGCCGGCCTCCTGGTTCTTCCAAACTTGAACGTAGGTTAGGAGCGTGTGTGGGGCCCGACTTTTGATTAAAATAAAAAAAGGTATTTTACATCCAAATTAAAAAAGCAACGGCTACCTTCATTTATTTTTTTATTTTTTATTTTTTAATTTTTCTAGGCCTGGCAAAATGGGCGGGTCGGGCGGGTTTGGGTAACGGATCAAAACGGGTGGGGGTCGAAACGGGTGCGGGTTCAAGCGAGTCATTTCATGAATGCGGGTCAAACGGGTGCGGGTCAAAGCGAGTTGGGTGCGGGTAAACCCGCAATTTATTTTTTTTGTGAAACCAGGTTTAACACTTTATGAAAATATAACAGCTAAGACTAATCCACATAAACCGAAATTGACAAGAGTTCGTTCAAGAAAAAAAAATTAAATTGAAAAGTAGTACACTAGTACATATATACCTTGCAAGGGAAAGATAAAAAAAAATAAAAAATACTTGCACATATAGTTTGACCTGCACACTAGACACCCCTACCCCACATACAGAGAATACCTAACTTTCTTTCAAATTACTCACACAGTCACACTTTCTCATGATTCCATCCTCCGTTTCTCTCTCCATACTACATCTATACATCTATATCAATATGTATAATATATATAATACATATACATATATAGATTTTCATCTTCCCTGATTCACCATGGATCGACATCTCCAACCACATCACTGACGACCTCCAAAGCATAAGCTTCAACGATCCAACCACCATCACCACCATGGATCGACGGTCCAACCACCACCGTGACCACTACCCATCAACCACAGTTACCGCTGCCAACATCAAATACAAGAAAATCAAACTCGGAGATGTCGACTTCTGATGAGAAAGTTGTACATCGTTTCTTGGTCCATCGTGTGTGAGTGTGTGATATGTTAACCCGCTAGATAGACCCATTCGACCCGCACAAGGAATTTAAGGCTTACCTGAAATACCCAGCTAGACCCGTTCTATCATTCCAAGGGTGCCCATATCTACCCAAATGACTGAAAAAGTTACCCAAACTTACCCAAGTTTTCTTGTTTGGGTAAGTTTTGCCAGGCCTAAATTTTTCACACCCCTATTTATAACCAACTTAACACAACCATTTCAAATCACAACTTATTTCTTTCAACTCATTTTCATCTTCCATAAACCATTTCATTAACAATGTCTCTAAGAGGGTGGACTCAAACAGAAGATCTTTGTTTGTCGAGGTGTTGGATGTTGAGGCGACCGGACCCTGTTACCGGTAGATGCGAAATGAATAATCCCGGTGAATCCTTTTGGAACGACATTACTGAAATGTTCAACAGGGACACCACTGAACGACCACGAAGCAAGGATCAACTAGTAGGTCACTGGACCATAATTCGGAAGGAATGTAAGCAGTTTGAGGCAATTTGCTCGCACTTGAATGCACAGGAGAGGACCGGCTCTGATGAGCAATATTATACAACGGCGCATCAGCTATACCGGGAGAAGCATGGGAGGGGCTTCAGATACGACATTGCTTCAGGGAGCTTATCATGGTTCCTTTTTAATTTTTCTGAATTATGAAGTGTTTTTTAGTAGTTTAATTAGGTGTGTTTTAGTAATTTTATTAAGTGTGTTTTAGTAGTTTGAATTATGTATTGTCTTTTAGTATTGTAATGTCTTTAAGTATTTTAATAAAATATGCCTACTTGATGGTTTAATAAGAAGAGAAGTTTATTCATAATTTTAAAAACATTACAAACTTAATAAAGAGAAACATACAACATAATAGTTCATCGAACACATTATTAAAAGACAAACTTATTTCTTCATCTCATAAACTGTTTTGGCAGTTATGATCAAATGGTCCAAGGTGATGACCGCACAAGCAAGTTGTTCCATAGCAATTTGAATCTTGTCGATCTTCCCCTGCAAATAAGTAAAGTATTGACACTCAAGATCAGTACAATACCCGGTTTGTATATAATCGATTTGTTCTCGACACCATTGCTTCTTTGCATTTAGTTTTCGACCAACTGCAACAAGTTCCTCTTTGAACCTTTGGTGGTCGAGGATATCAACCATGATACTGTTCTGCACTTGATCGACAGTCATTGGTGGTTTTCGGTAAGGGGCATTTGATGAAGAAGTCATTTCAGATGTATAAAAGTTTGAGTTTTGATCAGAAATATTTGATAAGGAGCCAGTATTTATAGGTAAACTAAAAGACGCTCCTCCAACGTTCAAAATTCAAAATATTTACACAATTAGTCCCTCCAACGTTTGTCTTCAATATATTTACACTTTCAGTCCCTCAAACGGCCAAAAATTCAAAAACATTTACACTTCCAGTCCCTGAACGGCTAGCTGGATTGTCACTCTATATATACCAACCTAGAGCACAATTCAGTTTCATCACCATTCCAATTTTCATTCTTCTACAAAATCACTCACTCTTTTGAAATAAATGGCGTCCTCATCATCAAAAAAGAATGTTCACCGACCTCGTCTAACCGAAGATGAGATGAAAACACGAATCATGGCTGATATCAAAGAGGACACCCTCCATCAAACTGAACTCTCTGGGGTCATGGGTTACCTACGGGAGAAAAGGCGACAATGCGAGCAAGAGGTTGAGGCAATACAAGCACCAGGCCGCAAGGTCTCGAAGCACGGAGAGACATATTCTTTGTTTCTGCAGGATGAGATCAAGAAGGTAAAGAGGGCGGTCGATGATGTTTTTAAGGCCGGTCACACATTGGGTGACCAATGCACTTGGGCCGAATCGTACCACGACAATTGCGGGGAAGACAAAACTACGTGTGAAGTCAAATGCCCGCAACACGACAAGTGGTGGCTCGACGAAAGCGCTTACCGTGGCATAGGAAAAATGTCAATAAAAGATGATGAAGATGAAGAGTAATCGTATCATTATTATGTATTTCGTGTTTTTATCAAGTACTGTCTTTTTTAATTTTGTGTTGTCTTTTATTTTTAAGTAATGTAATGTGTTTTAATTATAATAAAATGTGTTTGTTTAATTTTGTGAAAAATAAAAATGATATAATAAAATAATGGATGAATAGTGGAAGAAGTGGGGAAGAAGTGGATGTTATAAGGAGGGGGGTGTTCTTGGGGTGTCTAGGAGAGAGAAAAGCTGATGAATAGTGGAAGAAGTGGGGAAGAAGTGAGTTCCTATAAGGAGGGGCCTTATACAATATGGCAATTTTTTGTAGTATTTAAGAAATCTGACAATGATGGTTTCCATCATGTGGATGGCTGGATGCGAAGGCGCGCATAGACCATTATGGATGGCTAAATGCGGAGGCGGTATGGCAATTGAGGTGTAATAAAACTGGGTAATAAAATTGAGATGGAGGGTAAGGGTAGTATATGAGTATGTCACACAATTACAAGTATTAGTGGTGAAACTAAATATATACGAGAGAAAGTACCCGCGCGTTGCGGCGGTGAGATGGTGGGGGTGATAGGTCATAGAGTGTGATAGGTCATAGGAGGTGATAGGTCATAGAGTGTGTAGCCAAATGCCTTAGCCGTACTCGGATTTAAAAATTCGTCGAAAGTATATCGAATGACCTCTCTAATGAAAGAGAATGAAATTTTAAGAGCACCCATATAATTTTTATAATTTATCGATTTACGGTTTTTGAGATAAAAGATTTTGAATGAATTAGAGGAATAATATGATTTATGGGGGAGAGAGAATAGTGGTTGAGATTTGAGGAGAGAGATGAAAATGAGTGGTTAAAAAGTAGAAAAAATTTGACAGTAACAAATGCTTTTATAATGTAGTAGACCTAACTAACAGAATATTAACCAGTCTTTATTTGAACTAAAAGTACTACTATGAGCTGAATTATTTACACCTATATTTGTATTATATAAAAAAAAGTCAAAATCTCGATCAAAATATTATGATTTTATGAACCCGATGTGAAAGTATCTAGATTAATATGGAATCATCTACAATTTTATTTTCTTTAATTATTATTAGACTTTTTAGTTTCCAAAGTATTTAATTAAGTTCATGGTTTCTTATCATAAATCTATCTATAAATTGGGATATGTGTTTTGTTTGTAATCAGTTTTTTGATGATATGAAAAGTCTTTCTTTCTCTCTATACACAATTGTGTGTTTAGTGTGTGAAATCACCCTGATTATCGATATTCTTTCTTGAATCAACAATAGTTAGAAGAGTTATTCCTGGGTATTCTTTGAATCAACAGGTCCAATTATTTATCCCTTTTTCTCTTTACACCAGAACCGATCAATGAAAAGAATATAAAGATTCATATAGGCTCACATGCACCACTTGAGCCTCCCGCCGGACGTGATTTTAGGATATGATGAGATGACCAATGATTTCTTGCCATGCAATTCTTCGACATAATAATGAGTTTCGACCTATTGAAACAATGCACGTTTCTGATATTATGATGTTTGAACTAGCTTCTTCTAACAACCAACTTATTTAGCCCATAAGTACGTAGTTAATGATGTTAGGAATTTTTGATAATGGTTCAAAATGTTTCTACGTTATTTGGTACGTTGTACAACTTTTGTCTTTCTCATCGTCTTCTTCTTAATTTTTTATTCTTAATTTCTTAATTAAGAACAAAACTGACTCGATGGCCAACTTCCACTCCCGAACGTCGACCCCCACCACGAGCGCCACCAATGATTAAATAAAAATAATAAATAAAAATTTAAATGAATTAATCCCGCCCGGTTATGTTGTTTTTTTAATTAATTAAGGGAATAACCAATATGCTTCTGGAAGCACCTAACTTAGATGCTTCCAAAACAAATTTGTAAAACAAATTTATATTTCCGGTCCCTCAGCTTTTGTGAAAATACGTTTGTAACCCTGATTTGCCTTTGGAAGCACCTAAGTTAGGTGCTTCCAGAAGCATACTGGTTATTCCCATTAATTAATTAAACCCCTCATACTAAGTTTGCCTCTTATTTTCTGTTGAGTCAAGGATTCGCTGACCAGACTTGGTCGCTGGCGTGAGTCGCCAGCAAGTGATCAGCGAGTCAATGACTCTTGTCAGCAGGTGGTTTACTTTCCAAGTTGTGTGTCAAGGCGGGAAGTTTTCAAACCATAAGAAGACAAGAAGTCAGATGGTGGTTCTTTCAACTGAAGATTACCTTATATGGCAAAGGTACAGTTAGGACCAAAATAAGGGTTTCTCTCTTTCATACCCGTTTTGGTAATGAAGACAAAGGCTCCTGGATCCAAGTACAATGAGCCTATAAACAGTCGACAACCACCATTCTATCACTATCATTGTAAGGCTGTGTTGCCCTAATTCCTCTCCTATATAAAGCAACACAGCCGCACCATTCAAGTGTGTTTTATCACCACAAAGTGTGTGACACTTTATTTGTAATTGCTTAAGTTTCTTTCTTCCTTTCTAGGCTTAGCAATTATCTAGTTCATTTGTATTCTTGTAAGACAAGTTGTAATATCGACCATGTATTCATCGTTTAAATCAATGATACATATGATTAGACTTGCATAGTTTTCTTTGTTTTTTTTTTTTTTTTTTTTTTTTTTTTTTTTTTTTTTTTTTTTTTTTTTTTTTTTTTTTTTTTTTTTTTTTTTTTTTTTTTTTTTTTTTTTTTTTTTTTTTTTTTTTTTTTTTTTTTTTTTTTTTTTTTTTTTTTTTTTTTTTTTTTTTTTTTTTTTTTTTTTTTTTTTTTTTTTTTTTTTTTTTTTTTTTTTTTTTTTTTTTTTTTTTTTTTTTTTTTTTTTTTTTTTTTTTTTTTTTTTTTTTTTTTTTTTTTTTTTTTTTTTTTTTTTTTTTTTTTTTTTTTTTTTTTTTTTTTTTTTTTTTTTTTTTTTTTTTTTTTTTTTTTTTTTTTTTTTTTTTTTTTTTTTTTTTTTTTTTTTTTTTTTTTTTTTTTTTTTTTTTTTTTTTTTTTTTTTTTTTTTTTTTTTTTTTTTTTTTTTTTTTTTTTTTTTTTTTTTTTTTTTTTTTTTTTTTTTTTTTTTTTTTTTTTTTTTTTTTTTTTTTTTTTTTTTTTTTTTTTTTTTTTTTTTTTTTTTTTTTTTTTTTTTTTTTTTTTTTTTTTTTTTTTTTTTTTTTTTTTTTTTTTTTTTTTTTTTTTTTTTTTTTTTTTTTTTTTTTTTTTTTTTTTTTTTTTTTTTTTTTTTTTTTTTTTTTTTTTTTTTTTTTTTTTTTTTTTTTTTTTTTTTTTTTTTTTTTTTTTTTTTTTTTTTTTTTTTTTTTTTTTTTTTTTTTTTTTTTTTTTTTTTTTTTTTTTTTTTTTTTTTTTTTTTTTTTTTTTTTTTTTTTTTTTTTTTTTTTTTTTTTTTTTTTTTTTTTTTTTTTTTTTTTTTTTTTTTTTTTTTTTTTTTTTTTTTTTTTTTTTTTTTTTTTTTTTTTTTTTTTTTTTTTTTTTTTTTTTTTTTTTTTTTTTTTTTTTTTTTTTTTTTTTTTTTTTTTTTTTTTTTTTTTTTTTTTTTTTTTTTTTTTTTTTTTTTTTTTTTTTTTTTTTTTTTTTTTTTTTTTTTTTTTTTTTTTTTTTTTTTTTTTTTTTTTTTTTTTTTTTTTTTTTTTTTTTTTTTTTTTTTTTTTTTTTTTTTTTTTTTTTTTTTTTTTTTTTTTTTTTTTTTTTTTTTTTTTTTTTTTTTTTTTTTTTTTTTTTTTTTTTTTTTTTTTTTTTTTTTTTTTTTTTTTTTTTTTTTTTTTTTTTTTTTTTTTTTTTTTTTTTTTTTTTTTTTTTTTTTTTTTTTTTTTTTTTTTTTTTTTTTTTTTTTTTTTTTTTTTTTTTTTTTTTTTTTTTTTTTTTTTTTTTTTTTTTTTTTTTTTTTTTTTTTTTTTTTTTTTTTTTTTTTTTTTTTTTTTTTTTTTTTTTTTTTTTTTTTTTTTTTTTTTTTTTTTTTTTTTTTTTTTTTTTTTTTTTTTTTTTTTTTTTTTTTTTTTTTTTTTTTTTTTTTTTTTTTTTTTTTTTTTTTTTTTTTTTTTTTTTTTTTTTTTTTTTTTTTTTTTTTTTTTTTTTTTTTTTTTTTTTTTTTTTTTTTTTTTTTTTTTTTTTTTTTTTTTTTTTTTTTTTTTTTTTTTTTTTTTTTTTTTTTTTTTTTTTTTTTTTTTTTTTTTTTTTTTTTTTTTTTTTTTTTTTTTTTTTTTTTTTTTTTTTTTTTTTTTTTTTTTTTTTTTTTTTTTTTTTTTTTTTTCTTGGAAGGAAAGGATGTTACTACATATAGTGGGTGTGGAACCCTATCTTATGTCTATTCTGACCGTCGGTCCTTATATCCCCACTCTGGTTCAAAGAACACCAGGAGCAACTGTTGATGCTCCTGAGATTGTGATTGACATCGTCAAACCAGAGGTTCAATGGACTGACGATGAAAGGAGACTTGTTAATCTCGATGCAAGGCTCAAAAACATGATTGTCAGCACTCTTCCCACTGACCTCATGAAAGTGGTCATTAGATATCCCTCTTCAAAAGAAGTTTGGGATAGATTGTTAGCATGCATGAAGGCTCTGCTGCTACCATTGCCACTAAAAAGATAGACTTAAAAAGAGCCTATGAAAATTTCTTTTCCCTCCCCAACGAAGGTCTAAACGGTTCATATACCCAATTTAAAGGGTTGCTGAACGACATGACCACTGTTGGTATCTCTCATGATGATTTTGAGGTATGCCACAAATTTCTTGATAGTTTACCTATCAAGTGGCAAGGTCTGAGACAAATCCTCAGAACCACTGAGCGACTCAATGGGCTAAACCTTGAGTCTCTCTTTGGCATGCTCCAGTTCGAAGAAAGAGCTCTTGCTCAAAATCTAAGAGCTGCCGTTGATGCACAGCATCGTGCGGGTCCCTCTTCTTCTTCTGTTTCCTCTTCTTCTCATTGTGCTCTCGACCCCTTGGCCCTTATCTCTGCTGAGCCCAATAATCTTAATACTAGTGCCAGCTCTTCTATTCTTCCACAACCTATTCAATCTCTTGTTGATGATCTTGATGCTGAAGAGAAACAAGAGATGTTCAGTGACTTTATGGATTTTGCCTTAGTCGCTGGTAAAAGGTACTCCCGGAAATGGAACAACCGTAGGTCGGTTGCTCCATATAAGCCTCCTGTTGACAAAGCTCAAGAGGAGTGCTGGAGATGTGGTAGAAAAGGCCACTACCAAAAGGAGTGCAGAGTTGCCCTACCAACTCCTGCAGCTCCTAAAACTAACCCTTCCAAACCTGCTGATGAGTACAGGAATAAATACTATCAGCTGAAGGCCAAGGTTGCTGAAATGGAAGAGGCCAAAACACCAGCAAAAGGGCTGGTAGCTGAAGAGCATGACTGGGCTGAATCAGACGATTCAGACAGTGAAGAATATGTTGACGCCATGTGCCTTATGGCGCTCGCTGATGGAGATGCTTTGACAAGAGATCAAGTCTCCTCAAGTCAGTGGGTGAACGTCACCATTAAAAAGGTTTGTGCTCACTCCTCTGCTTCTGAAGAAGATAAACCAAAAATCTTCGAATCTCTTCTTTGTGACTTTCAGTTCGTTGAATCTATACGAGCTGATGTCCAATCAAAGCTTGACTCTATTTCCTTGGAGTTAAGCGAAAATCTGATAGACTCAATGAGCTGAGGAATGTTCATGTTGAACTCCAATCTCATGAGTTGCTGGCACAAAAGGTTCAACTTGAGAATGAAAAACTCAAGCTTGAAGTTGCCAATCTTAAGAAGATTGTGACCTCCTGGTCAAAAGCTTCCAGGTTTCACCACCAATGCATAAACGAACAAGTCCCTGCCCAAGTACAGGCAGTAATAGGCGGTGACTTTAATGCCGCTGCTTCTCTCGCTGACTTGTTTAATGATGAGGTAAAGCCTGAAATTTCTATTCCTTCATCCGCTGTCATCTCTCCTGAAGAGATGAAGAAATGGTATTTTGTTAAGGGTCTTAACAATTACCACAATGAGATGGAAGCTGGTACTACCACTTCTACTACCAGCGACCCATCTAATCCTGCTGATGAAAATGGTGCTGGCTTCTCAGTAAGCACTAGCAACCCCTATCCTCATCTTCCCATTGTTGGCATGATGCCAAACGAAGGAAGAGTTCAATACTCTTCTGGGGAATCTTATGAAGGGGATATTGGTAGTGATGGTTTTAAACCCATTGCTCCTCAGCAAGTCACCATCAGATCTTCTGAACCCTTCAGAAGAAGTAAGGTTGCTATTCCTTATGATTATAGCACGCCTCAGCGAGCTAATCATATTAGTCAGCAACCTTAACCTATTTCTCAACCCTCTTCTTCTTTACCTTCTCAGCAAGCTCCTACCCTTGCTGACTGCAAAACTGTGCAGGATGATCGTGTCATGCAGAGACGCGTCAGGTTTGGTGACGCTAGACTTCAGCAAGTTGGACCATCTAAGGTCCGACCTGCTGATAGACAAGTCCACCAGCATGTATCACAATCGATGCCTACTCCTATTTTGAGGCATAAAACTCCTCAAAAAGTGAATAACTAATACCCAAAATAGGTCTGTTACTCCTCAAAGAGGACACTTGCCTCATCAGCAAGTAAGACCTATCACTCCTCAAAGAGGACACTTGCCTCATCAGCAAGTGAGATCTACTACCCCAATTAGGCAATACTTACCTCATAGGAAAATGAGGTCTGTAACACCTATTCAGCAACCGAGATCGATCACTCCCAAAAGAGTGCATCCATCTCAGCAGGGTCCTTCTTCCTCCTCTCACCCTGCTGTCCATCAAGCATGGAGTGTAGTTAAGGGATCAAAAAATCCCTCTACCTCTCAATCAGAGGACCCAAAAGGTAAGTCCATTCTGGGTCCTGCCCCTAAGATGCTTCAGCTTCCACAAAAGCATAAGCAAAAGCCCAAGCCAAAGAAAAGGGCATCTTCCTCTTCTGACCCCAAAATTAGCGAGCTAACTCAGCAAGTTAATGACCTTTCCTCTCAGCTGAAGGAATTTCTCCTTCAAAATCAACAAGGCAACAACTCTGGTAAAAAATGCTACAAATGTGGCAGCAGAGGTCATGTTGCTTCTGATTGTGACAACTCCAGGGATGCTCCTGAAGTTGACATTCAACCTAATCCTTCTTCAGCGGTTGCTTCCTCTTCCACTATCGTCAGCGAAAGTTCTACTTCTACTGATCGTATAAATAGTATAGGGGAGTCAACAAATCTCACTGAGGAGAACATTGCTGACTTCATTGCTGCTCAGCGAATCTCCTTTCCTCTCTTTCAAGAGATCATTACTAATGATAGTGGTAGCATTCTGGTTGAGTATGGGAACAACAATCAAGTCAGCAACTTGACTGTTCTAGATACTGGAGCCACTGTCACCTCTGCTGATCAATATCACACCTATGTGATTGATCGTGACATATCTCCTGCTCATCATCTTGTTGATAACTCTCCAAGTGATGAGAATACTAACTCTATTGCTCATCTTCCTCTTTCTACTGATGAAGTCGTCAGTAGAGAAGAATCATTCGAGTCTCCCATCTTTAACCCTGCTGACATGTCCGTCAGTGAACCCATCTAAATCCTTCTGTTAAATCCATGCAGGGCTCGCTGGGAAAAGGTGTGTGGTACTTAGACAGTGGCTGTTCAAAACACATGACTGGCTTCAAAGACCCTGCTGGATAACTACGTAGAGGCTGCTGGCCCTACTGTAGTGTTTGGTGACAACTCCACTGGACAAACTGAAGGTTATGGTCTTCTCTCAAATGGACTCATTAAGTTCAACAAGGTCGCTTATGTCAATGGATTAAAACATAATCTCATCAGCATAAGTCAACTTTGTGATGCTGACTACAAAGTGATTCTTGATAAACATCAAGGCACTGTGGTAAATGTAAATAAGGAAGTAGTCTTGGTTGCTCCAAGAAAACGAGATGTATATCTGGTTGACTTCACTCCTATCAAGACTGATAGTGAGACTTGTTTCTTTGCCAAGTCGGCTGCTGAACTAAATTGGTTATGGCACAAGCGTATGTCGCATGTGAATTTCAAAACCATTAACTCTCTGGCCAAAAAGAACCTTGTTCGTGGCCTCCCTCATCTTTCATTTGAGAAGGATAGACTCTGTGGTGCTTGTGAAAAGGGTAAAAGCCATAGAGCAACCTTCAAAACCAAGCAGCCAATTCTATCTCTGGCTGCTTTCATCTTTTTCACATGGACCTTTTTGGTCCAGTGAATGTCCAAAGTCTAAAGGGTAGCAGATACACTTTAGTAATCGTGGATGAATACTCACGATACACTTGGACGATCTTTCTTCATTCCAAGAGTGATGCTGCTGAAGAGATTATAAAATTCATCAAGAAAATGGAAAATCTCAACAGCATAAGGGTGAAAGAACTCAGGAGCGACCATGGTACTGAGTTCAGAAACCACACTCTTGAAGCCTTTTGTGCTGATCAAGGGATCTCACAAAATTTCTCTTCTACTAGAACCCCTGAGCAAAATGGTGTCGCTGAAAGGAGAAATAGAACTCTCATCGAAGCAGCTCGCACCATGCTCAGTGAGTCCTCTCTACCCAGCAAGTTCTGGGCAGAAGCTGTCAATACAGCCTGTCACACTCAAAATCGCTGTCTCATTGTCAAAAGACATGACAAGACAGCGTATGAGGTACTGAAAGGAAAGATACCTCAAATCAAATACTTCCATATATTTGGATGTCCTGTCTTCATCTTAAACAACAAGGATCATCTAGGAAAATTTGATCCTAAAGCTGATGATGGATACTTTCTTGGGTATTCATCCATCAGCAAGGCATTTAGAGTATTCAATACTCGCCTTCAGAAGGTTGATGAATCCATTCATGTTACTTTTGATGAAAGTTCATCATCCCTAAAGGACATTCAATCTAACTCGTCTGAGGTTATTTTTAATGAGTTAGCTGACCCTCTCACTGAGGAAGCTGACTTATTTTTTTGATGCTTCTTGCTCGCTGCCTGACACTATTCAGCATATCACAAAGGATAGTTCAGCTGATGTTGAACTAGAGCAAGTTGCTGCTCATATCTACTCGATTGAGCCAGTTGAGCCTATCATAAGATCAATCCACGCAGCATCAGCCAAACCTAGATCACTGGCTGATGACGTGCATGCTGATGACCCTACTGAGGAGGAGTTTCATGATGCTTCAGCAAATGCTGAAGAAATGGAGTCTGCTGAAGACTCCGCCATCAATGATAACTCAAATCAGTCGAATGGCTCTGCTGATCATTCTCCTGAACCCACTCTTACCATTGACCTCTCTTCTTATAATGCTCCTGCTGATCCCATAGCTCCAATTTCCGCTGCCACTCAACTTGGTGTCTCAAGTGCTCCTGCACTTAAGTGGACATCTAGTCATCCAGCTCACCAAGTTATCGGTGATCCTCAGCAGGGGATTATTACTCGATCAGCGACAAGAAATACATGTCTATATGTAAACTTCTTGTCTATGATCACTCCCAAAAACATTGGAGAAGCAATGGTTGATCCTTCATGGGTTGCTGCCATGCAAGAGGAACTTACCCAGTTCCAAAGACAGCATGTCTGGTTCTTGGTTCCTTTACCTCCTGGAAAAGAACCAATTGGAACAAAATGGGTTTATCGAAATAAAATGGACGAAGATGGTGTTGTTACACGTAACAAGGCTAGGCTGGTTGCACAAGGTTACCTTCAAGAAGAAGGTGTTGACTATGATGAAATCTTTGCACCAGTAGCCAGACTGGAAGCCATACGCTTATTTTTGGCACATGCTGCTTACAAAAACTTCACTGTATATCAAATGGATGTAAAGAGTGCCTTCCTAAATGGAAAACTCGATGAAGAAGTTTATGTTGAGCAGCCACCTGGCTTTGAAGATCCAGCCAAGCCACACCATGTCTATCGTCTCTATAAGGCACTCTATGGTCTTAAACAAGCTCCCAGAGCTTGGTACGACACTCTCTCTGAATTTCTCCTCTCCAATAAGTTTCAGCGAGGATCCATTGATAGCACCCTCTTCATCTATAGAAAGGGTGCTGATGTCCTATATGTTCAGATATATGTAGATGACATCATCTTTGGTTCTTCCAGCAAGAAACTTTGCTCTAAGTTCAGCTCCCTGATGTCCTCTCATTTCGAGATGAGCATGATGGGTGAGTTGACCTTCTTTCTTGGTCTACAAATTCGCCAACTCCCAAATGGGATTTTCATTAACCAAGAGAAGTACATTCGAGACATGCTGGCCAAATTCGACTTATCGAATGTGACCACTAAAGCCACCCCCATGTCTCCTCCAAATAATCTCCATGCTGACCATGATGGTAAGCATGTGAATCCTACTCTCTATAGAGGAATGATCGGCTCGCTGATGTACCTCACAGCGAGTCGTCCTGACATCATGTTTGCTACTTGCCTATGTGCAAGATATCAAGCCTCTCCCAGAGAGTCTCATCTTCTCGCTGTCAAGCGAATCTTCAAATACCTAAAAGGTACACCCACACTAGGTCTCTGGTATCCCAAAGACTCCAGCTTTGACCTTGTTGCATATTCTGACTCTGACTATGCTGGATGCATGTTAGATAGGAAAAGCACCAGTGGTGGATGTCAACTGTTGGGGGGGAAGCTGACTAGTTGGTCTAGTAAGAAACAGCATACAGTTTCCATCTCCACTGCTGAAGCAGAATATGTATCAGCAGCGAGTTGTTGTGCACAAGTCCTCTGGATGAAAAACCAACTCGCTGACTATGACTTAGAATTCTCTAAGATCCCCATTATGTGTGACAATACAAGTGCAATTGCTATCACACATAATCCCGTTCAGCATTCTAAGACCAAACACATAGACATTAGGTACCACTTCATTCGTGACCATGTCATGAAAGGGGATGTGGAAATCTATTTCATACCCACTGATGACCAACTTGCTGATATCTTTACCAAACCTTTAGATCAAACAAGATTTAAATATCTTGGTCAGCAAGTTGGGAATGCTGAATGGTGAATCAGCAACATGACTTATCATGTCTGCTGATGCTTCAACATACATCTCTCTTATATGTTGAAAAGTGACCTTATGGTCAAAAATATTTTTTTTGCGAGCTCAAGAGTATCCTACTCGCTGAAAATAAAAGTAATAGAGAGCTAAAAATCTCTATCTAGTCCAGCAGCAAACGGCTGCTGGTAAAGACATTTCAAATCCGTTGATCCCTGTTGCTTTGGGAAAAAGCAAAATAAAAGTAATAGAGAGCTAAAAATCTCTATCTAGTCCAGCAGCAAACGGCTGCTGGTAAAGACATTTCAAATCCGTTGATCCCTGTTGCTTTGGGAAAAAGCAAAATAAAAGTAATAGAGAGCTAAAAATCTCTATCTAGTCCAGCAGCAAACGGCTGCTGGTAAAGACATTTCAAATCCGTTGATCCCTGTTGCTTTGGGAAAAAGCAAAATAAAAGTAATAGAGAGCTAAAAATCTCTATCTAGTCCAGCAGCAAACGGCTGCTGGTAAAGACATTTCAAATCCGTTGATCCCTGTTGCTTTGGGAAAAAGCAAAATAAAAGTAATAGAGAGCTAAAAATCTCTATCTAGTCCAGCAGCAAACGGCTGCTGGTAAAGACATTTCAAATCCGTTGATCCCTGTTGCTTTGGGAAAAAGCAAAATAAAAGTAATAGAGAGCTAAAAGTCTCTATCTAGTCCAGCAGCAAACGGCTGCTGGTAAAGACATTTCAAATCCGTTGATCCCTGTTGCTTTGGGAAAAAGCAAAATAAAAGTAATAGAGAGCTAAAAATCTCTATCTAGTCCAGCAGCAAACGGCTGCTGGTAAAGACATTTCAAATCCGTTGATCCCTGTTGCTTTGGGAAAAAGCAAAATAAAAGTAATAGAGAGCTAAAAGTCTCTATCTAGTCCAGCAGCAAACGGCTGCTGGTAAAGACATTTCAAATCCGTTGATCCCTGTTGCTTTGGGAAAAAGCAAAATAAAAGTAATAGAGAGCTAAAAGTCTCTATCTAGTCCAGCAGCAAACGGCTGCTGGTAAAGACATTTCAAATCCGTTGATCCCTGTTGCTTTGGGAAAAAGCAAAATAAAAGTAATAGAGAGCTAAAAGTCTCTATCTAGTCCAGCAGCAAACGGCTGCTGGTAAAGACATTTCAAATCCGTTGATCCCTGTTGCTTTGGGAAAAAGCAAAATAAAAGTAATAGAGAGCTAAAAGTCTCTATCTAGTCCAGCAGCAAACGGCTGCTGGTAAAGACATTTCAAATCCGTTGATCCCTGTTGCTTTGGGAAAAAGCAAAATAAAAGTAATAGAGAGCTAAAAGTCTCTATCTAGTCCAGCAGCAAACGGCTGCTGGTAAAGACATTTCAAATCCGTTGATCCCTGTTGCTTTGGGAAAAAGCAAAATAAAAGTAATAGAGAGCTAAAAGTCTCTATCTAGTCCAGCAGCAAACGGCTGCTGGTAAAGACATTTCAAATCCGTTGATCCCTGTTGCTTTGGGAAAAAGCAAAATAAAAGTAATAGAGAGCTAAAAGTCTCTATCTAGTCCAGCAGCAAACGGCTGCTGGTAAAGACATTTCAAATCCGTTGATCCCTGTTGCTTTGGGAAAAAGCAAAATAAAAGTAATAGAGAGCTAAAAGTCTCTATCTAGTCCAGCAGCAAACGGCTGCTGGTAAAGACATTTCAAATCCGTTGATCCCTGTTGCTTTGGGAAAAAGCAAAATAAAAGTAATAGAGAGCTAAAAGTCTCTATCTAGTCCAGCAGCAAACGGCTGCTGGTAAAGACATTTCAAATCCGTTGATCCCTGTTGCTTTGGGAAAAAGCAAAATAAAAGTAATAGAGAGCTAAAAGTCTCTATCTAGTCCAGCAGCAAACGGCTGCTGGTAAAGACATTTCAAATCCGTTGATCCCTGTTGCTTTGGGAAAAAGCAAAATAAAAGTAATAGAGAGCTAAAAATCTCTATCTAGTCCAGCAGCAAACGGCTGCTGGTAAAGACATTTCAAATCCGTTGATCCCTGTTGCTTTGGGAAAAAGCAAAATAAAAGTAATAGAGAGCTAAAAGTCTCTATCTAGTCCAGCAGCAAACGGCTGCTGGTAAAGACATTTCAAATCCGTTGATCCCTGTTGCTTTGGGAAAAAGCAAAATAAAAGTAATAGAGAGCTAAAAGTCTCTATCTAGTCCAGCAGCAAACGGCTGCTGGTAAAGACATTTCAAATCCGTTGATCCCTGTTGCTTTGGGAAAAAGCAAAATAAAAGTAATAGAGAGCTAAAAGTCTCTATCTAGTCCAGCAGCAAACGGCTGCTGGTAAAGACATTTCAAATCCGTTGATCCCTGTTGCTTTGGGAAAAAGCAAAATAAAAGTAATAGAGAGCTAAAAGTCTCTATCTAGTCCAGCAGCAAACGGCTGCTGGTAAAGACATTTCAAATCCGTTGATCCCTGTTGCTTTGGGAAAAAGCAAAATAAAAGTAATAGAGAGCTAAAAGTCTCTATCTAGTCCAGCAGCAAACGGCTGCTGGTAAAGACATTTCAAATCCGTTGATCCCTGTTGCTTTGGGAAAAAGCAAAATAAAAGTAATAGAGAGCTAAAAATCTCTATCTAGTCCAGCAGCAAACGGCTGCTGGTAAAGACATTTCAAATCCGTTGATCCCTGTTGCTTTGGGAAAAAGCAAAATAAAAGTAATAGAGAGCTAAAAGTCTCTATCTAGTCCAGCAGCAAACGGCTGCTGGTAAAGACATTTCAAATCCGTTGATCCCTGTTGCTTTGGGAAAAAGCAAAATAAAAGTAATAGAGAGCTAAAAGTCTCTATCTAGTCCAGCAGCAAACGGCTGCTGGTAAAGACATTTCAAATCCGTTGATCCCTGTTGCTTTGGGAAAAAGCAAAATAAAAGTAATAGAGAGCTAAAAATCTCTATCTAGTCCAGCAGCAAACGGCTGCTGGTAAAGACATTTCAAATCCGTTGATCCCTGTTGCTTTGGGAAAAAGCAAAATAAAAGTAATAGAGAGCTAAAAGTCTCTATCTAGTCCAGCAGCAAACGGCTGCTGGTAAAGACATTTCAAATCCGTTGATCCCTGTTGCTTTGGGAAAAAGCAAAATAAAAGTAATAGAGAGCTAAAAGTCTCTCAAAATTCTTAAAAACCCTTCTCTCTTCTCACTATTCATCTTCCTCTCCCATTTCTCAATCTCGAACTAAAATGGCTTCTTCATCCAAACAACCTAAATCTCCTACCTATGTTGAGTTGCCCGATGATCTGGCTACTCAAAAGGCTCTTAAAAATGTTCCCCTTTACATGTATTCAAAAACTTTTGACCCTGAGAAAATTGCTCCCTCCTCCAGCTCCCTCCTCCAAAGCCAAATTTCAGGCTCATACAATCTCTATTAAACCTAATAATTATTTGGGATCCATTGAAGTTCCATCTGGTATCTCTGGATACCAACAAATGCTGGATTTTATAAAGGCATGTCCAGCAAGCAGTGCCATCTTTGCTGACCCAGAAGATATGTATGTCTATCTTCTTAGAGAATTTTGGTGGACGTGTGATTATCACGTAAGCATTGGTGCTATTTCTGGCACCATAAAAAGGAAGCAGGTTCGCATATCCATAACACCCAAATTCTTTGAACAGCTCTTGGTCTACCTGACCAAACAAAAGAAAAACCCTTTGTAACTCCTGCAACTGTTGAACAATGGAAGGAGTGGTTGCCCACCATTGGGTATGGTGCAAATTTGGAAAACCCAGAAGTTGTTCCTAGCAACCCCACCAAGAAAAATCTCCCTGGTGTATGGAGATTGCTTTTTTCTCATGTCATTCAATGCTTGGGAGGCAATTCTGGATCTCATGACCAAGCAACAGCAGCTAATATGCAAATTATTCATGCATTAGCCACTGGAAGATTTATCGATTTCGCCTCAGTAATTTTTGAAGATATGAAGGCTAAAGTCCAAGCAAGCAATCGGTCCTACACAATTCCCTTCACTAGATTTTTCTCCCTAACATTCAAACAGGAGTTAAAAGAAAAATACAACCAATTTGGTGCTACTATCTGCAAAGCACCAAGAATTGGTCCTTCTGTATACAAACAGCCAGCCTGTGATAATAACCTCTTTGATAGCAAGTTTGCCAGTCTCACTCCTCAGATGAAAGAAGTGTTATTTCTCTGCTTATCCCTCTATGTACAAAAAGGTTGGTGGCTATGAGACTGCACCATCCTCCCTTGTGATCATTGAAACTAAGGCAAGCACACCAAAGAAGGCAAGAACAAAATCCACCAAATCTGCTGCTCCATCATCATCTGCTGACGATGCTCCAAAAAGAAAGAAGAAATCAGCGAAAGGTGTGATGATTAAGGGGTTGAGATCCTCTCAACTCTCTCTTATTGATGAGGAGGAAACCCCTGCTGCTGTTGAAAATATAGAGCAGCAACAAACTGAAACAGAGGCACCAAATTCTCCAATCCCTTTAAATTTCTCTTTGGAAAAACAGGAGAAAGTTGGTGAAATTGAAGGAGTTAGTTTGAGTGAGCATGCTGAGGTGGATGCCAGCATTGATGATAGAGAAATGGTAGAAGGAAGTGTTGATTTGGGCACGACTGAAGGTGCTGGTGATGGCGATGAAGAAATTGATGATGTAATCACTATTGATGAGGAAAGTGATTTTGAGTTGGGTAATATTGATGACTTTCAACTAGATTCCAGTTATGCTGATGAATTGGAAGCAAGTGACATGGAGGAAGATAAAAATGATGATGCTGCTGTTGCTGGTGAAATAGCAGCCACTAATGAAAGTACTGCCAGACCCAAGACTCCTCCAATGCGACCAGTGAACACCATGCTCTCTCTTGGCATGCCTTCTTCCTTCTCAAGTGTTCTGGCTGCTCATCCTCGATTCCCTCTGAAATCGAACCTCAAACTGCTAAAGAGCTGGGCATTTCATACTCCACCTACTCTGCTGATAGGTTGGAAAGGGTGGAGCATCAGCTGAATGATCTCACCAAATATGCGGAGATTGCTGTAGATGTGAAAGAGAATGAGTCTGAAAGACTAATCTCTACTCTGACCAGCTGGTACAATAAGCAAGTTGAAAACTGCTCAGAAGTAGAGATGATTAAGGAAAAATTTATCTCCATGGCTGCTGATCAACACAAAATCAAAGAAGCCACCAAAGCTATCAAACATGATCAGCAGGTCCTTCGATCTAAGGCATTATCGCTGGTGAAATATGCCAACTCCACCAGCTACTCAGCAATGAAGGCAGCCTCGACCAGCAAGGCTACTGCTGCTAGTATCAAGAAGCTGTCCACTCAAGTCAACAACAACACTAAGGCTATTCATGCCTTGGAAAAGCAAGTGGCTAATCTTCCAATCTCTTCTCCATCCTTTACTGAGGAAGATCGCCAGAGGCAAATCAAACTAGAGTCAGAAGTTGATGGAATTAAGAAAATGTTGGTACACTGGTGAACCAGCAACCTCAACAGCCAGCGACTGTGGAAGTTGTTATTAAGAATACAACTTCCAAGGGGGAGAAAGTTGATGCTGCTGTTCTAGATCTGGTAACTGAAGCAGTTAACAAGGCAGTTGCCCAAATTTATGAAGGTATACTAGAAAGGGACGACACAACAACAGCTAATGATGTTCCCCCTGCTGGTGCTGAGGGGGAGATAGAAATGAAAGCAAGTGTTGAAAATTCCCCTGCTGATGTTGAGGGGGAAAATGAAAAAGATGGAGCTCCCCCAGCTGGTATTGAGGGGGAGCAACAAATGGTTGTGTTCAATTCACCCCCTGCTACTTCATCCTCTCCTCCCGCTGCTCAACCCTCTGAACAATCCTCAGCAGGCCATCAGCATCAATTGATTGATATATTGGCACTTACTGCTGATGGAAAAACTCAAGAAGATGCTATCAAAGAGCTGGATAGGATCAAGCAAAATGAAGAAAATGAAAAGAAAAATCTTGAGTTTATCAGGCAGCTACCTCTACTTGAAAAGGATCAGCTTGATGGTGAGCAAAGGATGCTGCTGAAATCAGGTGGTGCTGAAGCCCTGTACAGGCAGAAACACAAGGAAGTTGAGAAGCAGCTTAAAGAGAAAAGAGCCAAGTTTGAGGGGGAGAAGGCTAAATGGCTGAAGTTGATGGAGGATAAAAAGAGGCCTCAAAGGATTATTGCTGCTGAGGCCTTCAAAGCTGAAATGGGTCTTAAGACTAACTTAAAGATCTTAAGAGAAGGTGCTGATAAGCCAACCAAGTTGGAAGGGGTCAAACCAACCAACTTGGGTGCTTCAGAGTGGGCAGAAGTGTACATGCTGGTGAAAGATAAAAGGGCAGCCAGCTACCATCAACTCCAAAACATGCTGAGAGAATATTTCGAGAAAGCACTGGAGTATGAAACCAAGTTTAAAGCAGATCTGCCTATGCTGAGGCAAGTATTTGGTACTCCTGCTGCTATCTCCTCAGCGGGTCAAAGGGTTCAAAGAAAGAGAAAGGAAGAGCATCAAACTCTTAAAGTTGATCTTCCTCCTATCGCTGGTGATGCCTCGCTGAACACCAGACTCCCTCCCAGAAGCTTATTTGAAGAAGGGAGAGTACTTGAAACACCTGCTGGCATCTTCTTCACAAACTTCCAGAACAATCAATTGTTCTTTCGTCTGGCCGAAATTGAAAAAGCTTCAAATAAAAGCCCACCCCCCCCCCCCCCCCCCCCCCCCCCCCCCCCCCCCCCCCCCCCCCCCCCCCCCCCCCCCCCCCCCCCCCCCCCCCCCCCCCCCCCCCCCCCCCCCCCCCCCCCCCCCCCCCCCCCCCCCCCCCCCCCCCCCCCCCCCCCCCCCCCCCCCCCCCCCCCCCCCCCCCCCCCCCCCCCCCCCCCCCCCCCCCCCCCCCCCCCCCCCCCCCCCCCCCCCCCCCCCCCCCCCCCCCCCCCCCCCCCCCCCCCCCCCCCCCCCCCCCCCCCCCCCCCCCCCCCCCCCCCCCCCCCCCCCCCCCCCCCCCCCCCCCCCCCCCCCCCCCCCCCCCCCCCCCCCCCCCCCCCCCCCCCCCCCCCCCCCCCCCCCCCCCCCCCCCCCCCCCCCCCCCCCCCCCCCCCCCCCCCCCCCCCCCCCCCCCCCCCCCCCCCCCCCCCCCCCCCCCCCCCCCCCCCCCCCCCCCCCCCCCCCCCCCCCCCCCCCCCCCCCCCCCCCCCCCCCCCCCCCCCCCCCCCCCCCCCCCCCCCCCCCCCCCCCCCCCCCCCCCCCCCCCCCCCCCCCCCCCCCCCCCCCCCCCCCCCCCCCCCCCCCCCCCCCCCCCCCCCCCCCCCCCCCCCCCCCCCCCCCCCCCCCCCCCCCCCCCCCCCCCCCCCCCCCCCCCCCCCCCCCCCCCCCCCCCCCCCCCCCCCCCCCCCCCCCCCCCCCCCCCCCCCCCCCCCCCCCCCCCCCCCCCCCCCCCCCCCCCCCCCCCCCCCCCCCCCCCCCCCCCCCCCCCCCCCCCCCCCCCCCCCCCCCCCCCCCCCCCCCCCCCCCCCCCCCCCCCCCCCCCCCCCCCCCCCCCCCCCCCCCCCCCCCCCCCCCCCCCCCCCCCCCCCCCCCCCCCCCCCCCCCCCCCCCCCCCCCCCCCCCCCCCCCCCCCCCCCCCCCCCCCCCCCCCCCCCCCCCCCCCCCCCCCCCCCCCCCCCCCCCCCCCCCCCCCCCCCCCCCCCCCCCCCCCCCCCCCCCCCCCCCCCCCCCCCCCCCCCCCCCCCCCCCCCCCCCCCCCCCCCCCCCCCCCCCCCCCCCCCCCCCCCCCCCCCCCCCCCCCCCCCCCCCCCCCCCCCCCCCCCCCCCCCCCCCCCCCCCCCCCCCCCCCCCCCCCCCCCCCCCCCCCCCCCCCCCCCCCCCCCCCCCCCCCCCCCCCCCCCCCCCCCCCCCCCCCCCCCCCCCCCCCCCCCCCCCCCCCCCCCCCCCCCCCCCCCCCCCCCCCCCCCCCCCCCCCCCCCCCCCCCCCCCCCCCCCCCCCCCCCCCCCCCCCCCCCCCCCCCCCCCCCCCCCCCCCCCCCCCCCCCCCCCCCCCCCCCCCCCCCCCCCCCCCCCCCCCCCCCACTTGGTCGCCAGCAAGTGATCAGCGAGTCAATGACTCTTGTCAGCAGGTGGTTTACTTTCCAAGTTGTGTGTCAAGGCGGGAAGTTTTCAAACCATAAGAAGACAAGAAGTCACATGGTGGTTCTTTCAACTGAAGATTACCTTATATGGCAAAGGTACAGTTGGACCAAAATAAGGGTTTCTCTCTTTCATACCCGTTTTGGTAAAGAAGACAAAGGCTCCTGGATCCAAGTACAATGAGCCTATAAACAGTCGACAACCACCATTCTATCACTATCATTGTAAGGCTGTGTTGCCCTAATTCCTCTCCTATATAAAGCAACACAGCCGCACCATTTATTTGTGTTTTATCACCACAAAGTGTGTGACACTTTATTTGTAATTGCTTAAGTTTCTTTCTTCCTTTCTAGGCTTAGCAATTATCTAGTTCATTTGTATTCTTGTAAGACAAGTTGTAATATCGACCATGTATTCATCGTTTAAATCAATGATACATATGATTAGACTTGCATAGTTCTCTTACAATTGAACTTTGGTTTGTTTTATTGTATTCAGGAAACTTGAAAAGGTGGTTATAGTAAACATGGAACCGGTTTCCTACTTATGAGTAACAGTTACCTCTCCACCATCTTCATCTCAACCCATCTATCTCTCTCCCTCTCTCATCTCTTTCTCTAACAAACCAACCCCCTTTTCTTTCTTTTTCTTTTTATTGCTAATTAATTAGTGGGTATGTGTTTTGATTTATATTTACCAAAGAAAAATGATCGAGACGATGGTGGGTCTAGACCTGGACGATGATGATGAATTGATGATGTTGTTTGTCTACGGATGGGGTGGCTGGAAGTGGTGGTGGTGATGAGAAGTGACGGCAGCGGAGGAGCGATAACAGGGACAATCATTTAGCACCGCCATCTGCTCCTATTGCGATAAACTAGGAACCAACTACTCTCGATCATCATAAATCAAAATCCAACTACCACCGCCATCTGCTGCTATTGCGATAAACTAGGAACCAACTACTCTCGATCATCATAAATCAAAATCCAACTACCACCGCCATCTGCTGCTATTGCTATTTCTCGATCATCAAATCCAAACAAAAAAAAACTTGGATTTTTTTTAATTAAGCTCATTATTATATTACCAACCAACTTTTGCGCCCGTTGGATTTGTGTGGTGATATATTGTAATGGTTGTTAACCGTTGTTTAAAAAAGAGAGTTACAGTAGTATTATACTACAAAATGTCTAATCACCGATGCAAAAAGTATAATTTTTTTTTTTATAAATATTTTTTGTAGAAAAGGGGGAAAAATTAGTGCAAAAAAAAGAGCAAAAAAAAGAGGAAAAAAAAAGAAAAAAAAGAAGAAAAGACAAAATAAGCCGGTACTGTTCATGGCTCGAGCCGCTGAGCCGAGCCGAGCCGCCGAGCCGGTTACTATTTAAGGCTTGGCTTACTATTCATAAGCCAAACCTTAAATGTTATATATATATAATGAGGGGATCATCGATTTTTGGTCTACTTTATATTGATATGAGCAGCTAGCTAGCTGGGACATCACTTCACTTATAATATAATCAAAGGGTATTTAATTTAAGGGTAAGTGCGCCGGAATGCAGTTAACTAATCCCAAAAAGTTATTGTGTGCACGGACTTTAGGTTTGTTTTATTGTATTCAGGAAACTTGAAAAGGTGGTTATAGTAAACATGGAACCGGTTTCCTACTTATGAGTAACAGTTACCTCTCCACCATCTTCATCTCAACCCATCTATCTCTCTCCCTCTCTCATCTCTTTCTCTAACAAACCAACCCCCTTTTCTTTCTTTTTCTTTTTATTGCTAATTAATTAGTGGGTATGTGTTTTGATTTATATTTACCAAAGAAAAATGATCGAGACGATGGTGGGTCTAGACCTGGACGATGATGATGAATTGATGATGTTGTTTGTCTACGGATGGGGTGGCTGGAAGTGGTGGTGGTGATGAGAAGTGACGGCAGCGGAGGAGCGATAACAGGGACAATCATTTAGCACCGCCATCTGCTCCTATTGCGATAAACTAGGAACCAACTACTCTCGATCATCATAAATCAAAATCCAACTACCACCGCCATCTGCTGCTATTGCTATTTCTCGATCATCAAATCCAAACAACTAATTTCGAGATGTTGTTAGATAAACCGGTATGATTTATGATCCCCGTACAGTATTGGTTGTTGTTGAAGATGATAAGCACCAGCGCCGAAGATGAATGGATTTGCAGGTGGTCGGAACAAATCTCGTCGGAAACCTTGCCCGGAAAAAACTAAATACAACCAAAATCACCTAATCGATACGGGAAGGTTGAATCAGCTGTATACGGGATAAATGTATATGTATACCATTGTATGTAGTGAATCTGCCTTTTTTTCAAAAAAAAAAAAAAAACCCGACGGGTTTTCCGATGGGAAGGTTGAATCTGCTTGTAGTTTGTGGTTGAATCTGCTTGTGGGTACAGTTTTTTCATATACACAAACATTGTATGTAAATCATTATTTTTATTGTGTGCATAAACTAATCCCAAAAAGTTATTGTGTGCATGCCACGTAAGCAGTCAACGTGAAAGTGGTGACCGACTAACTTCTTACCCGGTAACTTTTGTTTACTATGGGACTCTTGAACAAGTTTCCTGAATATAATAAAACAAACCTAAAGTTCGTGCACACAATAACTTTTTGGGAATAGTTAACTGCATTTCGGCGCACTTAGCCCTTAATTTAATTAACCGGTTTGCAAGAGAACTTTGACTATGATTTTTTTTAGAACGGCAAAAGACTTTGACTATATATGATTTGTTAGAAACAGAAAGATGATCTGTTAGAGCACCTCCAATGGCAATTTTGTAAAGCTTTTTATAAGACTTGTTACTATTACAAAAAGCTATTATAAAGACTTTTCATTCTCTCTATTCTCTACAAATTGTAAAGAATGGGTGAGAATGAATTTTTTTTTTAATTGTTTGATGATATTATATGTGTTAATATTGATTATTAATTAAAACTTTGTATTTCTCTTATATCCATTATCTATTTGTACTAAACGATAAAATTCATTCCCTTTCTAAATACTCATTACATTCTCACTATTTTCATTATATATTACATTTCCATTCCTTATAATTATCTCTTACCAAACATCCCCTTGTGCTCCTAAAAAGACAAGGCCGAATTCAAGCATGTTCAACATGTTCATTAGAACAGGGCCCATATTCAATATGGGCCCCATGATTTTATTCCTAGCCTAGAAAGCCCATCTCAAAGTTTAGTTGTTTTAGGTTTTATAAATATAAATATTAATAAACACTTACACATAAGCTATAAAAAACCGAAAAGCGTTCCTTAACTGTTACTTCTCTTTTTCGAAATCAACAATGTAACTGAGAATTGGCGGTTAGTTTTGCTTTCCCTTTCTTTTAGCTATTCAATTTCTTTTATTGTTTCATATCTGAATATTTAATTTGTTTAATTGTTAATGTTTACTTTTATTTATTTATTTATTTTTGGGTTAAATGCATAAAAAGGTAACTTGTTTTCCTAAAATTCCTAAAAAAGGTAATGTATTAATGTTTTGATTATTAAAGGGACTCTGTTTTCAAATTTTATGCAATAAAGGTAACATCGTTAGTTTTTAATGTTAAAACATTCGTTAAGTGCCAACGTAACATGCCACATCAATAAAAAAAAGCCACGTCATCAAAGAAAATGGCCGATTTAAACAGTTTACACAACAACATTGTCATTTCTAACAATCGGGTATCATTTATCGGTGAAATAAATATAAACCGGTGAAAATCGGTGCTGGGTATGAAATGGGGTTTGCATTGCTATGTGTATAGAAATGGGGTGTGCATTACGAAGATAAATGCCACATAGATTTTTTTTAATGATGTGGCATGCCACTTGACACTTCACGAATATCTAACGTTAAAAACTAACGATGTTACCTTTATTGGTTACAAATTGAAAACATAGTCCCTTTAATAATCAAAACATAAATACGTTACCCATTTTAGGAATTTTAACAAAATAGGTTACATTTTTATGTATTTAACCCTTTATTTTTTTTAGAATTTTTAGAGATATAATTGAATTTTAAAATTGTATAAGGTTATAATGTTTAGAAAAAATTGACTTTTTGATATTTTCATTTGTATATTGGTTCGTGACCTATGCTACTACATTTTTGTTTAGATTTATTCGGTTAATGTAATACCATTTTTTTTAGTATCATCATTGAACGGATGCAAAACTTTCTTTTACGAAAAGTTTTATGAGCAGGGCCTATAAAATTTACAGGACAGCCCTGTAAAAAGAAATGTGAGATACATGTCTATATGCTATTAACTACTAATTCGTTGTTTTAAAAAATAATAATAATAACAAAATGAAGGGAAAAATTCATAAAAAAGTAACTTTTTTACTCAAAATTCCTAAAAAAGTAATGTATTAATGTTTTGATTATTAAAGGGACTCTGTTTTCAAATTTTATGCAATAAAGGTAACATCGTTAGTTTTTAATGTTAAAACATTCGTTAAGTGCCAACGTAACATGCCACATCAATAAAAAAAAGCCACGTCATCAAAGAAAATGGCCGATTTAAACAGTTTACACAACAACATTGTCATTTCTAACAATCGGGTATCATTTATCGGTGAAATAAATATAAACCGGTGAAAATCGGTGCTGGGTATGAAATGGGGTTTGCATTGCTATGTGTATAGAAATGGGGTGTGCATTACGAAGATAAATGCCACATAGATTTTTTTTAATGATGTGGCATGCCACTTGACACTTCACGAATATCTAACGTTAAAAACTAACGATGTTACCTTTATTGGTTACAAATTGAAAACATAGTCCCTTTAATAATCAAAACATAAATACGTTACCCATTTTAGGAATTTTAACAAAATAGGTTACATTTTTATGTATTTAACCCTTTATTTTTTTTAGAATTTTTAGAGATATAATTGAATTTTAAAATTGTATAAGGTTATAATGTTTAGAAAAAATTGACTTTTTGATATTTTCATTTGTATATTGGTTCGTGACCTATGCTACTACATTTTTGTTTAGATTTATTCGGTTAATGTAATACCATTTTTTTTAG
>CM067171.1:20944236-20995491 GCA_034093135.1 Erigeron breviscapus
AACACCTCCTCGGTTTCTAAGTCTCCAGGTTCGCAGTCAAATTGACCGTCTACATCAGGTGACTCAAACTCATCATCGGGAACTTCAATACGTACGTTTTCTGGGTCTGCCCAAATATCTTCAAAACTATCCATCTTAAACAATTCAAGTAAACAAGTAAACATGTACTTCATTAACTATTTATGATATACATACTATATATATATCTATATTCATAATATACTTATGCATGTATCGTTCGAAATATACCTGTGCGAGCAGCTTTGAAAACGAGTTGTCTTATTATATACTTGTGCGAAAGAATGGTAGCCTGCAGTTTGAAAACAAAATATAGATAATTCTAGTACCAATATAAGTTCAAATGTTAAGAGTAAGTTGAAAGTTTTGAATATTCAGAACAACAATCACCAGGCTACCATTCGTACTAAATATATAGAATTATCATACACAAACCTCCAAAAATCACCAGTGCCACGTGTCACGTATTAGCGGCGACGTCGCCGCTAATACGACACAAACCTCCAAAAATCACCAGTGCCACGTGTCACGTATTAGCGGCGACGTCGCCGCTAATACGTGACACGTGGCACTCGCCGAGGTGCCACGTGTGGTGCCACGTAGCACGTATTAGCGGCGACGTCGCCGCTAATACGTGACACGTGGCGCTCGGGGACGGCCATCGTCAGTGCCTGACGACGCTTGTTCCCGAGGTGCCACGTAGCCAGTATTAGCGGCGACGTCGCCGCTAATACGTGCTACGTGGCACCTCGGGAACAAGCGTCGTCAGGCATGGTAACAAATTAGGTCGGGGCCCCACCATTAGCGGCGACGTCGCCGCTAATACCCTGGTGGGGGTACCCTGTTTTCTGGTGGGGATATGGATAAAATGATTGGCGATTGAGGTGTAATAAAAATGGGTAATAAAATTGAGATGGAGGGTAGTATATGAGTATGTCACACAATTACGAGTATTAGTGGTGAAACTAAATATATAAACAGAATATTGACCGGTCTTGATTTGAACTAAAAGTACTAGTACTAATACTAATATGAGCTGAATTATTTACACCTACTTTTGTATTATATATAAAAAGTCAAAATCTCAATCCTGATATTATGATTTTATGAACCGATGAATGAAAAGAATAAAGATTCATATAGGATCAACAAAAATAGGATCTCAATCTTTATTATAAGATTTTAGGATATGTTGACCAATGATTAATTTCTTGCCATGCAATTATTCTTAGACATGATAATGAGTTTCGACCTATATTGAAACAATGCACGTTTCTGATATTATGATGCATATATGTTTGAACTAGCTTCTTAATTGTAACAACCAAGTTAATTAGCCCATAAGTACGTAGTTAATGATGTTAGGAATTTTTGATAATGCATGGTTTAAGATGTTTCTACTTTATTTGGTTGTACAACTTTTATCTTTCTCGTCTTCTAGCTAGCTTCTTAAGAACAAAACCGGCAGGCTCGATCTCTCCAACTTCCACTCCCGAACGTCGACCCCCACCACGAGCGCCACCAATGATTAAATAAAAATAATAAATAAAAATTTAAATGAATTAATCCCGCCCGGTTATGTTGTTTTTGTAATTAATTAATTAAACCCCTCGATCATACTAGCTAGTTTGCCTCTTACTCGTATTTTCTTTCTTGAAAAGTCATACGTTATTGAAAAACTAGCTCTTGCACTTAGTTTATGCACGTGCTTATTCAATAATTATTGCAATAATAATGAAAAGAGCAAGAATTAATTAAAGAGATTGATGGAAAAACATGCAAATAATTACTTACCTGTGAATGCCAATGTTTGGCCTAGGCATCTCATAGCTCACCACCTCATTCCCTACACACACGCACAAAAAAAAACGCTTAATTGGATTCTTTTTAAGCTCCTTATTATAGCTAAGCTTGGATAAAAAATTTTAACAATGAGGGGATCATCGATTTTTGGTCTACTACTATTGATATGAGCAGCTAGTTGGGACATCGCTAAAAAAAGGGTAATGGGGAGAACCCTGACCTCGATACCACAATTGGATACCCACCGACTCACTCCGTATAGCTGGGACATCACTAAATAATATATATAATCGAGGGTATTTTAACCGGTTTGCAAGAACTTTGACTATGATTTGTGTATAGACACATGATGAGGCTATTTATAATCTTTAACGGAATGAGATCACTGAAAGATCGATGATCTGTTAAAAACATTTAGCTAGGAATGTGACCGGTCGGTCATTTCTATAAAAGTTGACAATATAGCCTTATTGGGGAAGTTTTTTATTACGAGTAAGTCATTACCAATTAATATTCCTACATTGCAAAAGACCCACTAAACGTTAGTGTATGTTGATCCGTGGAAATAGAGCAATAATATAATGGCATGAGAGGTATTCTATTACTCGTACGTAGTTGTTCGCATATCAACTCGATCCCTTATGGAAATAATTTGCATATAATTATAACTGTTCTATATATATTTGACAAACATGCGAACAACTACGACTCATTAATTGTTACTATATGTATTACTCGTAATATATCTTAGCAAAATTTTTGAGTTACAACCAATTAACTAGTCTTTAATTCATGTGTAAGTTAGCAGTAATATTAGTACGTACAGTAAAACAGTAAAAAAACCTAAAAAAAAGGGTAATGGGGAGAACCCTGACCTCGATACCACAATTGGATACCCACCGACTCACTCCGTATAGCTGGGACATCACTAAATAATATATATAATCGAGGGTATTTTAACCGGTTTGCAAGAACTTTGACTATGATTTGTGTATAGACACATGATGAGGCTATTTATAATCTTTAACGGAATGAGATCACTGAAAGATCGATGATCTGTTAAAAACATTTAGCTAGGAATGTGACCGGTCGGTCATTTCTATAAAAGTTGACAATATAGCCTTATTGGGGAAGTTTTTTATTACGAGTAAGTCATTACCAATTAATATTCCTACATTGCAAAAGACCCACTAAACGTTAGTGTATGTTGATCCGTGGAAATAGAGCAATAATATAATGGCATGAGAGGTATTCTATTACTCGTACGTAGTTGTTCGCATATCAACTCGATCCCTTATGGAAATAATTTGCATATAATTATAACTGTTCTATATATATTTGACAAACATGCGAACAACTACGACTCATTAATTGTTACTATATGTATTACTCGTAATATATCTTAGCAAAATTTTTGAGTTACAACCAATTAACTAGTCTTTAATTCATGTGTAAGTTAGCAGTAATATTAGTACGTACAGTAAAACAGTAAAAAAACCTAAAAAAGGAAAGACATGTGTATGAATGAAAGAAGTGAAAGAAGAAAATATACCGAAAGAGGAATTGGTGGTGCCCGGGATGTCTGTCACCATCCTGAAAAGAAAGAAAGATAGTAAGAGGAGGGCAAGTACAGTACTGTCACTTCGATGTTTAATCAGCTGCCAACTAATATTTCCATTTCCCATTTTATTGTTTTTTTTTCTACCACCAGTCATAGGCATTATTAATTCACATAGCCTTTTCTTCCTGGTTATTAGAAAGGTCACGTAGCCTTTTCTTTAGGATTAAGTTTAGTTTATTTTGTTATCTTAATACTCCACGTTTGTACCTTATTACTCGTATATTAAAAGATTATGTATACTCATCATACTATATATCCTTAATCTTGTATAACTTAATTACAAGGAGAAGTAATGAATTAACTTTTAACTAGAAAATAAAACACATCCAAGACGACCTAAAAACCAAAGGATTCGATGTAAACAAACTAGTCCACCAAACTGCCTCATCTAACATACTGATAACATCCATATAGCGCGATTAAGACATTAAGTGACCCATCATGTGTCGAAATTGAAGACTAGCTAGTCGGTGCAGTGATGTATTAATATTATTATTGATGAAGAGAAACACATGCACGATAGAGATACAAGACGATTAATTGAAGAGACTCGAGAAGATCGATCCATACGTCAAAGTCAAAGCTTTCGAAAATTTAAATCGATCAAGAGAGGATTTTATAGTGCTTGATTAGCTGTAATTAAGTAATTAAACTAATTGTACGTTATGTTTCCGGATGGTAATTGTATCTTGTAATGTAAGTTAATTAACTTTATGAGAAAGTTTACTTGATGACCAAGTTTGTATATATATCCTACTAGTACTAATGCCCGTACGATGTACGGATTGATTATATATATAGATATATATTATATATATATAATCGAGGGTATTTTAACCGGTTTGCAAGAACTTTGACTATGATTTGTGTATAGACACATGATGAGGCTATTTATAATCTTTAACGGAATGAGATCACTGAAAGATCGATGATCTGTTAAAAACATTTAGCTAGGAATGTGACCGGTCGGTCATTTCTATAAAAGTTGACAATATAGCCTTATTGGGGAAGTTTTTTATTACGAGTAAGTCATTACCAATTAATATTCCTACATTGCAAAAGACCCACTAAACGTTAGTGTATGTTGATCCGTGGAAATAGAGCAATAATATAATGGCATGAGAGGTATTCTATTACTCGTACGTAGTTGTTCGCATATCAACTCGATCCCTTATGGAAATAATTTGCATATAATTATAACTGTTCTATATATATTTGACAAACATGCGAACAACTACGACTCATTAATTGTTACTATATGTATTACTCGTAATATATCTTAGCAAAATTTTTGAGTTACAACCAATTAACTAGTCTTTAATTCATGTGTAAGTTAGCAGTAATATTAGTACGTACAGTAAAACAGTAAAAAAACCTAAAAAAGGAAAGACATGTGTATGAATGAAAGAAGTGAAAGAAGAAAATATACCGAAAGAGGAATTGGTGGTGCCCGGGATGTCTGTCACCATCCTGAAAAGAAAGAAAGATAGTAAGAGGAGGGCAAGTACAGTACTGTCACTTCGATGTTTAATCAGCTGCCAACTAATATTTCCATTTCCCATTTTATTGTTTTTTTTTCTACCACCAGTCATAGGCATTATTAATTCACATAGCCTTTTCTTCCTGGTTATTAGAAAGGTCACGTAGCCTTTTCTTTAGGATTAAGTTTAGTTTATTTTGTTATCTTAATACTCCACGTTTGTACCTTATTACTCGTATATTAAAAGATTATGTATACTCATCATACTATATATCCTTAATCTTGTATAACTTAATTACAAGGAGAAGTAATGAATTAACTTTTAACTAGAAAATAAAACACATCCAAGACGACCTAAAAACCAAAGGATTCGATGTAAACAAACTAGTCCACCAAACTGCCTCATCTAACATACTGATAACATCCATATAGCGCGATTAAGACATTAAGTGACCCATCATGTGTCGAAATTGAAGACTAGCTAGTCGGTGCAGTGATGTATTAATATTATTATTGATGAAGAGAAACACATGCACGATAGAGATACAAGACGATTAATTGAAGAGACTCGAGAAGATCGATCCATACGTCAAAGTCAAAGCTTTCGAAAATTTAAATCGATCAAGAGAGGATTTTATAGTGCTTGATTAGCTGTAATTAAGTAATTAAACTAATTGTACGTTATGTTTCCGGATGGTAATTGTATCTTGTAATGTAAGTTAATTAACTTTATGAGAAAGTTTACTTGATGACCAAGTTTGTATATATATCCTACTAGTACTAATGCCCGTACGATGTACGGATTGATTATATATATAGATATATATTATATAGTTATAATTACAGTTATTTTTCTTATATGAATTATAAAACTGAAAGAATAAAAAATAAAATGAAAATTTTTGAATATATTGGACATTTTTTAATTCATCGAACTGTAATGAACTTTTTACATAATATATTTTATGTTTTAAACTTTCAAACTTAGTAATTATAAGACAAACGTTTATAACGATTATATAATGTTAGAATAAGACTCAATCACAAACTAATTGATTATAAAAAAGCTTTAAAAGATATGTATGAAATCAAATTAGCTTTACTATAGTTACATGGAAATAAATTATAAAATTTTAAAAATTTTAAGCATATAAATAGCTTTGTACACATTTGTTTTCAGAAAACTTAAATCGTATAAGTATTCAATAAATATATATAATAATAATATTAATATATCAACAACATATATAATGACAATAACATATATTTAATATCGTATTTGACATTAAGTAGGAAACTGAGTAGATATATAGATTAATCAAAATATTTAATAAAATGTTTTAGTATATTGATAGATAAATATTATGACATACAAATTTTAAATTATATTAGGATCTAGTTTGATAATTTTTGTTTCTTCAATGGATTGGAAAAAAAGTTTAGTATATTGATAGATAAATATTATGACATACAAATTTTAAATTATATTAGGATCTAGTTTGATAATTTTTGTTTCTTCAATGGATTGGAAAAAAAGAAGCTATAATAACATGAATAAATAACATGTAAATAGATATTTTGATAAATCAAATATATGATGATGTTTATATAATAATCAAAGAAAAATAAACAGAACCACATTATAATATACATAGCATTACATACCATACTTCCATAAGGCAAATATATTAGTGTAGGATACCAAATTAAAGTGATGGAATTTAGTTCTGGGTTACGTCGAATATTATATAAACATTATTATATGTATAAAAAATTATTATTAGGCAACGATGTTCATGGATTCTATATTATTATCTTTCAACAAAGTAGTTTCCTAATGAAATTAGGATTAGTTAATAAGAATTAATTATTATTAGGATTAATATGCATATTAGTAAGGACACGTGTCGTTTAAATGTGACGTTTAAATGTTATGCCACATGTCGTTTAGTTTGAATAATACCAGTGCAAATGCTCCTTGAGATATGGATCACTAGGTCCAGGAACATCTGGATCTGTCATTATCAGATAATTAGAAGAAATAATTTGTATAAGTGAGATGTACATCAGTTATATAGAATTCATATATATATATATATCAATATATATCTAGGTTCGAGTAAACATTGACTGCAGGTTAACTCTAACAAATTAGATCAATATATCTATGTCTTATCTTATATATAATAAAAAGAGTACTAAGGAGGCATATTATCGATTATTTGACTTTTTTTATTTCAAGAACAATTTTTTTTTCCAAGAACCGTAAGAATTTTTATATTAGATCACATGTTTTTAAAGTTCATTTACATGTGAAACATTATAAAAATGTATATTGTAGAAGAAACTTTTTTTCAAAACCTTCAAAATAGCATTGTGCACTTGTGAATGAATTTGTTCACGTTTATGTTCATATGTGAACAAACGGCTATATATAAGGTTTTGAAACAAGTTTTGTTCTCCAACATACATTTTTATAACATTGTTGAGTTGTATATTACATTCATATTCACACTTGGTTTGAAACGATCGACCACGTCTCCAACTACTCCTCCTAACACCAGGGGATGATCCGCCGTTACCATTCTCGCCATTAGTACTACTTCTGTCCCTAGCTTGAACAAACTCCAGAAGATTTTTCTAAAAATAATTGAAGTACAGTACTTTATATTTGGCAGGAAGTGTTGGACACTTAAGTTTGAAGTAGAAAAAGTAGCAATATAGCCATATATTTGTAGGCTTACGTTGGAAGAACTTCTTTTAGCACGTACGTACCCACCATGTTAATCTTTGTCATTATATACTCTCTCCGTCCCATTAGAAGTGTCCAGTTTTCAATTTTTAAAGTCTTCTTTATGCAACTTTGACCTTAAATATATATGTTTGTGTTATATGATACTTGATGAAATTTATATGAATTGATTGAGTTTTAGATGTGATTTCATTCATATAACTTTCATCAAATGTTATATAACACAATTAAAAATATATATGGTCAAAGTTATAAAACGAAGACTTTGAAAATTCAAAGTAAGACACATATAATGGGACGGAGGGAGTAATTGTTTTAGAATCAGTTTAACAATTGGTATTATTTTTAGGTTATTTAAGAGCATTAGTAAAGGTAGGTGAAACTCATAGGTGAAATGACTAAGCAAGAAGGTGAATGGTTGTGGAGGGTAGGTGAAAGCTTAAGGTGAAAGGAGGTAGGATAAACTCTTCACCTAGGATGAAAAGGAGAGTGTGGGTCCATTTCTTTTGTTTGTATATTAGATATTTTATTTTGATTGGATGTTTTGTATGGTATTGTGGGGTATTAAATTTAAAGGTGAATGGTTAAAGGGAAAAAAGAAGGGGAAGGTGATAAGAAGTTGAAGCTGATGTGGCAGAAAAAAGTGTAGGTAAAAAGGTGAATGGTTAAGGATGGTCTAAGAGAACATAAAAAAAGTGTACGTATTTTGGAATATTAATAGACAGTGGCCCTGAAGATTTAAGTGTTCCAACAGCGACAAAATGCTTCTAACTTCTAGCGAATTTAAACGTGTAAACTAAATTTTTTTTATAAATAATAACTAACGTTATAACAAATTCTATGTACTTAACAAAATCATAATATTAAAAATATATACTATATTAGTTGTTAGTTAACTTATGATTCGTGAAACTTTCTTAACATTCGTAAGGATTAAGAATCACACCGTGAGACATTAAACACATTCAAACTTTTCTGTTTATACTGAATCCTTTTTTGCCAGTTAACCCATCAAAATTTTCCCCCCTATTGACCCATTCGTAAGCAATGAGTTGACATGGGCATCTTTATTGCAATCTGACTGCATAATTAAACTTAAAGCTAGTTACATGGTTAATAGTTGTGTGCCAGTGCCTAAAACAGCACAAAACAACGCTATTCGTGGAGGACATCTGAATACATCACCATGAATTGAACATACTTCCAATCCACTTCCTTATCTTGTTCTTCATCTCCACTAGAATATCTGCAATTGGAATCAAAGAAATTGAATATGTAAATGGGTTTACAAAGTTTGATTTCACTATTAGAATACGTGAACGTAATATCTATTTCAGTTTTGTTACTGATATCCACAACATAATTTGGGTCACTAAAAGCACGTATTTCAATGATTTGGTCACCGTTGTAAAGAGCATCAAACTGAACGTGTTTAAACAAGAAATATGTGGGTCCCAACCCATCACCTGTAAAGTCTCTCATCTTCCATTTTCCCAATAAATCCCCATAACGGAAGCTCATCATAATACATCTGGAAGTAATAATCATTATCAATAGCATTTTTTAATTTCATAATTAATGTCGTCTCGCTTAAGCTTCTTATTACAAAGAACTTGGTCAACTTTATCTTTGCGGAACTTCAACTTGTATTATAAGGTATTGGTCATCCTATCTCCATTAAAAACCTCCCCTAAAGTTTCCTTCTTTGGGATCACTTGATCTGCAAAATATTTAAAGTAAAAATGGATCTAAGAATGATTATAAGTTATAATATATAAAAGGCAGAAAACTTGCAGCGTTTTTTTTTGTACCAAAAGGTGAAATGTATATATTAGAAAACTTGCAGCGTTTTTTTTTGTACCAAAAGGTGAAATGTATATATTAGAAAACTTGCAGCGTTTTTTTTTGTACCAAAAGGTGAAATGTATATATTAGAAAACTTGCAGCGTTTTTTTTTGTACCAAAAGGTGAAATGTATATATTAGAAAACTTGCAGCGTTTTTTTTTGTACCAAAAGGTGAAATGTATATATTAGAAAACTTGCAGCGTTTTTTTTTGTACCAAAAGGTGAAATGTATATATTAGAAAACTTGCAGCGTTTTTTTTTGTACCAAAAGGTGAAATGTATATATTAGAAAACTTGCAGCGTTTTTTTTTGTACCAAAAGGTGAAATGTATATATTAGAAAACTTGCAGCGTTTTTTTTTGTACCAAAAGGTGAAATGTATATATTAGAAAACTTGCAGCGTTTTTTTTTGTACCAAAAGGTGAAATGTATATATTAGAAAACTTGCAGCGTTTTTTTTTGTACCAAAAGGTGAAATGTATATATTAGAAAACTTGCAGCGTTTTTTTTTGTACCAAAAGGTGAAATGTATATATTAGAAAACTTGCAGCGTTTTTTTTTGTACCAAAAGGTGAAATGTATATATTAGAAAACTTGCAGCGTTTTTTTTTGTACCAAAAGGTGAAATGTATATATTAGAAAACTTGCAGCGTTTTTTTTTGTACCAAAAGGTGAAATGTATATATTAGAAAACTTGCAGCGTTTTTTTTTGTACCAAAAGGTGAAATGTATATATTAGAAAACTTGCAGCGTTTTTTTTTGTACCAAAAGGTGAAATGTATATATTAGAAAACTTGCAGCGTTTTTTTTTGTACCAAAAGGTGAAATGTATATATTAGAAAACTTGCAGCGTTTTTTTTTGTACCAAAAGGTGAAATGTATATATTAGAAAACTTGCAGCGTTTTTTTTTGTACCAAAAGGTGAAATGTATATATTAGAAAACTTGCAGCGTTTTTTTTTGTACCAAAAGGTGAAATGTATATATTAGAAAACTTGCAGCGTTTTTTTTTGTACCAAAAGGTGAAATGTATATATTAGAAAACTTGCAGCGTTTTTTTTTGTACCAAAAGGTGAAATGTATATATTAGAAAACTTGCAGCGTTTTTTTTTGTACCAAAAGGTGAAATGTATATATTAGAAAACTTGCAGCGTTTTTGCAGTGACGCCGTGAAAACGGTATATAATGGTGGTATATACAAAGGTCATAAATCCTGGATTCACCACTAATTGAAGAAAATGGCACAACTACTTGATCTTCAAGGTTTATTATGTTTTCTGTCTAGAACAATGAACATTGTTATCCTTTTCTTTTACGCCTCTATTTTTCACCTTTTTGTAAACTTTTTAGTGCTAGGTGAATTTTCTTAATAGTAATAACTTAAGGCTAAGTAGAAAAACAGTTTCAACCTCAAAGAACAAATTCAAGGTTTTGGAGAAACTAAAACAATAACTGCAAGAGATATCAAGAAAACAGTATTCGTAGTTCATCTGCCTTTTTACAATGAGCCAAAATGCTAACCTGGATGGCAGAATGACAAATCATAGTATTGATACGTTTCACTGCAAGGTATCGAAAGAAAAATCTTAAAAATAACTTGATGAAAAAGTGTTGAGTCAAGGATTCGCTGATCAGACTTGGTCGCTGACGTGAGTCGTCAGCAAGTCATCAGCGAGTCAATGACTCTCGTCAGCGGGTGGTTTACTTTCCAAGTTGTGTGTCAAGGCGGGAAGTTTTCAAACCACAAGAAGACAAGAAGTCACATGGTGGTTCTTCCAGCTGAATATTACCTTATATGGCAAAGGTACAGTTGGGACCAAAACAAGGGTTTTCTCTTTCATACCCGTTTTGGTAAAGAAGACAAAGGCTCCTGGATCCAAGTACAACGAGCCTATGAGAAGTCGACAACCACCATTCTGTCACGATCATTGTAAGGCTGTGTTGCCCTAATTCCTCCCCTATATAAAGCAACACAGCCGCATCATTTATACTTGGTGTTTGTCACCACAAAGTGTGTGTCACTTTATTTTCTCTCTTGTAATTGCTTAAGTTTATAGTGTGTCTAGACTTAGCAATTATTTAGTTCATTTGTATTCTTGTAAGACAAGTTGTAATATCGACCATGTATTCATCGTTTAATCAATGATACATATGATTAGACTTGCTTAGATATTTGCATTTGAACTTATTCTTGTTCATGTTCTTTACTTTATGTTCTTACATTCTTGTCTAGATTATTTATATTATAAGTGTGCAAATCTTGGACTGTCAAGTGGTATCAGAGCCAACGTTTCTAAATCATTGAAACAAAGATCCGTTTGCATACTTATTTCTTTCTAAATTCTTATTTCTTTCTTTAAACAAGAACATGACTGCTGTTCCCACCCTCGTTAACACACGTGACTTTGGTTACGTGTCTGTCCCTCCAAGATTCGAGCCCGATGACTTTGGGTCTTGGAAGGAGAGGATGTTACTTCACATAGTGGGTGTGGAACCCTACCTTATGTCAATTCTGACCGTTGGTCCATATATTCCTACTCTGGTGCAAAGAACACCAGGAGCAACTGTCGATGCTCCTGAGATTGTGATTGACATCGTCAAACCCAGAGGTTCAATGGACTGACGATGAGAGGAGACTTGTTAATCTTGATGCAAGGCTTAAGAACATGATCATCAGCACTCTTCCTTCTGATATCATGAAAGTCGTTATCAGATATACCTCTTCTAAAGAAGTGTGGGATAGGCTATGTAGCATGTATGAAGGCTCTGCTGCTACCATTGCCACTAAAAAGATAGACCTTAAAAGCGCCTATGAAAAATTCTTTTCTCTCCCCAATGAAGGTCTCAACGGCACTTATACCCGATTTAAAGGGTTGCTGAATGACATGACCACTGTTGGTATCACCCATGACGACTTTGAGGTATGCCACAAATTTCTTGATAGTTTACCTATCAAGTGGCAAGGTCTAAGACAAATCCTCAGGACCACAGAGCGTCTTAATGGGCTTGATCTTGAGTCTCTCTTCGGTATTCTTCAATTTGAAGAGAGAGCTCTTGCTCAAAATCTAAGAGCCGCTGCTGACGCACAACATCGTGCTGGTCCCTCCTCTTCCTCTACTTCAACCTCTTCTGCTTATACTGCTACTGACCCCCTTGCCCTTGTCTCTGCTGAGCCCATTAATTTTAATAGTGGTGCCAGCTCTTCTCATCTCCCACCTCCTATTCAGTCTCTTGTTAATGATCTCGACGCTGATGAGAAACAAGAGATGTTCAGCGACTTTATGGACTTTGCCTTAGTCGCTGGTAAGAGGTACTCTCGAAAATGAAACAACCGTAAGTCGGTTGCTCCATACAAGCCTCCTGTTGACAAAACTCAAGAGGAGTGCTGGAGATGTGGTAGAAAGGGACACTACCAAAAGGAGTGCAGAGTTGCTTTACCAACTCCTGCTGCTCCTAAAACTAACCCTTCCAAACCTGCTGATGAGTACAGGAACAAATACTATCAGCTAAAAGCCAAAGTTGCTGAAATGGAAGATGCAAAAACACCAGCAAAAGGGCTGGTAGCTGAAGAGCACGACTGGGCTGAAACAGATGATTCAGACAGTAAAGAATACGTCGATGCCATGTGTCTTATGGCACTCGCTGATGGTGATGCTCTGACTAAAGACCAAGTCTCTTCCAGTCAGTGGGTAAACGTCACCATTAAAAAGGTATGTGCTCACTCTTCTGCCTCTGACGAAGATAAACCTAAAATCTTCGAATCTCTTCTCTGTGATATCCAGTTCGTTGAATCTATACGAGCTGATATCCAATCCAAACTTGACTCTGTCTGCTCAGAGTTGAGTGAGAAATCTGAAAAACTCAATGAGTTGAGGAATGTTCACGTTGAATTTCAATCTCATGAGTTGCTGGCACAAAAGGTTCAACTTGAGAATGAAAGACTCAAGCTTGAAGTTGCCAACCTTAAGAAGATTGTGACCTCCTGGTCAAAAGCTTCCAGGTTTCACCACCAGTGCTTAAACGAACAAGTCCCTGCCCAAGTTCAGGCAGTAATAGGCGGTGACTTCGATGCCGCTGCCTCTCTTTCTGACTTGTTCAATGATGAGGTGAAGCCTGAAATTTCTATCCCTCCGTCTGCTGTCATCTCTCCTGAAGAGATGAAGAAATGGTATTTTGTTAGGGGTCTTAACGATTACCATAATGAAATGGAAGCTGGTATTACCTCTCCTACTACCAGCGACCCATCCAATCCTGCTGAGGAAAATGGTGCTGGCTCCTCAGCAGCTCACCATCAGACCTTCTGAACCCTTCAGAAGAAGTAAGGTTGTTGTCCCCTATGACTATAGCACGCCTCAGCGAGCTAATCCTGTCAGTCAGCAACTTGACTGTTCTAGATACTGGAACCACTGTCACCTCTGCTGATCAATATTACACCTATGTGATTGATCGTGACATGCTTTCTGCTCATCAACTTGTTGATAACTCTCCAAGAGATGAGAATACTGACCCTAGTGCTCCTCTTCCTCTCTCTACTAATGACACTATCAGTAGAGAAGAACCCTCTGAAGCTCAAAGCTTTAATCCCGCTGACATGGCTGTCAGCGAATTTAATAGTGAACCAGTCTAAATCCTTCTGCTATATCCATGCAGGGCTCGCTGGGAAAAGGTGTGTGGTACTTGGACAGTGGCTGTTCAAAACACATGACTGGCTCAAAGACCCTGCTGGATAACTACGTAGAGGCTGCTGGCCCTACTGTAGTATTTGGTGATAACTCCACTGGACAAACTGAAGGTTATGGTCTTCTCTCCAATGGTCTCATTAAGTTCTCCAAGGTCGCTTATGTCAATGGATTAAAACATAATCTCATCAGCAAGTTAGAGCCTCTACTCCTAATAGGCAGTACCTAACTCATAGGCAAATGAGGTCAGCTACTCCTAATCCGCAACCTAGATCGATCACTCCCAAAAGAGTGTATCCATCTCAGCAGGGTCCTTCTTCCTCTTCTCACCCTGCTGTTAATCAAGCATGGAGTGTAGTCAAGGGATCAAAAAATCCCTCTACCTCTCAATCTGAGGATCCAAAAGGAAAGTCCATTTTGGGTCCTGCTCCTAAGATGCCTCAGCTTACACTTAAGCATAAGCAAAAGTCAAAGCAAAAGAAAAGGGCATCTTCCTCCTCTGACCCTAAAATTAGCGAGCTAGCTCAGCAAGTTAATGATCTTTCCTCTCAACTGAAGGAATTCTTCCTTCAAAATCAAAAAGGCAGCACCTCTGTTAAAAAATGCTACATATGTGGCAACAGAGGTCATGTTGCTTCTGATTGTGACAACTCCAGGGATGCTCCTAAGGTTGTCATTCAACCTAATCCTTCTTCCTCAGCGGCTGCTCCCTTCTCCACTATGGTCAGCAAAAGTTCTGCTTTTGCTGATCATATAAATAGTGTAGGAGAGTCAACCGATCTCACTGAGGAGAACATTGCTGACTTCATTGCTGCTCAGCGAATCTCCTTTCTCCACTCTCAAGAGATCATTACTAATGGTCATGGTAGCATTCTGGTTGAGTATGGGAACAACAATCAAGTCAGCAACTTGACTGTTCTAGATACTGGAACCACTGTCACCTCTGCTGATCAATATTACACCTATGTGATTGATCGTGACATGCTTTCTGCTCATCAACTTGTTGATAACTCTCCAAGAGATGAGAATACTGACCCTAGTGCTCCTCTTCCTCTCTCTACTAATGACACTATCAGTAGAGAAGAACCCTCTGAAGCTCAAAGCTTTAATCCCGCTGACATGGCTGTCAGCGAATTTAATAGTGAACCAGTCTAAATCCTTCTGCTATATCCATGCAGGGCTCGCTGGGAAAAGGTGTGTGGTACTTGGACAGTGGCTGTTCAAAACACATGACTGGCTCAAAGACCCTGCTGGATAACTACGTAGAGGCTGCTGGCCCTACTGTAGTATTTGGTGATAACTCCACTGGACAAACTGAAGGTTATGGTCTTCTCTCCAATGGTCTCATTAAGTTCTCCAAGGTCGCTTATGTCAATGGATTAAAACATAATCTCATCAGCATAAGCCAACTTTGTGATGCTGACTACAAAGTGATTCTTGATAAACATCAAGGCACTGTGGTAAATGTAAACAAGGAAGTAGTCTTGGTTGCTCCAAGAAAACGAGATGTATATCTGGTTGACTTCACTTCTATCAAGACTGATAGTGAGACTTGTTTCTTTGCTAAGTCGGCTGCTGAACTAAATTGGTTATGGCACAAGCGTATGTCGCATGTGAATTTTAAAACCATTAACTCTCTGGCCAAAAAGAACCTTGTTCGTGGCCTCCCTCATCTTTCCTTTGAAAAGGATAGACTCTGTGGTGCTTGTGAAAAAGGTAAAAGCCACAGAGCAACCTTCAAAACCAAGCAGGCCAACTCTATCTCTGGCTGCTTTCATCTTCTTCACATGGACCTTTTTGGTCCAGTGAATGTCCAAAGTCTAAAGGGTAGCAGATACACTTTAGTAATCGTGGATGAATACTCACGATACACTTGGACTGTCTTTCTTCATTCTAAGAGTGATGCTGCTGAAGAGATTATCAATTTCATCAAGAAAATAGAGAATCTCAACAGCATAAGGGTGAAAGAACTCAGGAGCGATCATGGTACTGAGTTCAGAAACCACACTCTTGAAGCCTTTTGTGCTGATCAAGGGATCTTACAAAATTTCTCTTCCACCAGAACTCCTGAGCAAAATGGTGTCGCTGAAAGGAGAAATAGAACTCTCATTGAAGCAGCACGCACCATGCTCAGTGAGTCTTCTTTGCCTAGTAAATTCTGGGCTGAAGCTGTCAACACTGCTTGTCATACTCAATATAGATGTCTTATAGTTAAAAGACATGACAAGACAGCGTTTGAGGTGTTGAAAGCTAAGAAACCTCAAATCAAATACTTCCATGTATTTGGATGTCCTGTCTTCATCTTAAACAACAAGGATCACCTAGGAAATTTGATCCTAAAGCTGATGATGGATACTTTCTTGGGTATTCGTCCATCAGCAAGGCATTCAGAGTATTCAATACTCGCCTTCAGAAGGTTGATGAATCCATTCATGTTACCTTTGATGAAAGTTCATCAGCACTAGAGGACATTCAATCTTCTTCGTCTGAGGTCATTTTCAATGAGCTAGCTGACCCTCTTACTGAGGAAGCTGACTCATTTGTTGATGCTTCTTGCTCGCTGCGTGATACTATTCAGCATATCACTAAGGATAGTTCAGCTGATGTTGAACTAGAGCAAATTGCTGCTCATATCTACTCGATTGAGCCAGTTGAGCCTATCTTAAGATCAATCCATGCAGCATCAGCCAAACCTAGATCACTGGCTGATGACGTGCATGCTGATGACTCTACTGAGGAGGAGTTTCATGATGCTTCAGCAAATGCTGAAGAAATGGAGTCTGCTGAAGACTCCACCATCAATGATAACTCAATCAGTCGAATGGCTCTGCTGATCATTCTCCTGAACCCATTCTTACCATTGACCTCTCTACTTATAATGCTCCTGCTGATCCCATCGCTCCAATTTCCGCTGCCACTCAACTTGGTGTCTCAAGTGCTCCTGCGCTTAAGTGGACATCTAGTCATCCAGCTCACTAAGGCATCGGTGATCCTCAGCAGGGGATTATTACTCAATCAGCGACAAGAAATACATGTCTGTATGTAAACTTCTTGTCTATGATCACTCCCAAAAATATAGGAGAAGCAATGGTTGATCCCTCATGGGTTGCTGCCATGCAAGAGGAACTCACCCAATTCAAAAGACAGAATGTCTGGTTTTTGGTTCCTCTACCTCCTGGAAAAGAACCCATCGGAACCAAATGGGTTTATAGGAATAAAATGGACGAAGATGGTGTTGTTACACGTAACAAGGCTAGGCTGGTTGCACAAGGTTACCTTCAGGAAGAAGGTGTTGATTATGATGAAACCTTTGCACCAGTGGCCAGATTGAAAGCTATTCGCTTATTCTTGGCACATGCTGCTTACATGTAACACCCGTCGTTTAAAAACTTGGATTTTTTCAAAACTTTGCCAAACGGCGTTTAAAATAAGCGGAAAGGATCACTTTCAAAGTCTGCCCCATCCGTAACGGATGGTACCTTTAAAATTTGGTGTTACTACTAGCATCATCAAAACAATAAAAGTAAATCCAAGCTTTGGCACCAACATAAATGCCACATTAATACAAGTCTTTAATCATAAATGAAATAGCCAAACAAGAGGCTAAAAGGAAGTCTAAGCTTTTAATGTCTTAGCTAAGCTTCTTTATTCGTCTACCCAAGTCTCACCAAGCTAATCCTCGCCTAGCTCACTTGATTATCCTGAAGGCACAACATTTTCAAGAACAAGTGTTAGCTAATAAAATTAGCTAAGTAAGATAACATAACTTGAAAACATTTGCCATTTAAATATATTAACAAAGTCATCTTTTATTGTTAATATCACAAACATATAGATCATTGCACACATATCTTATCATAACACAATAGGATCATCATTTACCTAATGTGCCTAACTTTTCTTTCTTTATCTTTCTTTCTTTACTTTATTTCTTTGCCTAGACGTAGGCTAAGTGACTTATGCCACTTACTTAGGGGATGTGGGGTTGTGTGTAGGCGGTCATAGACCATACATGGAGTCCTCACACCCGACATGATGGGTAAACCATAAGGTGGTCCATCGGTGTCGTTAAGGAATGACAAAGTCAATCCAACTGAATAAACCGTTTATGCCTTTACGCATTGGTGGTTAGTTACTTCACCCGGAATACTCAAACGTAACTATGCCACAAGGAGCAACTCAAGTGACCACGTACGCACCAGCCCGGAGAGCTAGCACGGGTTAAGCTTAACACAAGACTTTACATAATGCTCGAGACTTTAATCGCTTAATTAGTTTAGGCTACTCTTTCACCTAAGCTAACCACATATCATCTTTTACTTTAGGGCCCTTAACGTGCACGTGAACATGGCAATCCTAATCAAGGACTAGTGACTAGGTGATCAAGCCACACATGCAACATATATCGTATCATTTCATCATTTCATACATACATAATCATTTCATCATTTCATGCATTCATAATCATTTCATCATTTCATGCATACATACTTACCACATACCATTGCAACCTGCATATGAATGTTAATCATCGTAAACGGTAAGTAATATATCCCTTTGCAGCCTCCCATAGTCACCCATGAACATAAAATGTACATACATATTCAATTGGAAGGTTAACTTACGAAAACGTGTTTTGTTGTACCAACAGGTGACAAAAGATGTTATCTTACCTCGATACAGCTTACCAACAAGTTAAAAGTATCTTATAGTGCTTGCTAAGTGCTCCCGACAACCTAGAATGAATATAAGATCGAAATATAAGCTAAACGAAATGTTTTATAAAAACTGGACAAGAGGTGCGTCGCACCTCCCATGTGGTGCGTCGCACAAAGTCAACAGGGAGTTCTAAACATAAGCAGGTGCGCCGCACCTACCCCTTTGGTGCGCCGCATAAAATGATCAGAAATTCTGAACATGCGAATGTGCGCCGCACCTACCCTTGGTGCGTCGCATATCGGGCTTTTGGCTGAACACCATTTTTCCAAAATGGCTTGTGGTGCGCCGCACCACCCTACTGGTGCGTCGCACCTGGAGTGTCGACCAGAAACCTAATCTTTGTTCTATGATCAAACGAATTCCATACGAATCCATACCCCAAATCCAACCTGGGGACTTAAAATTAATCCCTTCAATTGCACTTTCATCAACTTAAACCATCCTATTAATCCCTTAATCCTTTACATCATAAATCAATCTTTAAAACACCCGAATAACATGAATTCAATAAACGTTGATCAAATAACCCAACCCAAACCCTATGGCCTGGATCGAAATCACTACTAAGACATACATGATCAGATTTAAGAGTAAGATCAACCATAATACCTGTAGATGACTTCGAGGATTCAAAATCTTAATCAAACTTGATCGAAATGACACGAAATGATTGATTCTTGGAGAAAACTTGTCTTGAGAGGGAGGGGATCTGTTCCTAGGGCTTAATCACGAAATGTGCAGCTATTGGGGTCTCACTAGACCTTAAACTCCTGACCATAAGTTTCCTTTAGTACCCATAGGCCCCTCGACTTCCTAAACTTTACTTTCGTAGCTTAATTAACTTACCGGGAGTCTTAACGATCTAACAAGCACTTAACTTTCATACTTTACTTTAAATTACTTTCATTTAATTCACTTTACTTCATTTCATATTAAACACATAAGCATTTAATCACATAATCCCTTATAAGGCACATAAACATAATAGACCTAACGTTAACTAACGGAAAGTCAAATAGTCAAACATAAAACGTTTGGGATGTTACAATTACCTCCCCCTTAAGAGGATTCCGTCCTCGGAATCGCCTCGGAAGTGAACAAATCTGGATATTTCTCTTTCATCACTGCCTCGGTCTCCCAAGTTAAACTTTCACCGTGGTTATGCTTCCATTTAATCAACACAAGATCAATCAACTTTCGGCGAAGTTTCTTTTGCTTTCTTCCGAGTATCGCTACTGGTTCATCCACTATTCTTTTCTGAGGATTAATGCTCACATCCTCAATTGGAATAACACTTGACTCATTGGCCAAACACTTCCTCAAATACGAAACATGAAATGTGTGGTGAATTCCATCCAATTCTGGGGTAGTTCTAATTGATAAGCTACATCCTTGATACGTTTCAGAATTTTGAAAGGTCCTATGAAACGTGGGCTTAGCTTCCCTTTCTTTCCAAAACGAATTACTCCTTTCCATGGGGAAACTTTCAGCATTACCAAATCACCAACTTGGAATTCAATTGGCTTCCTTTTCTTGTCGGCGTAAGTCTTTTGTCTTTCTCTAGCCACACGAAGTGCTTCCTTTGCCACATTAACTTTTTCAGCTGAGATTTCAATGATTTCAGGACCCGTAAACTGCTTTTCACCGGGTTCCATCCAACAACTCGGAGTCCTACATCTCCTACCATAAAGCATTTCAAATGGTGGCATTCCAATACTTGCATGATGGCTGTTATTATAAGTGAATTCGATCAATTTCAAGTGTTCATCCCATGCTCCACCATACTCTAATACACAAGCTCTCAACATGTCTTCCAACGTTTGTATGGTCCTTTCACTTTGCCCATCAGTTTGAGGGTGATAGGCGGTGCTCAAATTAACTCTAGTACCTAACTCTCGCTGAAGGCCCTTCCAAAAGTTAGACACAAATCTCGTGTCTCGGTCTGAAACAATGGATAAAGGAACACCATGCTTTGCTACGATCTCATCCACATACATCTTTGCCATCTTAGTTAATGGTACATCTTGCCTTGTTGCCAAGAAATGAGCACTCTTTGTCAATCTATCCACAATAACCCATACCATGTCATTTCCTTTCGGTGTTCTTGGTAGTTTGGTCACAAAATCCATAGTAATATGGTCCCATTTCCATTCCGGAATCTCCAATTGATGCAACATTCCATATGGCCTTTTGTGATCAGCTTTCACACGTGCACAAGTCAAACATCTTTCAACAAAATGAGCAACTTCTCCCTTAATGTTTGGCCACCAATAGATGGGCTTCAAATCTGCATACATCTTGGTAATACCTGGATGGACTGAATATCTTGACCTATGAGCTTCTTCAAGGATTAATTCTCGGTTACCACCAAGCAATGGTACCCATATTCGACCCTTATAAGTCTTAAATCCACGGCTGTTCGTCTCCATCACAAGTCTTCTCTTCTTTCCAATACTCTCATTATCGATATTATCTTTCAATAAAGCCTTAACTTGTGCTTCCTTGATGCGGTCGAGTAACCCCGACTTGGCTTGAACAACCATGCTCATCAATCTACAAGAAAAATTCTGCACTTTCCTACTTAATGCATCCGCCACCACATTGGCTTTACCGGGATGATATTTAATCTCGCAATCATAATCTTTCAGAAGTTCCATCCATCTCCTTTGCCTTACATTCATTTCCTTTTGTGAGAACACATATTGCAAACTCTTATGATCCGTAAACAATGTACATTTGGTGCCATATAGGTAATGCCTCCACAACTTTAAAGCAAACACTACTGCAGCCAATTCAAGATCATGGGTCGGGTAATTCTTTTCATGAGGCTTCAACTGACGTGAAGCATATGCAATAACTTTGTCCCTTTGCATAAGGACACAACCCAAACCTGAAATAGAAGCATCACTATAAACAACAAGATCATCAGTACCTTCGGGTAAGGCTAGGACAGGAGCTTCACATAACTTTGTCTTAAGCGTTTGAAAGGCCTTTTCTTGAGCTTCTGTCCATACAAACTTTACTCCTTTCTTTGTCAATCTATCCACAATAACCCATACCATGTCATTTCCTTTCGGTGTTCTTGGTAGTTTGGTCACAAAATCCATAGTAATATGGTCCCATTTCCATTCCGGAATCTCCAATTGATGCAACATTCCATATGGCCTTTTGTGATCAGCTTTCACACGTGCACAAGTCAAACATCTTTCAACAAAATGAGCAACTTCTCCCTTAATGTTTGGCCACCAATAGATGGGCTTCAAATCTGCATACATCTTGGTAATACCTGGATGGACTGAATATCTTGACCTATGAGCTTCTTCAAGGATTAATTCTCGGTTACCACCAAGCAATGGTACCCATATTCGACCCTTATAAGTCTTAAATCCACGGCTGTTCGTCTCCATCACAAGTCTTCTCTTCTTTCCAATACTCTCATTATCGATATTATCTTTCAATAAAGCCTTAACTTGTGCTTCCTTGATGCGGTCGAGTAACCCCGACTTGGCTTGAACAACCATGCTCATCAATCTACAAGAAAAATTCTGCACTTTCCTACTTAATGCATCCGCCACCACATTGGCTTTACCGGGATGATATTTAATCTCGCAATCATAATCTTTCAGAAGTTCCATCCATCTCCTTTGCCTTACATTCATTTCCTTTTGTGAGAACACATATTGCAAACTCTTATGATCCGTAAACAATGTACATTTGGTGCCATATAGGTAATGCCTCCACAACTTTAAAGCAAACACTACTGCAGCCAATTCAAGATCATGGGTCGGGTAATTCTTTTCATGAGGCTTCAACTGACGTGAAGCATATGCAATAACTTTGTCCCTTTGCATAAGGACACAACCCAAACCTGAAATAGAAGCATCACTATAAACAACAAGATCATCAGTACCTTCGGGTAAGGCTAGGACAGGAGCTTCACATAACTTTGTCTTAAGCGTTTGAAAGGCCTTTTCTTGAGCTTCTGTCCATACAAACTTTACTCCTTTCTTTGTCAATTCAGTCATCGGCTTAGCTATTCGGGAGAAATCTTGAATAAACCTCCTATAATAGCCAGCTAAACCGAGAAAACTCTTAATCTCCGTGGGTGTCTTTGGCTGTTCCCATTTAGATACCGCTTCAATCTTGGCAGGATCAACTTTAATACCTTCAGAAGAGATAACATGCCCGAGAAATTGAACTTCTCGGAGCCAGAATTCACACTTGGAGAACTTTGCATATAGCTTTTTCTCTCTAAGAACCTCAAGAACAGCTCTTAAGTGCTCACGGTGCTCGGCTTCGGACTTTGAATAAATTAGAATATCGTCAATGAAGACAATCACAAAATGATCTAAGAATGGGCGACATACCCGATTCATTAAATCCATAAAAGCGGCTGGAGCATTTGTCAACCTAAAAGGCATGACAAGAAACTCATAGTGCCCATAACGTGTACGAAAAGCTGTCTTGGCCACATCTTCCTTTTTGACTTTTAATTGATGATAGCCAGACCGCAAATCAATCTTAGAGAAGTAAGAAGCACCATGGAGCTGATCAAAAGATCATCAATACGCGGGAGAGGATACTTATTCTTAACCGTTCGTTTGTTCAGCTCACGGTAGTCTATGCACATGCGCATAGAACCGTCTTTCTTTTTGACAAAAAGAACCGGAGCTCCCCAAGGCGAGGAACTTGGTTGTATGAAACCTTTGTCAAGTAGCTCTTGAAGCTGGGACATTAACTCTTTCATTTCTGTGGGAGCTAAACGATATGGTGCCTTTGCAATAGGAGTAGCACCGGGTACGAGATCAATCTGAAAGATGACCTCTCGGTCGGGAGGAATACCGGGAAGATCATCCGGAAAGACATCAGAAAATTCAGAAACTACATCAACATTAGGGATCGGAGACTTCCCTTTTCGTGTATCAATAACATAGGCAAGGAAGTGATTCTTGTTATGCCGAATGCAATTGAGAGCCTTCATCAAATTAATAATCTTTATGCTCCCCTTCTTCTTATCTCCATAAACGGAAATGATCTCACCATCCGGAGTAGCGAATCGTACGACCTTTTGAGAACATATAATAGTAGCATCATTTTGAGACAACCAGTCCATACCTATCACTATATCAAAACCGGCTAGAGTGGTAGGCAATAATTGAACCGGAAAAGAGCGACCTTCAATCTCAATAGAACAATCATCATAACCTACTTGAATGTCACTAATGGTACCGTTAGCAATTTCAACCTCTATAGAGCAATCAAGAGGAGTAGTGACCCTATCAAGCTTAGGAGCAAATAAAGTGGACACAAAAGATCTATTTGCACCCGAATCAAAAAGTACAGAAGCAGGTTTTGAGTTAACAAGAAATGTACCGCTTACTACCTCGTCGTTATCCTTGGCAGCTTCGACTGTCAGCTGAAAGGCTCGAGCTTTAGGCTTTTGGACAGCCGTCTTCTTTCCATCATCTCTTCCTTGTGGGCAATCTTTAATGAAATGACCGGTTTGTTGACACCGATAACACTTTGGCTTGTCCTTGCATCCTGAAGTAGGATGACCCGTACCACCACAAGTATCACACCTTCGGGTCTTATCTGAACATGGACCCGAGTGAGGCGCCTTACAAGTACCACACCAATTCTTTGGCTTTGCATAACTGCTGCCCCCATTTCTTGAAGACGGACCTTTCTTGAACTTCCTATTAGATCCACTTGACCCATCATGCTTCCTTTTAAACCTGATTGCTTATCATCATTAGCTTTCACTACAACCTTTTCACCCTTGAAATCATCATCCAACCTCTTGGACTCCTTAATCGCAGCAGACAATGTAATGTGTTGTCTACAAAGGCCACGATAGCTAGCGGGAAGACCATCACAGTAAGCTTCAACCTGATCCACATCTCTACGAACCAAATGACCAACAAACTTCAGCTTTTCCATAAATGAGTGGGCATACTCAGTTATGGCACCCGGCTTAGCTGTTAAAGCTCTGAATTCTTTCTCAATCAACCTCAGTTCACGAGTACCCACATATTCTTCCAAGAACTTCTCCTTAAAGGTACCCCAAGGCATATTAGCTAGCACCTCGGGGGTCAAAGAAATAGTAGCAACCCTCCACCAATTTCGAGCATTCTTCTTCAACATACGGGAAGCACACAATACCTTCATATCCTCAGGGCAATAACATGAAGCAAACACAACCTCGATATCATCCAACCATTCCATGGCACCTACAGCATCTAGAGTACCATCAAATGCCTTTGCTCCACATTTCTGAAAGCTCTCATACTTAAAATTACTAGTACGAGGAGCGACTACAACACGAGGCTCCGCCACATTATTAACACCATTCACATTAGCAACAACATTTTCAGGAGCAACTTGTGACCTTACCATTGATGGCTCGGTACGGTTTGAGCGGTTGGAGTAATTCCCATCCGTATGCTCATTCCGTTGCAAGCTAGCTTCTCTTTCAGCCCTAAGTTGATTCAACTCCTCTTCATTTCTCAACAAAAGAGCTCGAATAGCCCTCAACTCTTCATGCATTTCAGCTTGAGTAGGAACTTGCTCAATCACGGGGTTAGCTCTATCAATTTCAGACCTTGTAGGTCGCGCACCCGAAAGTGGTCTTCGAGGAGGCCTTAGGTTAACACCATTTCCAGTCCCGTTTGGATTAACCGGAGCATCGCTAGCATTAGTTCCATCTCTTTGACTACTAGCACGGGTATTAACCATCCTTCTACAATTTTAGCGACAAATGTTAGAGATGAATCGAATGAGAACAAAGTATGGTCAGGCCTACTAAATTACATAAGCATAACATAAACATATATAAGCCATAACCTACCCTCACACTCATCCCAACCCATCCTAAAAGCATTTTCCTCATAGAGCTAAAGCATTACTACTTAAGCCAATCATTTCTCGTACAGTTTAAGTCCAAAATCCTAAGGTCTTGGTCGAATTTTGGTTCACTTAAACCATTTCTCTGATACCAACTTGTAACACCCGTCGTTTAAAAACTCGGATTTTTCAAAACTTTGCCAAACGGCGTTTAAAATAAGCGGAAAGGATCACTTTCAAAGTCTGCCCCATCCGTAACGGATGGTACCTTTAAAATTTGGTGTTACTACTAGCATCATCAAAACAATAAAAGTAAATCCAAGCTTTGGCACCAACATAATGCCACATTAATACAAGTCTTTAATCATAAATGAAATAGCCAAACAAGAGGCTAAAAGGAAGTCTAAGCTTTTAATGTCTTAGCTAAGCTTCTTTATTCGTCTACCCAAGTCTCACCAAGCTAATCCTCGCCTAGCTCACTTGATTATCCTGAAGGCACAACATTTTCAAAGAACAAGTGTTAGCTAATAAAATTAGCTAAGTAAGATAACATAACTTGAAAACATTTGCCATTTAAATATATTAACAAAGTCATCTTTTATTGTTAATATCACAAACATATAGATCATTGCACACATATCTTATCATAACACAATAGGATCATCATTTACCTAATGTGCCTAACTTTTCTTTCTTTATCTTTCTTTCTTTACTTTATTTCTTTGCCTAGACGTAGGCTAAGTGACTTATGCCACTTACTTAGGGATGTGGGGTTGTGTGTAGGCGGTCATAGACCATACATGGAGTCCTCACACCCGACATGATGGGTAAACCAATAGGTGGTCCATCGGTGTCGTTAAGGAATGACAAAGTCAATCCAACTGAATAAACCGTTTATGCCTTTACGCATTGGTGGTTAGTTACTTCACCCGGAATACTCAAACGTAACTATGCCACAAGGAGCAACTCAAGTGACCACGTACGCACCAGCCCGGAGAGCTAGCACGGGTTAAGCTTAACACAAGACTTTACATAATGCTCGAGACTTTAATCGCTTAATTAGTTTAGGCTACTCTTTCACCTAAGCTAACCACATATCATCTTTTACTTTAGGGCCCTTAACGTGCACGTGAACATGGCAATCCTAATCAAGGACTAGTGACTAGGTGATCAAGCCACACATGCAACATATATCGTATCATTTCATCATTTCATACATACATAATCATTTCATCATTTCATGCATTCATAATCATTTCATCATTTCATGCATACATACTTACCACATACCATTGCAACCTGCATATGAATGTTAATCATCGTAAACGGTAAGTAATATATCCCTTTGCAGCCTCCCATAGTCACCCATGAACATAAAATGTACATACATATTCAATTGGAAGGTTAACTTACGAAAACGTGTTTTGTTGTACCAACAGGTGACAAAAGATGTTATCTTACCTCGATACAGCTTACCAACAAGTTAAAAGTATCTTATAGTGCTTGCTAAGTGCTCCCGACAACCTAGAATGAATATAAGATCGAAATATAAGCTAAACGAAATGTTTTATAAAAACTGGACAAGAGGTGCGTCGCACCTCCCATGTGGTGCGTCGCACAAAGTCAACAGGGAGTTCTAAACATAAGCAGGTGCGCCGCACCTACCCCTTTGGTGCGCCGCATAAAATGATCAGAAATTCTGAACATGCGAATGTGCGCCGCACCTACCCTTGGTGCGTCGCATATCGGGCTTTTGGCTGAACACCATTTTTCCAAAATGGCTTGTGGTGCGCCGCACCACCCTACTGGTGCGTCGCACCTGGAGTGTCGACCAGAAACCTAATCTTTGTTCTATGATCAAACGAATTCCATACGAATCCATACCCCAAATCCAACCTGGGGACTTAAAATTAATCCCTTCAATTGCACTTTCATCAACTTAAACCATCCTATTAATCCCTTAATCCTTTACATCATAAATCAATCTTTAAAACACCCGAATAACATGAATTCAATAAACGTTTGATCAAATAACCCAACCCAAACCCTATGGCCTGGATCGAAATCACTACTAAGACATACATGATCAGATTTAAGAGTAAGATCAACCATAATACCTGTAGATGACTTCGAGGATTCAAAATCTTAATCAAACTTGATCGAAATGACACGAAATGATTGATTCTTGGAGAAAACTTGTCTTGAGAGGGAGGGGATCTGTTCCTAGGGCTTAATCACGAAATGTGCAGCTATTGGGGTCTCACTAGACCTTAAACTCCTGACCATAAGTTTCCTTTAGTACCCATAGGCCCCTCGACTTCCTAAACTTTACTTTCGTAGCTTAATTAACTTACCGGGAGTCTTAACGATCTAACAAGCACTTAACTTTCATACTTTACTTTAAATTACTTTCATTTAATTCACTTTACTTCATTTCATATTAAACACATAAGCATTTAATCACATAATCCCTTATAAGGCACATAAACATAATAGACCTAACGTTAACTAACGGAAAGTCAAATAGTCAAACATAAAACGTTTGGGATGTTACATTACAGAAACTTCACTGTATATCAAATGGATGTAAAGAGTGCTTTCCTAAATGGAAAACTCGATGAGGAAGTTTATGTTGAGCAGCCACCTGGTTTTGAAGATCCAGCCAAGCCACACCATGTCTATCGCCTCTATAAGGCACTCTATGGTCTTAATATGACACTCTCTCTGAATTTCTTCTCTCTAATAAGTTCCAGCGAGGATCCATTGACAGCACCCTCTTCATCTATAGAAAGGGAGCTGATGTCCTATATGTTCAGATATATGTAGATGACATCATTTTTGGGTCCTCCAGCAAGAAACTTTGTACCAAGTTCAGCTCACTGATGTCCTATCATTTTGAGATGAGCATGATGGGTGAGCTGACCTTCTTTCTTGGTCTTCAAATTCGTCAACTCCCAAATGGGATTTTCATTAATCAGTAGAAGTACATTCGAGACATGCTGGCCAAATTTGGCATGTCTAATGTCACTACTAAGGCCACTCCTATGTCTCCTCCCAATAATCTTCATGCTGATCCTGATGGCAAGCATGTGAACCCCACTCACTATCGGGGAATGATTGGCTCGCTGATGTATCTCACAGCGAGTCGTCCTGATATCATGTTTGCTACTTGCTTATGTGCAAGATATCAAGCCTCTCCTAGGGAATCTCATCTTCTCGCTGTTAAGCGAATTTTCAAGTATCTAAAAGGTACTTCAACATTGGGTCTCTGGTATCCCAAAGACTCCAATTTTGACCTAGTTGCATATTCTGACTCTGACTATGCTGGTTGCATGTTAGATAAGAAAAGTACCAGTGGTGGATGTCAACTGTTGGGGGGGGGGAGCTGACTAGTTGGTCTAGTAAGAAACAGCATACAGTTTCCATCTCCACTGCTGAAGCAGAATATGTATCAGCAGCGAGTTGTTGTGCACAAGTCCTTTGGATGAAAAACCAACTCGCTGACTATGACTTAGAATTTTCTAAGATTCCCATAATGTGTGACAATACAAGTGCAATTGCTATCACACACAATCCTGTTCAGCATTCAAAGACCAAACACATAGACATTAGGTACCACTTCATTCGTGACCATGTCATGAAAGGGGATGTTGAAATTTACTTCATCCCCACTGATGATCAACTTGCTGACATTTTCACAAAACCCTTAGATGAATCCAGATTCAAGTATCTGGTCAGTAAGTTGGGAATGCTGAATGGTGAATCAGCAACATGACTTGTCATGTCTGCTGATGCTTCAACTTACATCTCTCTTATAAGTTGAAAAGTGACCTTATGGTCAAAATTTTCTTTCAGCAAGCTCAAGAGTATCTTACTTGCTGAACATAAAAAGCAATGGAGAGCTAAAAAGTCTCTATCTAGTCCAACAGCAAACGGCTGCTGGTAAAGACTTACCAAATCCGTTGATCCCTGTTGCTTTGGGAAAAAGCAAATAAAAGCAATAGAGGGCTAAAAGTCTCTATCTAGTCCAGCAGCAAACGGTTGCTGGTAAAGACTTACCAAATCCGTTGATCCCTGTTGCTTTGGGAAAAAGCAAATAAAAGCAATAGAGGGCTAAAAGTCTCTATCTAGTCCAGCAGCAAACGGTTGCTGATAAAGACTTACCAAATCCGTTAAAACCCCTGTTGCTTTGGGAAAAAGCAAAACAAGAGCAATAGAGAGCTAAAAGTCTCTATCTAGTCCAGCAGCAAACGGCTGCTGGTAAAGACTTACCAAATCCGTTAACCCCTGTTGCTTTGGGAAAAAGCAAGATAAAAGCAATGGAGAGCTAAAAGTCTCCATCTAGTCCAGCAGCAAACGGCTGCTGGTAAAGACAAACAAAATCCGTTGATGGCTGACAATTTGCCAAAAATTGTATAAAGTTGGTCAGCAGCAAATGCCTATCATGAAGTCGCTGACTAACACATGTTTTCTAAATGGGGTAACCAAATCTTTCTAACTTGGTCAGTGGATATATTTAGATCTCAACTACTCCATCATGTGAGCATATCCACTAAGTATCCTTATTAATATTTTAATAAGAATTACAATCGGTTACCTCGATTTTCTCCCTAATGGGCAACGTGTACACTGTACCCGCCGTAAAACTCGAGTATCTTTGAAAAGATGGTACAAGTTGTCACATCAAAACCATTTTTATACGTTACTCACATATGTATTTTAAACGTATTTCTTAAATTAAATATTAGTATTTTGTACCTCATATATATACAAAACCCTAATTTTAAATTTATTAAATACGTATTTATATATATATTACGTATGAAAGAGAATACGTGACGGTTCACGTTTGCAGTTATGGGGCCCATATCCATACCATATATATTATCTCCATCTACATCACCTTCCATTACACTTTCATAATTCTCTTCTCTACTCTCATATTTCCTGAAATCTTCTAAAAACACTCTCAATTCCTCAATATCTTTTCTATTTTCTTTCAATCCTTTCATCTTCTTCCTCATCATCTTAATATCAAAATGACTTCTTCTTCATCTCAACCTCAACAACAACCTGAAATCACCGAGAATGTTGAACATCAAGAAACCTTGGAAATTGTTCCTCTCTATCTTACGTCCAAGGATTTCGATCCTGAAGGCATTGTTCCATCAAAACATGTACCCTTTCAAGCCCACAAGTTGGTTATTAAACCAAATAACTACCTTGGATCTCTTGAGATTCCTTCCCAAGTTAAAGGTTACTATCAAATGCTTGATTTTATAAGAGCATGTCCGGCTAGAAGAGCCATCTATAAAGATCCAAAAGAGATGTGTGTCCATCTGTTGAGGGAATTCTGGTGGACATGTGACTACAACCTCGCGAGCAGCACTATTTTCGGTACTGTCATGAAAGGAAAACACACCATCACCATCTCTGTTGATTTGTTAAGAGATGTTCTTCGTCTTCCTTCACAATCTGAAGAAAGACAATTTGCTGACCTGGTATCTACTAATGTATGGAAAGATTGGTTGCTTTCCATAGGCTATGGAACAAACATGGAACCAACTCAACCTGTTCACAGCAACCCTCAGAAAAAGTTCCTGCCTGGAGTATGGAGGTTACTTTTCTCTCATGTCATTCAATGCCTTGGTGGGAACAGTGGGTCATTTGATCAAGCCACTGCTGCCCAGATGCAGATGATATATGCACTGGCAAATGGTCGTTTCATTGACTTTTCCAGTGTCATCTTTGAAGATCTAAAGGCAAAAGTTCTTGTCAAAAATAGATCGAGCTCAGTGCCCTTCACTCGGTTTCTCTCGCTGATTTTCAAGCATGAACTGAAGGAAGAATATCTTCCAAATGGTGCTACTGTCTTTTTCACACCACGGATTGCCAGCACAATATACAAGGTACCTGCTTGTGACACTGAGGTGTTTGATGCTAAATATGCTGTGCTTCCTCCGGCAATGAAACAGGTACTTTACTCCACCTATCCTGATGTATATAAAAAGCGATCCTCTGGAGCTGGCTCGCTGGAAAACCCCCCAGCAGCCTCCAAAGCTCCCAAAAAGACCAACAAAACACAAGCTACATCTACTTCCACTTCACCTCCTGCTGATGTCCCAAAATAGAAGCAAGTGACATGGAGGTTGATGAAAATGATGATGCTGCTGCTGCTGGTGAAAATGCAGCAGCCACTGATGAAAATGTTGATTTGGGTGATGTTGAAGGTGCTGGTGATGGGGATGACGAAGTTGATGATGTTGTAACGGTTGATGAGGAAAGTGATTTAGAGTTGGGTGATATTGTGGCAGATGATTTCCAGCTTGACTCTTATAGTCATGCTGATGAAATAGAAGCAAGTGACATGGAGGTTGATGAAAATGATGATGCTGCTGTTGCTGGTGAAAATACAGCAGCCACTGATGAAAATGTTGATTTGGGTGATGTTGAAGGTGCTGGTGATGGGGATGACGAAGTTGATGATGTTGTAACGGTTGATGAGGAAAGTGATTTAGAGTTGGGTGATATTGTGGCAGATGATTTCCAGCTTGACTCTTATAGTCATGCTGATGAAATAGAAGCAAGTGACATGGAGGTTGATGAAAATGATGATGCTGCTGTTGCTGGTGAAAATACAGCAGCCACTGATGGAAATGTTGATTTGGGTGATGTTGAAGGTGCTGGTGATGGGGATGACGAAGTTGATGATGTTGTAACGGTTGATGAGGAAAGTGATTTAGAGTTGGGTGATATTGTGGCAGATGATTTCCAGCTTGACTCTTATAGTCATGCTGATGAAATAGAAGCAAGTGACATGGAGGTTGATGAAAATGATGATGCTGCTGTTGCTGGTGAAAATGCAGCAGCCACTGATGAAAATGTTGAAGAAACTTCTGAGGCAGTTACTCTTACTGCAAGACCTAAAACTCCTCCAAAACAACCAGTGAACACCATGCTATCTCTGGGCATGCCTTCCTCTATCCAAGCTGTTCCTGGTTGCTCCTCTAAATTGCCAACAGCAGTCGAACCCCTCGCTGCTAAAGATTTGGGCATTTCTTACTCCACATACACTGACAACAGACTAGAAAGGGTGGAACATCAATTGAATGATCTCACCAAATATACAAAAATTGCTGTGCTTCCTCCGGCAATGAAACAGGTACTTTACTCCACCTATCCTGATGTATATAAAAAGCGATCCTCTGGAGCTGGCTCGCTGGAAAACCCCCCAGCTGCCTCCAAAGCTCCCAAAAAGACCAACAAAACACAAGCTACATCTACTTCCACTTCACCTCCTGCTGATGTCCCAAAATAGAAGCAGCGAGTACCAAAGGGCTTAACCACAAAGGCTAAGACGTCCTCACAGCCCAAGGACATTAGAAACCCATCCGGCCCATCAGCAGCCTCAAAAAAGGTTGCTGACGAGAAAAAGGGTAACAGCAAGCAGCCACCTCAATCTTCTGTAGGAGAGGTTGGTGAAGTACAAGGGTCACCCCAGCCCACTAGAGTTGAGTCTACCACTCAAATAATTCCTTCCTCTTCTCAACCCTCTGAGTCGTTGTCAGCAGCCAGATCACAGGTGATGCTAGAGACAACACAGTCTACGGCCGATGACGTTTCAGTGGTACAACACACTGAGACAGAGGCACCAAATTCCCCAATCCCTTTAAATTTTTCTCTGGATAAAAGGCAGGTGCAGGTTGGTGAAATTGAAAATGTTGATTTGGGTGATGTTGAAGGTGCTGGTGATGGGGATGACGAAGTTGATGATGTTGTAACGGTTGATGAGGAAAGTGATTTAGAGTTGGGTGATATTGTGGCAGATGATTTCCAGCTTGACTCTTATAGTCATGCTGATGAAATAGAAGCAAGTGACATGGAGGTTGATGAAAATGATGATGCTGCTGTTGCTGGTGAAAATACAGCAGCCACTGATGGAAATGATGATGCTGGTGCTGCTGGTGAAAATGCAGCAGCCACTGATGAAAATGTTGAAGAAACTTCTGAGGCAGTTACTCTTACTGCAAGACCTAAAACTCCTCCAAAACAACCAGTGAACACCATGCTATCTCTGGGCATGCCTTCCTCTATCCAAGCTGTTCCTGGTTGCTCCTCTAAATTGCCAACAGCAGTCGAACCCCTCGCTGCTAAAGATTTGGGCATTTCTTACTCCACATACACTGACAACAGACTAGAAAGGGTGGAACATCAATTGAATGATCTCACCAAATATACAAAAATTGCTGTAGATGTGAAGGACAATGAATCTGAAAGACTGATCTCTACTTTGACCAGCTGGTACGACAAGCAAAACGAAAACTGCTCAGAAGTAGAGATGATTAAAGAAAAATTCATCTCCATGGCTGCTGATCAACACAAAATCAGTGAATCCACCAAAGTTATCAAGCGTGATCAGCAGATCCTTCGATCTAGTGCCTTGTCGCTGCTGAAATGTGCCAACTCCACCAGCTACTCAGCCAAAAAGGCAGCCTTCACAACCACTTCTGCTGCTGCTGAGGTCAAAAAAGCTGACTAATCTTGTCTCTCCCCTTGCCACTCAAGTTGAAAGCAATACTAAGGCTATTCAAGCCTTAGAAAAACAAGTGGCAGATCTTCCTGTTCCTCCAGCATCCTTCACTGAGGAAGATCGTAAGAGACAAGAAAAACTTGAGAAGGAAGTTGGTGAAATTAAAAATTTGTTGACACAGATTGTGAACCAAAAATCTCAACCTGCAGCAACTGTGGAAGTGGTCATTAATAACGCCACTTCCAAGGGGGAGAAAATTGATGCTGAGATCTTAGATTTGGTCACTGAAGCAGTTCAAAAAGCAGTGGATAAAATCTATGATGAATCTGCTGAAAAGGTTTTGGATGAGGATGATGTCACTGACACTACAACTGCTAATGAAATGGCAATTGTGGCTGTCAGCGAGGAAAAAGAAAGTGAAGTTCCCCCTGCTGGTGCTGAGGGGGAGACTGAAATGAATGAAAGTGTGGAAGTTCCCCCTGCTGGTGTTGAGGGGGAGATTGAAAAAGATGGAAATGATGAGGCTCCCCCAGCTGGTATTGAGGGGGAGCAACAAATTGTTAGGTTCAATGCACCCCCTGCTGCTGTTGAGGGTCACATTGAAGCTTTTGGTGATTTGGAAGAGCAGTTTGACCCTGAAACTGTCAAAGCTTCATGGGAAGCTGGGTTTGCTGAGGAAATGGCCAGGGATAGGTCAAGTGAAATGCTTCCAGTTTTTCATAGAAGATATCTGGCAAATGCTGAAATTACTCCTCTCTCCGATGCTCGTCGAAAATAGCTCACTGAGTCTGGATTCTTCAAGAAACCTCCCACTGCCCTTCCAGTAATCGCTTCTTCATCTACTCTTCCTGCTGCTCAACTCTCCATTCAAACCTCAACAGGCCATCAACATCAAGTGATTGATATTTTGGCACTGACTGCTGATGGAAAAACTCAAGAAGAAGCTATCAAGGAGTTGGATAGGATCAAGCAGAATCAAGAAAATGAAAGAAAGAATCTTGAGTATATCAAGCAGCTACCTCTCCTTGAAAAAGATCAGCTGGATGGTGAGCAAAGGATGCTGCTGAAATCGGGTGGTGCTGAAGCTTTATATAGGCAGAAGCATACAGAAGTTGAGAAGTAGCTCAGCGAGAAAAGAGCAAAGTTTGAGGAAGAAAAGGCTAAATGGCTGAAACTTATGAAGGATAGAAAGAGGCCTCAAAAGATTGTTGCTGTTGAGGCCTTCAAAGCTGAAACGGGCCTTAAGACAAACTTAAAATTCTAAGACAAGGTGCTGACAAGCCAATCAAACTGGAAGGGGTCAAACCAACCACCTTGGGTGCTTCCGAGTGGGTTGAAGTTTACATGCTGGTGAAAGATAAGAAGGCTGCCAGCTATGAACAACTTCAAAACATGCTCAAGGATTATTTTGAGAAGGCCAGGGAGTATGAAACCAAATTCAAAGCAGACTTGCCCATGCTGAGGCAAGTGTTTGGTACTCCAGCAGCTATCTCCTCCTCAGCAGGTAGAAAAGTTCAAAGAAAAAGGAAAGCAGAGCACCGAACCTTGACAATGGACCTTCCTCCTATCACTGGTGATGCCTTGCTGAACACCAGACATCCTCCCAGAAGCGTTTTTGAGGAAGGAAGAGTGATAGAGAATCCTGCTGGCATCTTTTTTTTACAAATTTTCAGAATAATCAGCTGTTCTTTCGCCTATCTGAAATAGAAAAGGCGTCCACTGGGTTCATCCTGAGCATAAGAAGAAGATGTGCTGAAACGACCAACAACAGAGGGTTTATCAGCAAGTTGGATGAGGAACTGCTTAAGCCTCACAGATATAATGACCCAGCAGTTCAGATTGCCAAGCAAGAACATGCTTGGGAGTTTGAAGCCGAAAATCTGTAGATGTCTTATAAATGTAAATGCTGTATGTATCAGCTTGTAATATTTAAAGTTGATATATAAGACATCTTTTCATCATTCTTTTATTCTTATCAAGTCTAGTCTACTCAGCAAGTCTTCTTAGCGAATAGGGGGAGATTGTTGAGTCAAGGATTCGCTGACCAGACTTGGTCGCTGACGTGAGTCGTCAGCAAGTCATCAGCGAGTCAATGACTCTCGTCAGCGGGTGGTTTACTTTCCAAGTTGTGTGTCAAGGCGGGAAGTTTTCAAACCACAAGAAGACAAGAAGTCACATGGTGGTTCTTCCAACTGAATATTACCTTATATGGCAAAGGTACAGTTGGGACCAAAACAAGGGTTTTCTCTTTCATACCCGTTTTGGTAAAGAAGACAAAGGCTCCTGGATCCAAGTACAACGAGCCTATGAGAAGTCGACAACCACCATTCTGTCACGATCATTGTAAGGCTGTGTTGCCCTAATTCCTCCCCTATATAAAGCAACACAGCCGCATCATTTATACTTGGTGTTTGTCACCACAAAGTGTGTGTAACTTTATTTTCTCTCTTGTAATTGCTTAAGTTTATAGTGTGTCTAGACTTAGCAATTATTTAGTTCATTTATATTCTTGTAAGACAAGTTGTAATATCGACCATGTATTCATCGTTTAATCAATGATACATATGATTAGACTTGCTTAGATATTTGCATTTGAACTTATTCATGTTCATGTTCTTTACTTTCTGTTCTTACATTCTTATCTAGATTATTTATATTATAAGTGTGCAAATTCTGGACTGTCAGATGGACCTTAAATTTGAGAACCAACTATCATGAAATGAACAATGTAAATCATCCTAATCTGGCTTAAGATTCAAGAATCAAATTAGGGACATCTTAATAATAAAGTTCCAACATATTCCTTCCTGTAACCATATGCTAACTCAGATACCCCCGTATAAAATTCAATCTTTTTGTTTTTAAATTACTGATTGACATCGATTTCGTTTACGTTACTATCTCTCCATGAAGTTCCTAGTCTAACACTCTTCATATACTTAAATGTCATTCACTTTTTCTACACAAAATTACACAAATCTTGAAGCTTAAAGCTAAAAAAACTCAATCAAAACTCAAACTAATAAAAAGTGAAGACCTTTTATAACTAATAACCCCAATTTCCTAGATGATATCAAAAAGTTCAATCCTTTTCAACTTAAAAACAAATCTTTTGCATAAACTCATCAACATATGCTTAAAACAGTAACTCACTAACATGGCATTTCTCCTAATCAAAATTTTTATGTTAAAACATACACAAACACACAGATAAAATCACTAACCTGGGATTGTTTAAGGGACCAACAATGTTGACAAATAAAGGGACATCATCTCCTACATTGTATCTATGATCAAATGATGAAGCTATAATTGGGGAAACCAATATTTCTAGGGTTGCTAATACTACCAAATTAAAAAATATGAATTAAGGTGGTACTTTTTTGAGTCATTCTATCTGATTTTGGATGCAAAACAACCATATCTGAAAAGGGTTTAAGGGAAAATTATTGGGGTTTAATTAAGAAATTTTAGCAAAATGTTTAAGAAATTTACATGCTTTCAAAGGGGTCAACACTCAACTAGTTCTTCAAATCTGTTGGATCATAGTCAATATAGAAGACAGTCACAGAGAGTCTAACTTTTTTTTTTTTTTTTTTTTTCCTTTTTCTATTTTTCTATTTTTAACAATAGCCCCATGGTATTTGATATTATATCAAAATGGTCCTTGGAAAAGGTACATATATGGAAAAAGAGAGGAAAGTGAACTAGGAGGTTACTTTGGACAATGACTCGATGAGGTATTCATTTTGTTCAATTTTCTATTGATGACTTAATTATTAGCGATTGACAATATATGGTGATACCTAAACGGACAGTATGTTGACCCAGATCTACGATTCATGATCCACGTGCTCTTATTACCAACTCTAAAGTTAACCATTAGGGATAACTCTAAAAAAAACTATTTTAAAAGACTAAACCCAAAACCTGTTCAAATAAAAAACCTAACGCTACAATATATGGCGGCCAATTTTTTTGAAAAATTTGTTACTATGAGCTTTCATTTAATTTGTGTTTTAATTATGAACTTTGCAACGTAAAACGAAAAGTTTGAAAAGCTTTCACTCTATCTTGAATATAACCTGTTAGGTGTGGTTTTTAACAAATTTCTCATTGAATTCTTTTTACCATGCAGTCACTGGACCATTGTCTTACTCTATGAGCCAAGTCAAGTATAACACCTTCCACGGTTGACCAATATAATTGACTCGTATTAAATCATTCATTTATAAGTGGGTATTTGTTGTAGCAAATTTTATTCTCACACCAAAATCTCATATAAATTTTGACTTTTATATATAACATTTCCGTGTACTTTTTTTCTTGAGTTGTAAATTAGTCTATTTATGTGAATAAAATAATTAGTATACTATCATAGAGATAAATTGAAGTATAAGTGCAATGTATTTGGAAAATCAAATTAAGTAATCTTAATATATACTATAAAACATTTGAATTAATGAGTTATTAACCAATCAAATCGCTCAACTTCATCAAATTGACATCGCTTATGTCATCATTTATATTTAACTATAAATTAAAAATCCTAATAATCATTATCCAAATATATTATTATATTAGTATTTATATTAATTTGTAGAAAAAGTCTTATTAATTTACACTTTTTTGTTTTCCATCAATAATTTACACTTTTTAGCCCTGAATACTTAATTTATATTTATTTTTAGCCATAACTTGAGAGAATTTTTAAAATTTACAATCATTTAATTAATTAAAAAAATTTCAACATATGAAATATTGTCTACAAAAAATTATTTCAAAACCTAATGACTTATTAACAAATATTAGATTAGATTTTTATAAATTATAAATATTAATATTTAGTTTAATATTTAATATAAACACAATTTGAACTCTAGATACATATCCCAAACATAATAACAGATGACGATATACAACATCTTTATCCTAAACACAATAGGAATCATAGAACATGGGACGATCACAGAACAAAACACGATTACAACAGAAGGTTACTTGAATACTAAATTTAAATCAATATGAACTCCATTCAAGATTCATTCTATCTCTCAATCAAAATGGTACATAATTTTCTCCTTTTTTATATATTAGTTTTGCGTATTAATGTTTGAAGTTATAATTGTCATTCAAATCAAGAGTCCTAATTGTTATAAAAGAATATGAAAACAATCCTAATTGTTATCTAATTATCATAGGACAGGTGATTAAAAATAAACCTATGCGTGTTATGGGTTCGCATCATGATCAAGTACATATACTTGAATGTCAAGTACAGGATTACAAGTATGTTTATATTTTAATTCTTAATTATCTTTCATAATAATATCACATTATGAGTACAACTGGTTTCAAAAAAATTTATTATAGAGAAATTATTATAGCATGTGCCTTGTGGAATGACTACGGCAAACAATTCCATCAATATGTCTCAGCTAATAATGACAGTGACGAACCTATGATTATTGTACTACAATTTGCAAAGTATAACACTTAGAACCGTATATCTTCAAAATTATAAGCTAGCTTTTATGACTTAAATGTATGAAGATCTAATATTGATAATATCGTAAACCTGTGTGTAACACCCGTCATTTTAAAAACCTGGATTTCAAAAACTTTTGTCAAACGACGTTTAAAACGTAGCGGAAATAGGATCACTTAAAAACTGCCCCAACCGAAACGGTTGGTACTTTCAATAAATGGTGTTACCAAGTGCATCATCAAAATGATATCAATGAAATCCAAGTCATGGCACCAACATAAATGTCATTCATCATTACAAGTATCATAAATGTAAATAAAGTAGCCGAAACATAGGCTAAAGGAAGTCTAAGCATTCAACAATCTATGCTAGTCTTCTTTATTGCATCTACCCCATCTCACCAGGCTATTCCTTTCCTAGCTCAAACCTCTTATCCTGAAGGACACAACATTTTCATAAAAGCAAGTGTTAGCTAATAGATTAGCTAAGTAAGATACACACATTTATAAAACGTTCTTCATTTTACTTTTCATAAGCTCTTCTTATTAAACATATTAAAAGATGATCACATTACTTACAGACTTTCCACAATATAAAGATCACCCCTTCTTTACTTATCCCCACATCCCATCGCGTTACATATCAAATCAACATATACATACATCTAAAACTTCATCTCACGTTATTACATATCACACATATATGTATAGCACATGTAGGATGTATACTCCTAATTGTGCCTATCCATTGTTCTTATCACACGTCTCAACATATCTTATTAAATCTCACGTCACATTGTAATCCCACGTCTTAAATTACATGTACATCTTTCTCACATAAGTATCTTAAACAACTTATTCTTACAACTTACATATTACGCACTAGCTTTACAACTAACACGATTTCCCACGTCTTACGCACTAGCATTACAACTAGCACGATTTCCCACGTCTTACGCACTAGCATTACAACTAGCACGATTTCCCACGTCTTACGCACTAGCATTACAACTAGCACGATTTCCCACGTCTTACGCACTAGCATTACAACTAGCACGATTTCCCACGTCTTACGCACTAGCATTACAACTAGCACGATTTCCCACGTCTTACGCACTAGCATTACAACTAGCACGATTTCCCACGTCTTACGCACTAGCATTACAACTAGCACGATTTCCCACGTCTTACGCACTAGCATTACAACTAGCACGATTTCCCACGTCTTACGCACTAGCATTACAACTAGCACGATTTCCCACGTCTTACGCACTAGCATTACAACTAGCACGATTTCCCACGTCTTACGCACTAGCATTACAACTAGCACGATTTCCCACGTCTTACGCACTAGCATTACAACTAGCACGATTTCCCACGTCTTACGCACTAGCATTACAACTAGCACGATTTCCCACGTCTTACGCACTAGCATTACAACTAGCACGATTTCCCACGTCTTACGCACTAGCATTACAACTAGCACGATTTCCCACGTCTTACGCACTAGCATTACAACTAGCACGATTTCCCACGTCTTACGCACTAGCATTACAACTAGCACGATTTCCCACGTCTTACGCACTAGCATTACAACTAGCACGATTTCCCACGTCTTACGCACTAGCATTACAACTAGCACGATTTCCCACGTCTTACGCACTAGCATTACAACTAGCACGATTTCCCACGTCTTACGCACTAGCATTACAACTAGCACGATTTCCCACGTCTTACGCACTAGCATTACAACTAGCACGATTTCCCACGTCTTACGCACTAGCATTACAACTAGCACGATTTCCCACGTCTTACGCACTAGCATTACAACTAGCACGATTTCCCACGTCTTACGCACTAGCATTACAACTAGCACGATTTCCCACGTCTTACGCACTAGCATTACAACTAGCACGATTTCCCACGTCTTACGCACTAGCATTACAACTAGCACGATTTCCCACGTCTTACGCACTAGCATTACAACTAGCACGATTTCCCACGTCTTACGCACTAGCATTACAACTAGCACGATTTCCCACGTCTTACGCACTAGCATTACAACTAGCACGATTTCCCACGTCTTACGCACTAGCATTACAACTAGCACGATTTCCCACGTCTTACGCACTAGCATTACAACTAGCACGATTTCCCACGTCTTACGCACTAGCATTACAACTAGCACGATTTCCCACGTCTTACGCACTAGCATTACAACTAGCACGATTTCCCACGTCTTACGCACTAGCATTACAACTAGCACGATTTCCCACGTCTTACGCACTAGCATTACAACTAGCACGATTTCCCACGTCTTACGCACTAGCATTACAACTAGCACGATTTCCCACGTCTTACGCACTAGCATTACAACTAGCACGATTTCCCACGTCTTACGCACTAGCATTACAACTAGCACGATTTCCCACGTCTTACGCACTAGCATTACAACTAGCACGATTTCCCACGTCTTACGCACTAGCATTACAACTAGCACGATTTCCCACGTCTTACGCACTAGCATTACAACTAGCACGATTTCCCACGTCTTACGCACTAGCATTACAACTAGCACGATTTCCCACGTCTTACGCACTAGCATTACAACTAGCACGATTTCCCACGTCTTACGCACTAGCATTACAACTAGCACGATTTCCCACGTCTTACGCACTAGCATTACAACTAGCACGATTTCCCACGTCTTACGCACTAGCATTACAACTAGCACGATTTCCCACGTCTTACGCACTAGCATTACAACTAGCACGATTTCCCACGTCTTACGCACTAGCATTACAACTAGCACGATTTCCCACGTCTTACGCACTAGCATTACAACTAGCACGATTTCCCACGTCTTACGCACTAGCATTACAACTAGCACGATTTCCCACGTCTTACGCACTAGCATTACAACTAGCACGATTTCCCACGTCTTACGCACTAGCATTACAACTAGCACGATTTCCCACGTCTTACGCACTAGCATTACAACTAGCACGATTTCCCACGTCTTACGCACTAGCATTACAACTAGCACGATTTCCCACGTCTTACGCACTAGCATTACAACTAGCACGATTTCCCACGTCTTACGCACTAGCATTACAACTAGCACGATTTCCCACGTCTTACGCACTAGCATTACAACTAGCACGATTTCCCACGTCTTACGCACTAGCATTACAACTAGCACGATTTCCCACGTCTTACGCACTAGCATTACAACTAGCACGATTTCCCACGTCTTACGCACTAGCATTACAACTAGCACGATTTCCCACGTCTTACGCACTAGCATTACAACTAGCACGATTTCCCACGTCTTACGCACTAGCATTACAACTAGCACGATTTCCCACGTCTTACGCACTAGCATTACAACTAGCACGATTTCCCACGTCTTACGCACTAGCATTACAACTAGCACGATTTCCCACGTCTTACGCACTAGCATTACAACTAGCACGATTTCCCACGTCTTACGCACTAGCATTACAACTAGCACGATTTCCCACGTCTTACGCACTAGCATTACAACTAGCACGATTTCCCACGTCTTACGCACTAGCATTACAACTAGCACGATTTCCCACGTCTTACGCACTAGCATTACAACTAGCACGATTTCCCACGTCTTACGCACTAGCATTACAACTAGCACGATTTCCCACGTCTTACGCACTAGCATTACAACTAGCACGATTTCCCACGTCTTACGCACTAGCATTACAACTAGCACGATTTCCCACGTCTTACGCACTAGCATTACAACTAGCACGATTTCCCACGTCTTACGCACTAGCATTACAACTAGCACGATTTCCCACGTCTTACGCACTAGCATTACAACTAGCACGATTTCCCACGTCTTACGCACTAGCATTACAACTAGCACGATTTCCCACGTCTTACGCACTAGCATTACAACTAGCACGATTTCCCACGTCTTACGCACTAGCATTACAACTAGCACGATTTCCCACGTCTTACGCACTAGCATTACAACTAGCACGATTTCCCACGTCTTACGCACTAGCATTACAACTAGCACGATTTCCCACGTCTTACGCACTAGCATTACAACTAGCACGATTTCCCACGTCTTACGCACTAGCATTACAACTAGCACGATTTCCCACGTCTTACGCACTAGCATTACAACTAGCACGATTTCCCACGTCTTACGCACTAGCATTACAACTAGCACGATTTCCCACGTCTTACGCACTAGCATTACAACTAGCACGATTTCCCACGTCTTACGCACTAGCATTACAACTAGCACGATTTCCCACGTCTTGAAGTTCTATAATGAATGATTTATGACGTTTACAATATAGGCCTGCAGAAATCGTCCGAAATTCGACCACTTTTGGAAATAGACACTTTTCGCCTATCTATGGGAAAAATCACCAGAAACGTTATTCATATCGATTCAAGAGGACACGTAGACCTTTTCAAAAATATAAGATTCATCTTCTAACTCTTTTAATTGAAAGAGATATGATTTTTGCAATATTACTAGATTTTCATATCTAATAAACCCTTTGTTTTTCAAACTATTTCGACCATCAAATGACCATAGCAACCACCACGACCTATGGATCTCATATGCACCCAAAATATGACTCATATAATGATTTCACAAGATCACTTGTTCCAGGGACAAGAGGATACAATAACAATACGTTAGATTACCCGAAAACCCAAGTAATCGATGACGAAACGTAATCAAATCAACCCTAACCCTTAAGATCCGAATTGATTGGGTAAAAACCATTCAAATGACTCAACAATTGATCAATAAATCATATCATACCTGTAAGGAAGATTAAAGGATTGAAATCTATGCAAAATCACTCCCGAATCGACCCGAAATTGCTCTAAACTTGAAGGAGAGGCCTAGGGTTTTGTGTGAGAGATTTTTCTAGGGTTTGGATCTGATTTCTCTGCCCTAGGGTCGACCTCCATACCCTTTATATACTAAAATAACTTTTAAAACTTTACATCTAGGCCCTCGCACTTCATTACAACTCGTTTCGGCCCTTAACGACTCTTTTAACGCCTACGGGAACACTTATCGACCCTTATATCTTATCGGGAACATTAATTGACTTTATTAATCATTATCAACTTTAATTTCATTACTTTAAATCACTTTAGCACATATCTCACGTAAATCATTTAATTCACGTAAGCACATATAAAACACATAGTAACTAACGGTCGCTAACGGCAAGTTAACGGTCAACGTCAAAAAGTTTTGGGATGTTACACTATGTCCAGTGTTGGACACGGGTCTAAAATCTATTAGATTTATATAAACTCACATTTGTTTTGCAACTAGATTTTGTCAATTTATTTGCGACAACTTCAGATTTTAATCTGGAACACGACTAATCGAATCCTTTCCGTCATCCTTATGTTTGTTTGCGTTGCTCTAATAGTTTTACGCCCCCGCCTTGCAGTAGTGGTCATCAAAGCATCAAGTCCGTCCTATGTCACGGTTGGTTTCATTTCTAGACACCCCCAAAGGCACCATTGTTCTTCTATATACAATTGGCACGTTATTTGTCATCGGCACATAAGGGTTTAATGAACTATTCGATGAAAAGTTGTATCCGTTATACCTAGCACCTTTCAGTCACAATTAAAAAAATGTGATCAAACTTTTTTTTTCTTTTTATGCTATTAAATCAATAATACTACAAATATAAACCTATCGCATAAGCAAACACTATATTTGTACCTTGCGTTGCACCATTATGGTGTTGAACCATCTCTTGGGGGTATGCTACTTGTGATGGTGCCCGAACAACCCCTAAGCTAATCAAGAATTCTTCAAGTGTCATCTCATCATCCTCTATGTTGTTGTTTTTGTGGAGCTTGAACTCGAGTTTGGATTGGTTGGATTCCCCCAATAATGTCTTTTAAAGATTTTGGGATGCTATGATCGTCAGTTTGTATATTGATGTCTATATCTTCTAGGTTTTGAAGTTGGTTATCGTCTGTCTCGACATAAGCCATGTACTCTTCAACATTCATATATAGAAATCGAGTTCTTGATTTTTGCAGGATCGCATTGAAAAGATGCCCGGGGCAATGTCATTTGGGTGTTTCTAATAAATCAATTCACAAAATGAAAAAAAGATAGCAAAACTTGCTAATCAAAAATGCTATTTATATATAGTGTGAGGTCCCAAATACGATGGTTAAACCCAGAAGTGTATAATACAACAAGTCTAATAATCACTAGAATGGACTAGTATTACTTGTAAATAAATGCAAGAATATATAAACAAAGTAATACAAGACTTAAAGCAATAAACAAAGTAATACAAGACTTAAAGCAATAAACAAGTAAAGTGGAACACAATGTATTTTTCAAGGTGTATTTTATTTATGATGTTAAATAAAATACAAGGTTGTGCGGAATCAAGATAATACAAATAAGTATGTATCCTAACAACCTGTGAATTACAAATGATCTATATTTGTCAAATAACTCTTTTGGATTGAGATACTTAAAGTTGTGAAGTATCCCTGTTTAAGATCGAGAGTATTTAGACAAATTCACTCTAATGCTAAATGTATGCTTTAAAGTAATTTTCTCAAATAAATGACTTTGTATTTATAGGCAACAAAATTCACCAGTGAATTTTGTGCCGTACAAATATGGTTGCATGCATTTAATGAACCGACAAGAACATTAAATGCATTGGTTACGGTACAAGGATAAAGTCACATCAATATGACTTTATTCTTTTAATCAACTACCTTTACACACGTATAAACTTTGGTAAAGAACAAGTGGAGTGTTCTTTGGAAAGTGTGTAAAGGCAAAAGTCAATTCCTCGATATCAGTGTTCAGACTTGTAAGGTCTAGAACACTGACAATCCTCCAGTGTACAGATCTGGTAAGACTTCCAGTGTACTCCGCCATTTGTCAGTCTTCTTTATTCTGACTTCAGTCTTTGACTTTAGTGAGAACGTCTTCAGTAGAGTAGATCTGGACTGGGGTGAAGTCCAGTGAGCTAATCTGGAGAATACTCCAGATTTTCTATACAAGTATTTGCTCACTGGTCTTCCATTATTTCTGGACAAATCTTTAGAGGGACTCTAGATTCCAAGTCTGGAGTAGGTTCAGTAGAACACGTTTCTGGACAGATCTTCAGTAAGGCTCCAGTAGTTGAGTCTGGAGCGAGTCCAGTAAATCTGGATCTAACAAATTCCCCCTATTTGTTTAGAAATAATGCAAGTGTTCTCAAGCTTATATCTATACAACTTTGTATGCTTGAAAAACACAAGTTTTGATTTAGTCTAAAAAATCTAAGTTACTGGAAAACACTTTATAGATCATCAGTGTTCCAGTTTCATCTTTTAATACTAACTTAGACTAAATCTGATCATTTACATTTATGAATCAAAAATTGCAACTAATATTACATACATCAACTGATAAATAGTTACAATTTTCATCAAACAATAAATTACAATAAGTAAATGATAAGAGTCAGGCCCTTCTCTTCGATGTCTGTCCTGGAGCATCTTCAGAAGCCTTTCACTTTGGTGATGGAGAAGATGGTACTGATTCTGGCGATTTCATGCCTATTGCAACTTCCATCTGTTGCTTTCTTCTCCATACCTTCTCAACCCTCTTCAGAAATGCTTTAACTTCAGTCGACAAATCTGTCTTCCCCCTGAACGTTAAGGCAATCTCCTTCAGTTTAGTCCATCCAAACGCCTGGACTGAAGTACTCTTTCTTTCATCAGTAAAGTTACCTTCCCTGGTCAACTTTATTTCAAACTTTGACATACCTTCATGATTATCAGCAAGCTTAATCTCTGCACCAGTGATCCTTCTAGCATCAGCCCTGAAATTCAACATTTCATTATACTTATCTTTCCATTTGGCTGTCTGGATCATTGCTTCAGTTTCCTTTGACACTCTCTGTTGTTCTACAGCAGACTGGAGTTGTTGACGATTGATTTTCAGAGAAGTGTCCAGGGGAATGAATATGCTCACATCTTTATCTTTAATTGCTTTGAGCTGTTTGGCAGTAAGCTTAGGTAAGCCAGTCAATTTCTTCCTGTACTCTAACTCCAGAGCACCAGCATTTTTCCTTATCTTCTTCTGGAGGTTCACCAGTTCCTCCTTTCTCTGCCTGATAAGTTCTGGTACACTAACACTATAAATTATTGAATCATAAATTTGTTCTTCTTCAGCGTAAAAGGAGCGTACATGAACATCATTCAATGCATTTAGACATTGATGAACTCTGGGGTCTTCCTTCATCTTTTTGTACACATCAATGTTTATGCCCAACCTGCCAGCATTATAAGAATCAAGAGTCCCCATAGTTGCCATCTCCCTATGATGGGCCAGCAGTTCATCTCTTTGATTTCTCTTGAAGATTTCAATCATTATGCATTGTTGTTCCAGCTTCTTAGAGGTTTCATCATCAGCAGTGGGAAACTCTGATGATTCTTCAATAGTTTGCTCTTCTTCTCCAGATACCATTTGTTCTTTTCCTTTAACAGACTTCAGAGTAGTTGGTATATCAGGGAAAGATTCAAACTGGGGCTCACTGGCTTCAGTACCAGCACCTTCTTCAGTCAGCATAGTGGCTTCAGTGCCAAATTCTCTCTGTGCTAATCGTGCACTGGCATCAGTACCAGTTACTTGTTTTTGTTGCACAATGCTTTTAGTAGCAAAGGCCCTTTCAACAGCACTTGCAACAACTTCCTTCTTCTTTCTAATCAACCCTTCTTGGACACCAGACGACTTTTCCCCCTTGGAATGATCACCAGCTCTGGACTTGAGATCATTCCATAATTGTTCTAGCATGTGTCTGTCCAGTGCACCAAAAGTTCTTCCAGTCACTGGAGTTGTATCATTCACATTCTTTCTGAGTGGCTGCACTTCCTTTTTAACATTTTCAACTTCTTGAGGCAAGTGCTTTGGCAATTCTTTTTCTATCAACTTCTCCACTTGGGGTAACAACCCATCTTGAATAGTTCGAAGAACAGACTCAGAAATTTCTTCAGATATTTCTTTCAACATACTAAGTCTGAACTTCTTTGTACATTCATCACTAATCGTGCTAACAACAACAGCCTGATCAAGTGTGGGCCTGCTTTCCAATGAACTAACCCTGGTAACCAACTTCTGAACCTCATCCTTCAGACCTGCCAGTGGTTGAACAAGTTCACCTTTCACTGCAGTCTGAACAGCATTCACCAGCCCTGTCTCCAATTCCTGGACTGCCACTTTGATGTTTTCAGTGTTGTTATTAGTGGCCAGTACCAGCTCATCCAGCTTCTCAAAAAGAAGCTTTTCATTTCCAGCAAATATATTCATTTCAGATGCTAGATTGTTCGATAATAAAGATTTAAAATCGGAAACAACCTGGAATGATGACTGGAGTGATCTCTCCAGGTCCGCCACCTTACTTAAAAGGCCTTGGACCTCGGCTGAAGACGAAGTGGAGAGACCACTGGGAGGTTCAAGATTGGAAGTCAATCTGGTCATGAGAGGTACTTGTGCCCAGACCTTTCAGTTACAACTTCAGATGTTACAACTGTTGAGTCCAGCGCACGAGGTTCAGATAAGTTAACTGGAGTTTCAAGTGGAGGTGGTTGAGATTGTGAAATTTGAATGGTTGGAGGAGTGAAGTATTGAGTATTTTCTGGAATTGAAGGTGGTGGTGGTGGTGGCATGTTTGAGTCTGGTGGGGGTGGTGGCATTTTGATTCTGGTGGAGGTGGTGGCATTTTTGGTAGACTTTCAACTTGTACAACATCCTCACCCAGAAAGTTCATATTGACATCAAAATTCTGATCTTCTGACATGGGAGAATCAGCCTCATCCCAAAACATTTCACCAACAGTTGTATCACCAGCCTGAGCACCAACCAGTTCACCAGCCTGTTCACTTGCTTCAACATTCAAATCGATTCGAGCCTCTTGCTCACCAGATACTTGTTCATCAGCCTGAACAATTTGTTCTACCTGCTCAACAACCTGCTCAATAATCTGGGCCACATTTTCTTCTTGTACAACAGCCTGTACAATATCCTGTCTGCTCAACAACTTATACATTTTGTTCAGTTTCAACATTCTCCTCTTCAAAAATAGGAGACCCATCAATGTTCATTACATCACCAGGATGTCTTTCTGGATTCACCTGAACTCCATCTCTCATCAGACGCCTGTTTGATCTTGGTCGTCTGGAAGGCTCAACATTTGGTTGTTGACCTTCAGGAGCCACTTGTCTGATGGGTTGTACAGCTTCTATAATCTGAACATCTTGGTCACCAGAGGGTCCTTCACCAACTTGACTTCTACCTGGAGCCACTTCTACTTCTTCCCTTTGAAAAGAGAGCATGGACTGAGGAATATCTACCTCATTCAGTGGAGATCTTAGGTTGGTCAGATCCCTCATATACTCACTTACAAAAAAGTGAGTAGTTTCATAATCGTACTGGTCTCCAAGAGCTCTTTTAAACATCACTGAAAGAAAGCGTATATATGGAACAAAAGCTTTTCTACCTTTCACCCTAAGACGCTCTACCAGATCATCAAATAGGATCTGAGCGAAATCCACTCTGAGTCCAAACCAGAGGCAGTAGGTAATCTGGAGATGAGTTTGATTTATCTGTTCCAACCCTCCAGAACTGCCTCCCAAACATTCAACAATGTGCGTGAAGAAGAATCTCCATGAGTCTGTCAGCCTGCTCATGTAGACTGTTCCCTTTCTGGATAGCTGGCCATGCTCATCCATAATTTTTGTGTGTCCCATCAATCTGCATACTTCCCTGAAATTTATACCAGAGGGAAGTTCGATGGGCAACTCATTCTGTTCAAAATAATTCAATTGTAGAACAGACCTGAGTAAACTAACAGTGAAACCCAAGGATCTGGTACCTTACTTCAGAGAATAAGTAATTGATGAAGTTGCATCATCATATTGTGCAGTGTACCAGAATTCACATAGATAATCGTGGTACATCCTCCCTGGATTTAAGGTCAAAGCACCATATAATGGACATGAGAGAAAAAATGTATTTAGTCTCCCAATAATGGATCGGGCATTATGAACACTAGAAAGTGAAAGTTTGGCCATCCAGTTATTCATGTTTATTCTTATAGCTTTTGCCTCTAATGTGATATGAGGTGCCCTTTCAACATTTTCAGTCAGAGCATATTCAGCAACGAGCAGATTTTTAGGCGATTTGGATTGTCTTGGTGCCATTTGAATATTAATAGATGAATAGATGAAGATGAAATTGAATATTTAGGGTTTTGATGAAGATTTGATGAAGAATTGAATGGAAAAGGAGTAAATATGAGAGATGATTATGATTGGAAATTGAATGAAGAAATTAAATGAAGGAATTTGAAAGGATTTGGGAGTAAATATGTTCAAAGTAAATGCAAATGAAATTGAAAGTGGGTATATATAGAAGAG
>CM067171.1:20996491-21011491 GCA_034093135.1 Erigeron breviscapus
GTGTGATATTAGAAACACATATATAGATATAGATATAGATGAATACATACAGAGGAGCAAGGATTTTAAGAGAAGACATGGAGGCACGTCTAACCATCGGAGAATCATCAGCAAGAGCTGATACAAGAACCTGAATTGCGTCTGCAATTATATATAACAATAATAATAAGAAGAATTTAATCACATAGAGCTTGATGCTTGTAATGAAAATGTTTGTATATAACTCAGCTAATGATGTTTTTTGATGAAAACATGCTTCTATTTAACTTGTTTCAATATTGTATGTAACTTCTCTCAATATTTATGTTACTTTCAGATTCACATTGAGGATGGCCATTTTAAACTAATATTATTAAAACTATATAGTCTTTCATTACATTATATAAGACTAGCTAAAAAGTGCACAGCCGGGTGAACGCTAGTATATATATATATAAAGATATTTTCTTATATACGAAGATAAATGTTAATAATTATCGACCAATTACAGTTCTAATTTCTTTAGTGTAACATCTATGAAATTTGACTTGTTGACCACGTGTACATTTTGACTAACTATTTAGTTAATCATATATATTTCGGGTGCAATTTGGAGTTCAAAGTGTAAGAAATCTCCCCATCTAGCTCCAATTCGGATTTCATCAATTGTGGAAGTTTTGGTAAGTCAAATTCAACTTTAATTCATTATTTTATGTTGTTAAGTGTATTTCATTAGTCTTTTGCTACTGTAACTGCCGTTACTTTTGGTAACTCCCGTTAAGGACTGAATTTGATAACATTTTGAAACGGACATAACTTTCAAACCGTAACTTCGTTTTTAACGTATGACCTATCATTGGAATCGTGTGAGAGTCTATTTTCTTATGAATTCATCTATTTGGAATGAAACTATCTCCATTTCTGAAAATGTTAGTTTAAAGTGTCTTCGTTCTTGGTCGGGAAGCTTGTAAAGCACTTGTTGGGTTATGGCATGACCTAAACCATCTAGACCTTATTGGTTAGGGAGTTAGCGTTGACATTGGTCATACTGTGACATATTTTGATAGGTTTCAGCTATCGTGGACGTCGGTTCTACTTCCCTTCATCGTGGGGTTGTTTTTGCTCGTCACAGGTGAGTTCCGTAGATCCCTACTCAATTGAGATTCGGGCTGAAAAGTGTACAAGTTTTGTGTGTTGACTTGCTTGATTGTGCAATTATATGTTTTCCTTGAATGATGACGTAGTTTGATTATGCATACGGATGACATGTCTTATTGGAACATTGATTGATTTATGGAATATTCTCTTGGTTGATTGTGCATTCGATTATGATTATATGTTGTGATTAGGATAGTTGTACATACATGGAAGACGATGATACATTAATGAGTTGTAGATGTGGTGGGAAGGCTGCGGGTGACCCTATATATAAGCATCTATGAAATTTGACTTGTTGACCACGTGTACATTTTGACTAACTATTTAGTTAATCAATATATATTTCGGGTGCAATTTGGAGTTCAAAGTGTAAGAAATCTCCCCATCTAGCTCCAATTCGGATTTCATCAATTGTGGAAGTTTTGGTAAGTCAAATTCAACTTTAATTCATTATTTTATGTTGTTAAGTGTATTTCATTAGTCTTTTGCTACTGTAACTGCCGTTAGTCTTGGTAACTGCCGTTAGTCTTTTACTGCCGTTAGTCTTGGTAACTGCCGTTAGTCTTGTAACTGCCGTTAGTCTTGGTAACTGCCGTTAGTCTTGTAACTGCCGTTAGTCTTGGTAACTGCCGTTAGCTTGTAACTGCCGTTAGTCTTTAACTGCTTACTTGTAACTGCCGTTAGTCTCTAACGGCCGTTAGTCTTTTGCTACTGTAACTGCCGTTAGTCTTGGTAACTGCCGTTAGTCTTTTGCTCCTGTAACTGCCGTTACTTTTGGTAACTCCCGTTAAGGACTGAATTTGATAACATTTTGAAACGGACATAACTTTCAAACCGTAACTTCGTTTTTAACGTATGACCTATCATTGGAATCGTGTGAGAGTCTATTTTCTTATGAATTCATCTGTTTGGAATGAAACTATCTCCATTTCTGAAAATGTTAGTTTAAAGTGTCTTCGTTCTTGGTCGGGAAGCTTGTAAAGCACTTGTTGGGTTATGGCATGACCTAAACCATCTAGACCTTATTGGTTAGGGAGTTAGCGTTGACATTGGTCATACTGTGACATATTTTGATAGGTTTCAGCTATCGTGGACGTCGGTTCTACTTCCCTTCATCGTGGGGTTGTTTTTGCTCGTCACAGGTGAGTTCCGTAGATCCCTACTCAATTGAGATTCGGGCTGAAAAGTGTACAAGTTTTGTGTGTTGACTTGCTTGATTGTGCAATTATATGTTTTCCTTGAATGATGACGTAGTTTGATTATGCATACGGATGACATGTCTTATTGGAACATTGATTGATTTATGGAATATTCTCTTGGTTGATTGTGCATTCGATTATGATTATATGTTGTGATTAGGATAGTTGTACATACATGGAAGACGATGATACATTAAATGAGTTGTAGATGTGGTGGGAAGGCTGCGGGTGACCCTATATATAAGCATCTATGATTCCTTAAATGTAAAGTCGTATGAAATGTATGTGCATTGTGGATGGTTGAGTTGATGGACATGATGACATTAAACGGGTACTTATGTACTTGATGACATTAAACGGGTACTATACGTACTTGATGACAATATACGGACACCTTAAGTGCTTGATGACAATATACGGGTACTTTAAGTACATGATGACAATAAACGGGTACTACGTACTTGATGACAATAAACGGGTACTATACGTACTTGATGACAATAAACGGGTACTATACGTACTTGATGACAATATGGAGGACAAGAGGACAATTGAGGGACAATGTGTGCATGTGTGAAAACATTATAGAACTTGCATGATACTTATTGTTATCGTCATTACTTGTTCTTGTTTATTTTGCTTATTCTAACTACCTTGAGTAGCTCATCTTGTGAATATGTGTGTGAGGGGCATTGTGGGTCATAAATGGACATTTGTGAAATGTTGAAGAACATGATGGACATGATGACAATAAACGGGTACTACGTACTTGATGACAATAAACGGGTACTATACGTAGTTGATGACAATAAACGGGTACTATACGTACTTGATGACAATAAACGGGTACTATACGTACTTGATGACAATAAACGGGTACTATACGTACTTGATGACAATAAACGGGTACTATACGTACTTGATGACAATAAACGGGTACTATACGTACTTGATGACAATATGGAGGACAAGAGGACAATTGAGGGACAATGTGTGCATGTGTGAAAACATTATAGAACTTGCATGATACTTATTGTTATCGTCATTACTTGTTCTTGTTTATTTTGCTTATTCTAACTACCTTGAGTAGCTCATCTTGTGAATATGTGTGTGAGGGGCATTGTGGGTCATAAATGGACATTTGTGAAATGTTGAAGAACATGATGGACATGATGACAATAAACGGGTACTACGTACTTGATGACAATAAACGGGTACTATACGTAGTTGATGACAATAAACGGGTACTATACGTACTTGATGACAATAAACGGGTACTATACGTACTTGATGACAATAAACGGGTACTATACGTACTTGATGACAATAAACGGGTACTATACGTACTTGATGACAATAAACGGGTACTATACGTACTTGATGACAATAAACGGGTACTATACGTACTTGATGACAATTGGATGACATGAGAACAATTGAGGGACATTGATGAACATGTTTGACATTTTAGAACTTGATGGATACTTGTTGATGTCAATATTATGTGTTCTTGTGCATTATACGCGTTCTAGCTATTGTATAGTTTGTGCAATGGATACGTGTGGGACTAGGTTGCGCTACGAGCCAACTTAAATTGAGTACTAGTGCCTTTTAAGGACTTACTGTAAGTTTATTACTTGGTCATTATCCTTGTGCATATTGTGAATGGCATTGGCATTAGATCCTTGTCATTCTTTCCTACGAACTCACCAACCTAGTGTTGACCTTGTTTAGTACACTTTTCAGGAAATCTTGTGAATCCAAGACGTGATGGTTGGTTGATGCTTGCACTAGGACTCGGGCTTGGACTTACATGGATCCAGGATTCATTCGCCCTATTCTATGCATTTTGTACTTGATTATTGATGTTGGATTCACCGAATCCTTTTCTTTATTTCATATAGTTCATGTTCTACGGTAATCCCATGCATACGCTATATCTTTTCGGTAATATTTCGAGCCTAGCTCGGGGTGGTACATTTAGATTGACTTTCTTTTCAATTTTGACTTTAAAATTTACACTTTTTTATTTTACATTACAAATTTACACTTTTTAACCAATAAATTTAATATAATAAATCAAAATAATAGCTAATATATATCCTAATAGTAATATACTATCTATCTTATAAATACAAAATTAATTAATTAAAAAAAATTTAAAATAAATTCAATGTAAACATATTAAGATTTTAAAAGTAATTGCATTATTTAGTGTTTAGGCCCGTGCTTATAGGGGAGTCCCCCCTGCGTCCCCTCAGTCCAAGACGCAAGACGTTGTAAGCACCAAGCGTCCAAATGCATGCGTTCTTCGCTGGAGTCTTCGCCAGGACTATGGCAGACGCTCCTTGTGGGCCCATTTTGTTGAATTCGACCGTTTAATAAAAAAAAATTGTTTCTTCCTAAACTTTGAATGCAACGGCTACTTTCAAAAATCATTTCTCCTTCTTCTTTTTAAACAACCAAATACACTTTCACATTCACATAACACCATCTCACATACAATCAAACCATTCATTACACTCAAACACACATCATGCCTAAGAGAAACAACCAAAACCAAAACAAGAAAACCAACCAAAATGTTGGAGATGACATGCTTCAAAACCTTCTCGACTTTCCTCCACCACCATCACCGGCGATGTCGTCGTCTAACCCACAAGTTCAATCTACCAACTCTCAATTCCCACTCAACTATATGCCGTCGCCATCGATGACTCCATATAATGTGAACCCGTTTTCGACTTCGTTTTATAATCAAGTGGGTTATAACCCGATTGACGGCATAAACAACGCAAACAACCTTCTCTTATAGCAACAATTGCAGGCGGCACAGATGTATCAACAAGCAACTGGAGCAGCAGCGGCACCACCACCACAGCCGATTAATGTGGTAGATGAAGCGGACAATGAACGCGCGGGAACTAGTGTTGCTTCTGCCATTCATGTGGACGATGAAGTAGAGGCAGTCCAACCGCCAAAGAGAATGACGAAAAAAGGAAAGGAGATAGCAGAAAAGAGGAAATGGACCGAAGAGGAATGTGTGATTTTGACTAGGTGTTGGGTGCATGCTACCGAGGACGCGATCAAGGGGAATGGTCAAACGGAAAACGTGTTTTGGACAAAGATTGAGACGTTGTTTAACAAGGCATCAAAAGATGGTCATCGTAATGTGAGTCAACTTCATGGAAAATGGAACAAAATCAAAGCCGGGTGTAAGAATTTTGGGGCTGTGTTTAAAAGGTTTAATGACGAAGGACGGCAAAGCGGCGCCGACGAGAAGCATATTTTTGATGCCGTCCATGAGCAATATAAGGACCAGTATGGGCCGTCTCGCTTTGCATTCGAGAAGTGTTGGGAAATCCTTAAAGGTTTCCCAACCTTTTGGAACGACCACGGCACAAAAAAACAGCCGTGGGTGGATATGGTGGATTTGGATGACGACGGTGAGCCATCACAACCGCTTGGTCAACAGCAAAACCCGGCTGTTGACCCGTTGTTTGGAGATGACCCGATTAGGAGACCACCGGGGCGTAATGTTAGCGAAAGTTGTCCCAAAGTTCTGATGCAGGTTCGAGTAGATCATCCACCGGGTCAGAGGCGCTTCTTAAGCTCGACGAAATGCTCAAGTTGCAGAAGGAATCGATCAAGAAAACAGATGAAGATCGGCTGAAGTTTGAAGAGGATCGGAAGGCAAGGAAAGCTGCTCGTCACAGGAGGGAAGTTATGGACGCGTTTACGTTTCTTCAGAACCCGGTTCCCATTGATTTGCCCAGAAGGCAGCTGAAAGCGCTTCTAAATTATCGTAAGTCTTTGATGGATCAGTTTGGGGAAGACTTTCTAGCGATGGGTCAAGGCAGTGACGATGAAGACGACGAGTAGTTTGTTTTAGTTGTGTTTCGTGTTGGTTTGTGTGTTTTCAATAAGTTTTCGTTATGTTTTATTGTATTAGGAAGTTAAATGTATTTTAAAAAAATAAATGATAAATTAATTGATGATGTGGCGAATAAATCCTGAAGAAACTTGTCTTTATAGGCAGGGAGAGTCCTGGGGGAGTCCTGCTGACCAGTCAGGACTCCCAAGGACTCTTCTCCTTATAAGGAGAGGCCTTATCAACTATATCATAACTTTGATATGATAAGCCTTTTATTTTGTATCAATTAAATAATTTATTAATAGATGTATATAGAGAAGCATGGAAAAATATAAACATAATTAGATGATTATATATAATTATTTAATTGTAGGTGTAAACATTTATATTGCAATAATAGTATTAAGTTTACAATACAATAACATTAAAAGTAATTTAAAAATAAAAAAGAAACTAAATGTATTACATATATAATGACTTGTTGATAAACCACCCCCGCCCGACAACGGGACTACATGAATAGATGATATTTACTTATTAGTGTTATTATCTCTCTCTATATATATATATATATGACAAATATGAAATACAATAATAATAAAAAAAAAGATAACTTATCATAGCATTAACGTCGATAGATGTTCTAAAAATACCTAAAAGAATAACTCTTTCCAACCACGAAAATAAAACTCAAAATGAAATATTGAAATTCAAATTATCTAAAACTATCCGATTACAAATAGTTTTTAAAAAAAATGTAATTTGTAGTAAAATTAAATATATATGTAAAATAATATGTTGATTAAAAAAAATAAATTAAAAAGTTAACAATGAACTAATATATAAAAAAAGATACGTAATAAATTTAGTATAGATATTATAATAAAAAGTGGATGTTTGTATGGTGACCATTAATACACTTGTTTTAAAGTTTAGAATTAATATTATCTTGATCCCTACCAATTTAAATTAACTAAATTAATAACTATTTAATAGATGGAAAAAAGGCATCCAATTGGCTTTAGTCCAAATGGTTAGAGCGATAGCCTTGCTATCCATGCATCACAAGTTCAATTCCTGGTAAGTGCATTTTTATTACATCTTTTAAATATGCATATGTTCTAAACATTTAGATGCTTATGTGGAAGATGTATGCCTATATGGAAGTGTCATCTGAAGTAATATGGAGTCGACACCTAGAAAAAAGCTGACGTGGCGCGACGAGAGAATGTCACCCGAGCACTTTCTGATAGCTTTATATATATACAAGGGTTTTTTGCCCGTGCGATGCACGACAATTGTTAAGCTATTTCAAAGTTATTGCTCAATATGGTTGATTCAGAGTTTTTGATGTAGGTATGAAATCAACTAACACAGTGATTTGTAAACCTAATAAAAACATTTTACAATATCAACTCATTGTAAGCCTTCTATATAATGTACATGATTGAACACGGAAGTTAAAAGATTCTTCACACCGACGCCTGAAAATGCATGTGGAAGATTAAACATATACATCAGCGTAATACCCCACTTTATCCTAGAACACCTGACTAATTGAGTACATTAATATCTTATTCAAACTTCTATTGAAATACTTATAAACTACACATGTAGGTACCTCAAAGAACTTTATAAACTATAATAATGCAGTACAATGCAATTCGAGTACGCATGCACTCAGATCGTTCATCAATCTTCTGTATGCCCATGTGTGCTCATCCTGAAATGGAAATATTACTTGATTAGTCGATTACTCAAGTAAATACTAAAATTAAAACGATATGATGGGGAAAAGGAGATACTTACAAAGTTTCAGAGTTTTGACCAAACTTAAGACACGATGATAGTTGGGTGTCAAAGGGGAACTTATATCCTCATACAGATGGGGAGACAAATCTGATTTTTTCCCCCCCTAAAGATCCTGTAAGAAAGCTTGAATCAACATCTTGCAATATTTCATATACCTAAAAACATTTTAAAAAATCAATAAGGTGAAAAATGGCAAATACATTAGAAATAAGGAACTATTTCTTTTCAAATGCTACTTGTGCATGTTCTAACAATGAAAAATAAAAGATTATATTAAAGCTAATGGGGCCAATGCTTGCAGCAAGCTTGTTGCAATTTGCCAATCTCAACATCAATTAGTAAATGCATAATTATCTTATCTTAAAGATTTTTATTAACATGCCTGTTATATAAGTGATGTTTCAATTTATATAGTTTAAATCACATAATAACTTATTAAAGAAGCTAATGCTTCTCCAGTTCTAAATAGTTTGACTATAAAAGCATCAAATCATGAACCCATTTAGCCAAAGTGAAAACTGATTTACAGCTTACATGGTATAGCCATCCCCAATAAACACAAATGATCGTTGGCCTAGGTGGTCTGCAAAGTGAAGGTTTCATATTATGATGAAGTGGAATTTTCATAACAATGTAATCAGCAATACAATTTATGCAAAACCAAGGGAGCGACCATAGATACCTCACTCCTAGTTCTCCAAAATCACATCATTAGCATATGCATTCTAAACAAAACTATCAGAAGTTCGAAACCTCAACAATCTCCAAAATCATAATTATAAGAGAAAATTTCATTACGTCACCCTGTGGTTTGCCGTTTTATCAATTTTTGCCCCCGTACTTTTTTTTATCATTACATCACCCTGTGGTGACTTTTTGCTTCATTAGGCACCCCTCCCTCTAACGTCCGTTTATTGCCATCCGTTAACCCCCTCATGTGCAGCGCACATGAGGGTATTTTAGTCTTATTAGTTATCTATTTCCCTGATTTGAGTCTCTCTCTAGTTTCTCTCTCTAGAGATCTAGATCTGAGAGACTCCGGCTTTCTTCTCCGGCGAAACCGTCGAGATTATTTTTTCAAGGGTAAAGCCCTAGGCCGGAGGTCCTTAGGAAGCAGCCTCTCTACCTTGAGTAGGGGTAAGGCTGTCTACATCATACCTCCCTCAAACCCGGGCGCTCGCCTGGATTGAGTACCGTTGTTGTAGTTATCTCTTTCCCTGATTCACCATCTAAAACACTCTTTTCTCCTTCTTCACCTTCTTTGTCAGATCTAACAACCAAAATATATCCCTACCTTTCAAAAAAAAATTGTGCCTTTATAATTACATAAACTCACAACAACAAATAATGATAAGAATGTTGGTAAAACTTGACATCGGCCAAGTAAACCTTAATTTTCAACAACATTTATGGCAATGGTTATTAATAACTGAAACCCATCTCTGATTTTTTTAAACCTTAATTCAATTTCAACTAGCTCTAATACCTTTTCTTGGAATATATACAATAATATCTACATCCACATATCATTTTTTTAGAAACTCGATGTATAACTTCTTGCAATTCCATACATCTGCAACAATATATATCTACATATCAAAATGGAGTCTACCCACCACCACCGTCGGAGCTACCCACCACCACCTCCGGAGCAAACCACCATCAACAAAGAAAGAAAAAAAGTACAAGAAACTGTTTTTTGTAAACACCCATTTCTTACCTTTGTTTCATTTTCCGGTCACCGGCATGGGCAACTCCGCCGACTTTCTCAACCGCTTCAGTCACCGGAGCTCCATTTTCAACCAGACCCTCTACTTCTGAATCTTTCTTCTCCACCACCACCGCTGTTATCCCATCGCCGACATCATCTAGAAAAAAGAGGGGATCGGAAATGTTGGGTTAGGGGTCGGATAAACCCAAAAACAAACATCAAAAATCCATCAAAAAAACGAAGAGAAACTGGGTTAGGAATCGAAGATGTAGGAAGGATTCTCCATCGGATTAAACAGATCTGGAGTGTATGTGTATATGGATCTCTCTTTTTTGGGGGTATTGTATAGATATAGAGGTGTATATATATAATATATAAGATTCAGATCATTAGATGTGCAGATTCAAGAAAAAAAAAGAAAGATATAGATGATCGATGGCAGAGAAAGAAACAAACTTTCTTTTAGTAAAAAATAATACAAGTAACAGAGATGTTAAATGTATATATATAATTTATATATGATATGTCATGTATGTATGTGTGTCAAATGTCAGTTTCATGAATACATTTAATCGATAGATTCAGACGTAGACTTGTTTGGAGAAGAAGATAAGAGGTTAAAAAGATAAAATATCCTCATGTGCAGGGAACGGATGGCAATAAATGGATGTTAGAGGGAGGGGTGCCTAATGAAGCAAAAAGTCACCACAGGGTGATGTAATAATAAAAAAAAAGTACGGGGGCAAAAATTGATAAAACGGTAAACCACATATTGATGTAATGAAATTTTCTCTAATTATAATATCTCATAGAATTAAGATAACATAAACTAATTATAGAAAACGTACCTATTAGAGAAGATCAATAGAGAAAAACGTACCAACTAAATTTCTTTAATATTTCAATGTAAAAATGGTCATCACCAAAAAATTTAAGAATAGATAGAAATAAAACACAAACCTCAACGAACAATGTTTGCTTTCTTTTAAATCCTACAACAAAGCAATAGTTACATATTAGTTTACCAATCAAATGGGCTATGCAAAATCTGAACGTAATAAAATTATGAATCATGTTAAAATCGTAAATAAATATAATTAAGCAATATAAAAACTTACAGATTTCATAATATGTTGAGCAGAAGATGAAGAGCTATGGGAGGAAAAAATAAACTCAAAACTCTAAATCTGTATATATAAAGGATCGACATTGGCTTGATTTTTGGCTATGAGATATCATTTTCCTAATTAGAAATATTTAAATTCCTAAAATATAAGGATTTATAGATACACACCGAATTTTTTTTAATTTATTAATTACTGTATTAATTCAAATTAATGGGGGAAGTATACATACGGGAGTTTATTTTAATTTAACCTTTTATTTTACCTATTTTTTTAATTTATTAATTAATACTCTATAATGAAAGATTTTTGCCAAACAAAATTAGATCCTCCATACGGGAATTTATTTTAATTAATTAATATATTAAATCAAATTAATGAGGGAGGTTTGGGAGTAAATAAAGCATTATGGAGGTTCGGGATTAGGTTTGGGAGGCCTTTAAAAAGGTTTGGTAATTACTGTTTTAGTTAATATATAGATAGAGATTATATATAAGTATATGTTTCTTAAGTATTAACTATAAATATACATTATCATTGCAGGATAAAATATGTGAAGGCGTATCAAATGTTTGAACATTTAATGAAACCGAAAGGTTTTGGGAGATGCTCTTGTGCGGGCTGGATGTTAGGAAATCGTATGTTGGCGTCTCTATTTCAGACGTCGGCCAACATATTGCATGACCGCTAAGGTAACAACCGGTGGTTCAAATAAACAAATTCTCATAGTGGCATAATGGTTATACGATAGATGACTATTGTAGAGAGAATTTGTTTATCTGAACCACCGGTTGTTACCTTAGAGGTCTTGCAGGACGTTGGCCAACATCTGAAATAGCCGTGCCAACACACGATTTTTTGACATCGAACCCGCACAAGGGGATCCCCAAACCTTTCAATTTCATTCGATGTTCAAACATTGAATATGCCTTTAGATATCCTACCCTATAATAATAAATTATACTTATATTTAATAATTAACGAATATACACTTATATATTTATAATTAACGAATACATATAAAAACTAACAAAACTATAATCTAACATACCTACTAACTACACACTAACAAAAGCAAACAATAAAACAATTATAATCTAACTGAACTACTAATCACACACAAACAAAGACAATTATGACACTATCCTATTACCCCTATATACAGAGGCATAGATGATTAATGAACGTAAAAAATAACAAAAGAAAGACAATGTATCAAGATTTTAAAAGTAGAAAACTACATCCGTTTTATTTAAATTACTTGGGAATAGGCTAACGCTAATCAAATAGGCTAATGTAAACCTCCTCCGTTTCAACAGAAAGAATGGAACACTATTTAGGTATGTTGGGTGACAAACTTGTTGATAATACTAATCAAGCTAAACAAGATATTGATAATGATATATTGGACGATGTTAATTAATGAGATACAAAACTTACAAAGCATTACGTTGATGAAAAACATCTTAGGGGATAGGCCCCTTGATTAGGTTCGTGTGTTATGCATGCTTCTTTTGAACTTGTTATTTTGAACTTAAGGGATTTTAATTCTCAAGTTTCTACCGTAATGTAGGAATGTTTATGTTATTTTGAACTTATTTTTTACTCGATATGTAGTTGTACGTAGTGTTATAAGTAATGTAGGGATGTTTATGTTACCTTGATGTGCTTCCTTGATATATGACTAGAGGGGTTTCCGCACAATACGGCAACGGTGGTTGCAACGATGTGATAGTGGCGGTCGCGATTGGTGGTGGTAGTGGTGATGGCGAGTATTGTAGATTATTGATGTAAAGTTGATTGATATAAAAAGGAGTAGTATACTTATTTTAAAAGTTAAGGAGATGTGTATTTTTGTAACTTACCACCACCATGATCATCTCTGACCACCACCATGATCATCTCTGACCACCACCATGATCATCTCCGACCACCACCATGATCATCTCCGACCACCACCATGATCATCTCCGACCACCACCATGATCATCTCCGACCACCACCATGATCATCTCCGACCACCACCATGATCATCTCCGACCACCACCATGATCATCTCCGACCACCACCATGATCATCTCCGACCACCACCATGATCATCTCCGACCACCACCATGATCATCTCCGACCACCACCATGATCATCTCCGACCACCACCATGATCATCTCCGACCACCACCATGATCATCTCCGACCACCACCATGATCATCTCCGACCACCACCATGATCATCTCCGACCACCACCATGATCATCTCCGACCACCACCATGATCATCTCCGACCACCACCATGATCATCTCCGACCACCACCATGATCATCTCCGACCACCACCATGATCATCTCCGACCACCACCATGATCATCTCCGACCACCACCATGATCATCTCCGACCACCACCATGATCATCTCCGACCACCACCATGATCATCTCCGACCACCACCATGATCATCTCCGACCACCACCATGATCATCTCCGACCACCACCATGATCATCTCCGACCACCACCATGATCATCTCCGACCACCACCATGATCATCTCCGACCACCACCATGATCATCTCCGACCACCACCATGATCATCTCCGACCACCACCATGATCATCTCCGACCACCACCATGATCATCTCCGACCACCACCATGATCATCTCCGACCACCACCATGATCATCTCCGACCACCACCATGATCATCTCCGACCACCACCATGATCATCTCCGACCACCACCATGATCATCTCCGACCACCACCATGATCATCTCCGACCACCACCATGATCATCTCCGACCACCACCATGATCATCTCCGACCACCACCATGATCATCTCCGACCACCACCATGATCATCTCCGACCACCACCATGATCATCTCCGACCACCACCATGATCATCTCCGACCACCACCATGATCATCTCCGACCACCACCATGATCATCTCCGACCACCACCATGATCATCTCCGACCACCACCATGATCATCTCCGACCACCACCATGATCATCTCCGACCACCACCATGATCATCTCCGACCACCACCATGATCATCTCCGACCACCACCATGATCATCTCCGACCACCACCATGATCATCTCCGACCACCACCATGATCATCTCCGACCACCACCATGATCATCTCCGACCACCACCATGATCATCTCCGACCACCACCATGATTCTCTGACCACCACCATGATCATCTCCGACCACCACCATGATCATCTCCGACCACCACCATGATCATCTCCGACCACCACCATGATCCTACCACCACCATGATCATCTCTGACCACCACCATGATCATCTCCGACCACCACCATGATCATCTCCGACCACCACCATGATCATCTCCGACCACCACCATGATCATCTCCGACCACATCATCATCATCATCTCCGACACCACCATGATCATCTCCGACCACCACCATGATCATCTCCGACCACCACCATGTGTAAATTGTAACTTACACATCATCATCATCTCCGACCACCACCATGATCATCTCCGACCACCACCATGATTTTCCGGCCACCGCCATGATCATCTCCGACCACCACCATGATCATCTCCGACCACCACCATGATCTCTTCCGACCACCACCATGATCATCTCCGACCACCACCATGATCATCTTCGACCACCACCATGATCTCTTCCGACCACCACCATGTCATCTCCGACCACCACCATGATCATCTCCGACCACCACCATGATCATCTCCGACCACCACCATGATCATCTTCCGACCACCACCATGATCTCTTCGGCGACACCACTCATCCGGCGAGACCACCACCATGATCATCTCCGACCACCACCATGATCATCTCCGACCACCACCATGATTTTCCGACCACCACATGTGTAAATTGTAACTTACACATCATCATCATCATCTCCGACCACCACCATGATCATCTCCGACCACCACCATGATTTTCCGGCGACGGAGACCACCGGAAAATCATGTTTAAGTGATGATGATGATGATGATGATGATGATGATGATGATGATGATGATGATGATGATGATGATGATGATGATGATGATGATGATGATGATGATGATGATGATGATGATGATGATGATGATGATGATGATGATGATGATGATGATGATGATGATGATGATGATGAT
>CM067171.1:21013991-21038991 GCA_034093135.1 Erigeron breviscapus
TTGGTTGGCAGAATTCAATGGAATTCAAATTCCATTCCAGTGTTTGGTTTGCAAACTTGTTAAAGAAATTCAAATGTAATTTATGTTTAATGACAAATTTATCCTTTTGATCAATTTTTTTATATTTCTTTTCTTAGCATAGGTCGTAAGTTTCTATATAGTTACTTTATAAATAAATTATAAAATCTCTATTATCTGTTAACTATGTACATTAACTGGCTTTTTTACGCGTAATATACCATTAACATATAATTAAACCACATATTACAACATAGCAAGTCTTTTTAAACCATACATAGAACTTGTTTCTAAAAAACGACATATTACAACTTACCAAGTCATTGTCATTAACGATTTAACGTACAACAAAAGATTCAAAATACATACACATGACTTCAACATAAGCTACATACAACTACCTTAATCATTCCCTTAATTTTCCGACATCATAAACAACACCCAATTTTCCCTTTCTTCTTCTTTCAAATCCCAAAAAGTAAGCACGCTATCAGGATCACTTCTCATTTTCCGAATTGCCTTAAACCTTTCAAGTTGAGACAAATAAGTCATTTTTTCAAGTGCCGAAGGTAGCATAGCGGTTTTCTTATTTAGATCAACTTCAAGTTTTATAGCTTCACTCAATTCAGCCGAGGATTCTTTAAGACGTTAAACTGCACTAAAATAACCCTAAAAACTGCACTAGAAACAGCAAAAAAACAGCCCTTAAACTGCACTAAAAACAACCCTAAAAACTGCAACAGAATTAGGTCTAAACAGTCCTCAAAATGCACTAAAAACAGCCGGATAAACTGCAGTAAAATCAGCAAAAACTGCACTAGAAACAGCAACAAAAACAGCCCTTAAACTGCACTAAAAACAACCCTAAAAACTGCAACAGAATCAGGTCTAAACATTCCTAAAACTGCACTAAAAAGAGATGGATAAACTGCAACAAATTCAGCTAAGACTGCACTAAATACAGACCTTAAACTACACTATAAACAGTCCTATAAACTATGCTAAAGTATTGTACAAACATCAGTTAAAGCAGCAGCCCCGAAAACAATAATATAACAACAAAAAGACAAGAACAGCAACAATAAAACATCATAAAATGTGTTTAGAATACATAATAATAGCAAGGACACAAGGTTCAAATAGAATTAATGACAAGAGCAACACTAAAACATCACAAACGGTTCAATCAGCCTACATAAAAGGTTCAAATACGACTAGCATTCCAAACCACCAAACGTTACAAGCATGACACACAACTTGTCAAAACACCTCCGGGTCATCCTAATATTTGTTATTGCTAAAGTATCGCTCTCATAAACATATCTATTCAAAATTGAATGTCGACTTATTTTTGACAAAGTGTATCGAATACGTGGTTTATCACTTTGGTATGAGTTAAGCAACATGTAAAGACATACAATAAACCAACAAATAATAATATTCACTTTGTTCCACCAAGCTAAAATCAATGATTGTCTTTTTGTTTACGTTTTCGGACTGTTAAACTAAGCCGAGCCATATCCTGTCCAAAAAAATTTCATATATTACACTTGAAAACCAAGAACTTATTTCATATACCACTTTATCAGTTATATATATATACATACTTGATGGTACTAGCATAACACAAAATAACTAATAAACCCTAATTTAGAAATTAGATTATAGTTAAATGGTTAAAAAAGGCAAATCAAGAACATAGATAACAGTTTTGCACGAGAAGAAAGAAGAAAAGATAAGAAGTATTTTAATGACAATTTTAAAAGATAAAAAGAAAAAAAGAAGATACCTTTTTGAGAGAAACCGAAAAATAGTAGATATGTTTTTTGTTGAAGATCTTGAAGAACAATTATGGGGAAGAATGATTTTTGGGATGAAGATCTAGAGCAGTAGCAACAGCAGCCATGGAGAAGAAGACGTCTGATAAGAAAATAAAAGGGTAGGGTTTTTTTTTGGGTGGGTTTTTTTGTCATAGATATGAATTCCGATGGAAAGTTATAGATTCCATCTAAATATTGAAGGAATTTAACATTCCGTGTTTTAAAGAATTTGGGGGAATTTTTTTAATTTCAATTCCATTCTTCTTTCCAACCAAACATAGGAAAGGAATGGAATTTAAATTCCAATTCCTAGGAATTCATGGGAAATCCATGAACCAAACACCCGCTAAGATGCTCCATCTGTGTAGTTCATTGAATGAATGAATTTAGAAATGAATTAATACACATGGCTATCCATGTGGCAGCTTTGTTGGACAAAACTACCCCAAGTTAGCGAATACCACCTTCTGGTATTTTTAACACCTGAAATAGACGGTGTTTATCACGATATACTTCACGTTATATGAAATTTTATGCTGGCCCCTCAATTAAGAAACAGTGACAAGTACAAGACCTTTTAAACCAATTAGCCCTATTGATTTTAGTTGAATAATTGTTGGGATAAGTATCCTGAAATGTAACAAACTTTGAACGAATGTCTATAGTGTGAAATAACTAAAGTTTTGTTCATTGTATGTAATCATCTTTAAATTATGTGTATTGTATGTAAGAATGCATACGTGGCAACCATATATAGCTGCCACTTGTTAGTTTTTGATTGGTCGGATACATTTTCTTACATACAATACACATAATTTAAAGATGATTACATACAATGAACACAACTTTAGTTATTTCACACTATAGACATTCGTCCAAAGTTTGTTACATTTCAGGATACTAATCCCATAATTGTTTGGCTCCATTATCCTTTATTAACCAAAATGGATGTAAACAGTATATTATTTGTCTTTTAGTGTCACCTTTCAATATTTAGATATATAAAAGATTCAGAAATATAAGAAACAAAACTAAACTAGAAGAAGTGGTGGTGGTGGCTTTTGGTTTTAAATCATAGGTCCAGGTTTCATATCCCTCTTTCTTAAAATTTTTGTTCCTTTTTTTAATATATAAAATGATAATCAACCTAACAAATCAACAATAATCAACTTAAAGCCTTCATCACATGACAAATATTTACTCATTCTCTCTCTCAATCTCTTCCTTTGATGATAACACTTGGCATAATCATATATTAGGTTGATTTATTAGGTTGATTTATCATTTTTCAAATATTATAATTTATATTATGTCTCCTCCCAAACTTACATATAACTTTCATCTTTTACATTTGATGAATTCATATAAAAGTGGTTGTCTTATGGGTTTAGTATCTAGGGGGTAAGTAACTTTTACACTTTTCTTATTGTGTGAATGTAACTTTCATTTGGTTCATTGTATGTAACTAACCCGTTAAAGTGAACGATCAATGTAAAAGTGTATACGTGGCACACCATATGAGCTGCCACGTAGAAGTTTTTGATTGGTTAACGTAAATTTTTTACATTAATCGTTCAAATTTAGCGGGTTAGTTACATACAATGAACCAAATGAAATTTACATTCACACAATAGGAAAAGTGTAAAAGTTACTTACACTCCCAAATATTAAACCCTTGTCTTCTTCTAACATGTCTTTATTTAAACCAATTTGTTTTAAAAATTTTTACTTAAAAGTTTTTGTTTAGATTAAACTTTTGAGATTTTAATAATATTTTGTTTTCTTTTATATACCCTTTTTTTTGTTTCTATACTTTTTTTTTATATAATATATTTGTTTTTTTTACGCTTTAATATTTTGTTGCAACTTTTTTTGCTTTTTTCTGGCTTTTGAGGTTTTTTGTTGCCCTTAAAACGAATAATGGATAATCGTGGTAATGTGCTGGAAAATGAATAGTATATGAGACGTGACAACTTTATTTTTTATACCATTTACTTAATTTTGAACTGAATGAATATAACATGTTATCTTGAACAAGTTTGTGACTTTTTTAACTCCGCCCATAACGCATATACTTCAAAAAACCGACGCCCCCTAATTGGGCGGCCGTGATACACCTAGTTTAAATCATTGCCCTACTTCTATTTAATGTTCTTAATTTTCTACACCATGTAACATTTTGGTTACTAGCGTTAGTGTTTGTTGGTCATTGCACTATTTATTGTGTGTGGGCTTATCTTGTCATATGTCATTTTTTTCTCACTTTTTTTTGTTGAACATTTATAAAAGATTGAATTTATGCAAAATAAACTTTTTAATAAATCAAATTCATTTATTTAGGGGATGTTTGGTATGGTGGAATGGAAAGAGGAGAAAAATAATGAGAAACACTTTCTTTGTATGTTAGCAATGAATAACAGGAATGAGAATAGAGAAGTGGCGATCATTTCCATTATCTTCATTCTCTACAAATGGTTGAAAATGGGGGGAAAAATTGTTTTGTTTTGATGATATTATGTGTTAATTTTAATTATTACTTAAAATCTTGTATTTTTATATATTCATCTCTGTGGGTAACAAACAACATAATCCATCCTTTTTCCAAATGTTTATTTTCTTTTTCACTATGTTCATTTTTTATTACATTTTCATTCTCTATGATTCTTTCTTATCAAACACTTCCTTAAGATAACATGTAAGAGAATCATTCTTTATCACATTTCTCAAGTTTGATTCTCTTCTTACACTAAACAAGATAATGAATTACATATTTCTACTAAAAAACCAACTGGGTTGGATCAGTGGTTGGAGCCCTTGCCTCTGGAAGACAGAGGTCATGGGTTCGATCCTCATGCCCAGCAAGGCTGGAGGTCCTTTTCTACCTTTGGTAGAACCTGAAAGCAGCCTCTCTACCTTTGGTAGGGGTAAGGCTGTCTACATCTCAACCTCCCCCATACACCGTCGAAGACGATATTGGGACCCAAAACCCGTGGAAGACGGCATTGGGAGTTACTTTACTTATATTTCCATGTTCTTTCCCATTTTGTTCTTTCTCGATATTCGTTTCATTTTTTTCGATTACTCCTACCAAATACCCCCTTAGTATTTTATTGGACAATGAATCATACGTTAGCTCATTTGTGCACCACAGAAGATGATCTAGAATTGGGTCAATTACGTTTATTAGAAGTGGACAATCGAGTGGTTGTACCAGCCAAAAGTCATCTACGTATTATTGTAACATCTGCTGATGTACTAGTTTTATAATAAGTGAGCATGAACCGTTTTAATGTTGGTTGTCATGTTCTTTGGAAATTAGGAGCATTAGGAGGTTCAAAGCTTTAATGGGGTTATTATACTGTCGAAAAAAGACATATTAGAAAACTAGTGGCAGAACCACGGAGACACCAACCAGGAAACCTAAACACAACTTAAAAACAAGATTACAATATTTCAATAGGAGATTAGACTAGTAGTCATTATAATCATGAAAAAAAAAATTATAATCATGGCAACGTAATAATGCCATTATATTTGTCGGATAACAATTAACAAACTGTAAAAAAACACAATTCACTCACCTCTAGGTTGCCGGATATTGCTGAAGCGCAAGTGGCTGTAGAGCCATCTCCTAGTTAAGTGGCTAAACATGAATAACTAAATCGATCAATGAAATATCTTTATCGTTAATGGTTTATTTTTCTTCATATAATTAAGATCATGAAGTGCCACTAAATCAAACTGCTAAAGATGTCCTTGCTGGAAAAACACCTAACATACGATTTATGTTTTAGATTTCATATTTTCATTTTAACCATTTATTTTGTTTTTTTCTATATTTATAACCCTCTATTATTTATACATTTTATTATATAAAATCATTCTTTTATGAAATTTATTAATATATAATAACTTCTTTATATTTTGAAATGAAATCCTTTCATAGACTATTTTTTATTTCATAATCGATAGATGAAATGGTATTTGTTACCATTACAATATTAAGCCTACATGTGAAATTGAGATATGCGCGTTCGATCATTAGGGATGTTCAAATCATCTGGGTATTATGCGAATGTATTTACCGGCATAAAAAATCTTATAGGAGGTCATGTTGAAGATCCAATGTGGTTCCGAGATGAGGGTACCCTATTTTACTTTCTTTTTATTTTTATTTTTTGCTAAACCACACGGCTAGTTTTATAATACATTAATACTAGTATAATTTAAGCAAGGAAATGATTTACATTGCTAATAATTTTCTTAAAAACTTTATAGTATGATAATTGTAATCTATTTTTTGTACTAATTTACTCCTTTGATTTTATTAAATGTCATAATCACATAATTATATAGTTAAACAGATTTTTAGAAAGAATTTTTTTGAGAGAATTTACCCTTTTTTTTTAAACCACTGGGTAATAGCCCATTGGTCAGGGGTATCTTCTAAATCCACTATATGGGTTTCGGAGGTGAGTTTTTCCCTCAGGTCTCGGGTTCGAGTCTGGGGTTTCTCATTTCAAGGTATTTTTCATGAGGAGGGGGTTGAAGGTCCAACAATTGATTGGTTAAAATTGGCTCCAACACGTCTGAATCGAAACCAACTTTAAAAAAAAGAGATAATTTACCGTTTTCATTTAAAACCAAGATAAAACAAACAGACAGTGCACCAAGAGTGATTCCCTTTCTGGATAATACAAAAACACACAAAGATGGCTACTGCTTCTTCTTCTTTAATACTTTCCTCAAGAATCCCTTTTTCTTCATTAAAATGTGTTTCAATTCCAAAATTACATCACCAAAATAGTTATAAAAGAAAAAACATAAAAACAACACATTTATTTCCACTAAAAGAAACCACCCTAAAACCCTAATTGTTAAAGCTGCCGAATACAAATTCCCAGACCCCATTCCAGAATTTGCTGAAGCTGTAAGTATTACCATGTATAATATGTGTTTCATTTTCTGTATCTAATTTTTTATATATATAATATAAATAAATCGATGTAATTTTGATGGGGTGCACGCTATGTGTTTGTTGAAATGCCTATGTAGGAAACTGAGAAATTTAGAAGTCATCTTATTGAGAAATTGTCAAACAAGGAAGTTTTTGAAGATTCTGTTGATGATGTTGTTGATGTTTGTACTGAGGTAATATTATATAGATATAGAGCGGTGGGTTATTTGTAGTACAAGGGGAAAAAAAGTACAAAAAGTACAACTTTCTTCCTTCTTCTCCGGCCACCTTCTTCTCCGGCGACCGCCACACCTCCTCCTTCTTCCTTCTTCTCCGGCGAACAACCACCGCCACCACCTCCGGCGACATCTCCGGCGACTTTCCGGCGAGAATCAGGTTCGTTTTCGGGTGGATACGATACGGGCCAGAGGCCCTTATCCGTTCTAAACTGACCGTCAAGGGACGCATATGGGAATCGTATGGATTTGATGGGCGGCGATCCAAGAGATGGTGACGGTTTGCTACGGTACGGGCGAAGCCCTTGCTGCCGGCGCCGTGGTTGGGGTGGTCGGAGATGATGGTGGCTGGTGGTGGTTGTCTCGCCGGAGAAGAAGAAGGTGGTGGCTGGCGGCGGCAGTCTCGCCGGAGAAGAAGCAAGCTGCTGGCCGGAGAAGGAGGAAGAAGGAAGATCTGAGCCGTCCAAAGCTTTGATCCAACGGCTGGAGATTGTACTTTTGTACTTTTTTTTACCCTTGTACTACAATTATCTTTCCTCTAGATATAGATATTTATGTATTTGTAAATTTCTAGCTTATGGTAGGGGACATGCAACATAAAAACGGAGGTCTCTAAACTCAGTGTTCCTTTGACCATTAACCATAGTTATGCGATTTACCTCTCTTTTGTTGGTTGTCGGACCTGCCTATAATCGGTTGGTTATCCATTGTATGTTGAAAAGGCTTATAATTGAGTTGTGTTTTATGGTGTGAATAGATATTTGCAAAATTTATGAACGAGGAATATGGAGGTCCAGGAACACTCATGGTTGATCCTTTTTGGGAGATGGCTGATACGATAAACGAGAGTGAATTACCTGGAGGGCCACAAGCTGCTCGTGCTGCTGTTAAATGGGCACAAGATCATGTTGACAAAGATTGGAAGGAATGGAACGGCGGTGATTAGCAAAACAACCATAGTCATTTGCCGATTGATCAACGCAGTTTTTAATGGGTATTTGATTGATTCGTGTGCTACTGTGTGGCATATGTCATACAACAAGTCAGATTGATCTTAAAGACGGCCGGAAAGGGAAACGAAACAAGGAATGAAAACATACGTTTGTTCATGGGATAGAGTTTATTTTTGTCATAGTATTAGATCATTAGTTTCCTGTTGTATGCCACAGAACAAGCATCTTGTGTAATAGGTCATGTTGTACTCTTGAATTCTTCGTTTTCTACAATTCTATCTTGAAAAATGATAGATAGACATAAAATGTGCCTTAACAAGGAGAAGAAGACATCTTAAACATCTATATTCTTCCAACCTGTAAGTTCAAATCCTACATGTTTGTTTTGTATATGTTTTTTGATTTTTTAATGGGTATTTGATTGATTCGTGTGCTACTGTGTGGCATATGTCATACAACAAGTCAGATTGATCTTAAAGACGGCCGGAAAGGGAAACGAAACAAGGAATGAAAACATACGTTTGTTCATGGGATAGAGTTTATTTTTGTCATAGTATTAGATCATTAGTTTCCTGTTGTATGCCACAGAACAAGCATCTTGTGTAATAGGTCATGTTGTACTCTTGAATCCTTCGTTTTCTACAATTCTATCTTGAAAAATGATAGATAGACATAAAATGTGCCTTAACAAGGAGAAGAAGACATCTTAAACATCTATATTCTTCCAACCTGTAAGTTCAAATCCTACATGTTTGTTTTGTATATGTTTTTTTTTGGAACGGCTAAGGAATTTTATTAATAAACGGCAAACTAGCAAGGTACTAGTCGCCAAAAGTACAATTACAAATACACATTCAATCTAGAAACGAAACCAATAACAACAATCTCTAGACTCTTCCCGAGACATTAACTGCGAGGACTTCAAAATGAGTGAAAAAACTCATGCCAATTACCAAAAGGAGACACGAGAAAAACTCCCAACAAACGAGGGCCGAGCCACCGGTTTTCACCTCGTGTTATTTTTGATGAAGCCCAACCATGTCTCGGGGAAAAATACGATCAGGAGCAAAACAAAAGAGACGAGAAAAAAACTAACAGAAGCACATGTATCCTAAGCGTCTCAACCTTCCCAATCTTGATTCCCGAACCAGAAGCAAAAACAAGCAGCAACTCACGCTAAAAACGAGTATACTAGCCCAGTTGCGGACAGAAAGGGCGCCCGGACCATTCTTCCCAAGACATACCATCTTTCTCATCCCGGTTATGAACCCAATTATATCCAATAGAAATGATGGCATTAAAAATCTCCAAAGTAGTCTCTTGGATATTATTGTGAAAAGAGTTGTTCCTAGCTTTCCAAATATACCACCACCAAATAAACAACACAGCTTGAATTCTTAGACGACTTCTGAACGGGTATTTAAGCTGGTCACACCAATTGATCACATTATCAATGGAAGCATCCGGGTTATTGAGGCGCAACCAAGACTTGAGCTTCTCCCTTAACCCTGCATACATATTACAATCTTGGAATAAATGATCGATAGTGTCCACACCATTATTACAGTTAACACAATTAACTGAAGTCACATCGATCCCTCTAGCAAAAAGATTCATGCTAGTAGGGATAGCATTCCGCCTAAGCCTCCATATGAACAGATTAATCTTCTTAGGTACAAAGGAGTTCCACATTGTTTTAACTTCAAATTCTTGATAGATACACTTTAACATTTAGAAGACAATTTTCTTGAGCAAGAAAAGTTCAGATAAAAAAAAACCAACAAGAATCATAAACGCCTGAACCATCTAAAGTTAAATGATGCTTGATTTTGTCACTTGTTGCAATTAAAAAAAAAAAACAACGATACCCTCTAATCTATTGCGGCCAAACACCTTTAGATATGTTTGTTTTCAAAATGAACATTCATCCAACTTTGTAACACCATTTGTTGCGGACAAGGTTTCTCTGTATACGGTCTTTAATAATGTAACAAGAGTATACAAGACCTTTGGGTTTCAATAAAAGACCAAACCTGAGACAGTTTCACCTTGACAAAACAAATGAAGTAAAGGATTCAACGGTAAACTATTATTGAAAACTATTTTCCAAATATTGGTGACAGAGGATAACCAAAAACGAACTCATCTTCACAATTATCTAGCAAATTTACAAAGAATTAAATCAGTTGTAAAGACATTACTAGAATACAACAAACAACATATAGGAAGACGGATTCAAGAATTTTGTACTCAGCAAGTCAGCAACAGACCTAAAACGACGCCACAGCCCTCGAAAAGAATATGCAAGGCTAGACATTAGCCCTGATTCGACCATTTAGTCACTTATGAGTCAGATCAAAAGAATCATATTTGCTGCGACGATGTTTCAGCACACGAGATCTAGAAACAAATGTTCTCATTCTATACCTGTAGTCAATGGACCAACCAGCATTGAGAAACAATTCTAGAAAACGTTTCATTGGTGTAGAAATGGGCAAGCCAAACGAGTTATGTAACAAGTCTGGGTCAAAGCAGTAGCACTGGGTTCAACAAGCAAGCACATTTGTGTCTATTCTTTAGATTTTTAAAAATGTAATGTATTAAACAGTACTACAAAAAGTTTATTATTACAATTGATATAATATTTTGGACAAAAGTGATTTAGCAGGTTGTATGATTCATAAAATTCCCTTTACGCAATCATTCAGCCTTTTCAAACCATATTAAGCTAAAATTTTATAGAACCCTTTTAACCCATTAGGCATATAAAAAAGGCCAAGTCACTCCATTTTTGTAAGTAATTGAACTGGAACAGCTACCTCTAGTAAGAGGTTTTTATGGTCATCTCTTATCTAAACAAAGCTCCCAATCAACTTGCGTCAAATCAAGGAGTTCACTGTTACCATCTTCAAACATGATCTGTGTAAAAACATAAGGGGATTCGTTAATCGTCAAACAACCACAAACTAGCTGCAACAATGACACGAAACTGTACTTACCAAATGTTTTCTTGAGTCAGCATCAAACCGCTTGATGATGCCAAATATGCTATAAAAAAAAAATCAAAGCCAAACTATTAGCAGCTTTCCCTTTAGCACTGTGGCAACTGGTTTGTTTCCATATAAATGGCTTCAAACCATAACTTCTAGCTGATACTTTGGAAATTCAAAAAACATAGATCTAAAAAAAATGAAGTTATACCTCTTTGGCCCAGGGAGTACTATCACAAGCACTTTCCCAATACAACAGAGCGATGTTCTTGTCTGATCACTCGCCTGTCTTGAACCTCCTACAAACAGGAACAAAGGAAATGAAGTTGCAAATTTACAATCTCTTGGCTTCTACAAATCAAACTAATATAATCAAAATTTTAAACAAAGTGAATTGAGATTTAGTACCTGCTTGTCGAACACCATTCTTGTAAGCCTGTATAACAAAATAACAGCTCAGATTACTTTAACTTAAATTAAAGGACGCACAATGAGAATTTAGTAGAACATCAAGTTGAAAGATTTCAATCCTAGACTGTAGAGGAACCAGTGATGATGACTACAAATTACCACCATAATACATTTTTTAATCATCATGAGAAACACAATACATACATCTTTCCCAGAAAGAACTGCTTTTACTTTTGAAGAATTTATAGCCACCTGACATGCAACTATCTTTAATGCGGCATTTGATTTGTTGGGCTTCACTCCCAGTTTTCGTCTACAGTCTACAGCACCACAGTGACAGTCCTGGTCCGCCCCAAACTGCACAAACCTGCTAACTTTGTTAAATACCAGCAAAAGATGTGGGGTATAACTTTGACCCATTTACTTAAAAACATTGGGACGTTTCAAGTTAGTTTTTATGTCAAGCCAGATCAAACAGGTAAAAATAGAATAAGCCAAAGTGGGGTCGAATTCTGTCAAAGTGCAACAATAATGCATAATTTCTCCTAAAACCATATTCAGAAACTGAATCTAAAATTTTTTAGTCATACTTGACATAATGTATTAAAACAATTCATTTTTGGACATAGAGGGTTTCAGGAAAAGCCAAACCATTATAAAACCATACAATGATTAAAAAAAATCCTACCCCATTTTCACTTTGAACTGGCTTTATGTCATTCCATATAGTACATTGACCAACCATGGAACCAGATATAATTTTACATGAGCATTTCATACAGAAATAGCCTAAAGTTAAGAATGTCAGGTAATGTGGTCATACTGGTAATCATATGTGAGGTGTTCGCCTGTCTTTATATCCCGAGTTGCAAATATGCCGATTCTCGTTTCACCATCAATCCTCCTGAACAGAGGGTTCTTATTAGACAATGATCGTTGTTATGACAATGAAATTTAGAAACAAAGACAAAGACAACCATTTCTGCATCTCGGTATTTGGAGAACAACTATGATTTATATATCTTGATTTATTTCCTTTGAATGTGGCATCAATCACCATGTCTCGGTTAATCTCACACAAGTAAAAGTTTGTTTCCCCCTGGCGTTTCATTCTCCAAAGTCTTTCCTCGCAAGTTTTATCGTCAATAACTACAATTAGTTCAAAAAAGAAAAATCAGACAGCGTACTTACCTCTGAAATGAAACATACTCTTAACTTAAAAAGGTTACCTTCTCCCACATATTCGATGACAAATTCCCCCTGCATGATATCCTCCTCGGCAACAACCCCTGAGCCACATTTGTCAGTCTGAAAAAATAACTTAGCATATTATTTATATAAAACTATAACACGATGGACAACACTATTTTAGAAAGAAAAAAAAAAGACGTCAACAGAATCTGTTTTTAAAATGATTTACACCTGAACTACTTTCATTTTCTTCATAGGCCGTTGGTGGAACGGTTTATTCAGGCATGACTGGTCACATTTACAGTTAGACGAGCAGCTCGATTGTAGCATCCTGCATCATGAAATGATATTGTGAGCACAAAATGGCTAATGCTAGAGTATAATTCTACAGTAAAATTTTTTTCTTAAAGATCAAACACTCCCATCAGAAGGTAGCACCATACCACCCCAAGAAAATGCACATTAAAAGTCAATAAGATGGTTCCGTAATTCCGTAAAGTTTGATATAAAAAATATCTAGCCCTTCTTGAGTAAGTATTGAGTTGAGAGATAACTACTTGCATCTTTCATTAACAACCAGTTGCAAGATAAGGGAACAAGCTTATCCTGATTTCCATAAAAGAGTGGACTATGAAATACTATGGCCCAAAAGAGTACTGCTAGTCTGCTACCCTATTTCCTAAGTCAGCTAGCTGAAGAATGTTGGAGGATTACCAAACTAAACCTCAACATGTTGAGCATACTCCATACAATGAAAATAGCAAAAACTCCATCATAGGAAGTCCCAGTTATTACAATATATCTTAATTACTTCATGTCATCATTCATCAATACAAAAGTCTTCATGATATCAACTTTGATCTAAACGATTTACTTTGAAAAGGAGGTTGTCACTATGAGCAATGAGTACTCCATACAATTGGCTAATAGTCAAACATCAGACTTTTTGTTTTCCACGTAAATATGCATATAGGGTCCAATGGTCCATTACTACAATGGTCATGGACAGGGGAGGATCAAAGAAGCATACATTTGGTACAGAATCACAGACACTACCTTCGCATATTTACTTGGAACTATAGGGAAATGAAGAACTTGTATTAAACGGAATGAAAATACAGGGTACACTAGCCTAGATAATGTTCAGATAAAATGAGCTGACAGCTCCTCAATTTTCTTAGAACACAGGGCATCTTTATTTTAGTTTATGCTCAAGTGTTCCATCTTGACAAGAATAAAAGCGTATAAAATGACAGTCACTTATTCTATCCATGCTTCAGATGCAGTTTAATTTTGTCAACTGTCTCTAGTTTATTGCCTTATAGTGTATACGACCCGCATTCTAAAACAATAATTTCCACAAGATCCAGATACCCGAAGTGATAAAACTGAATCAACCTTCTAAGACTATCGCCATCAAGCAGGTTTGATATAGACTACAGTCACCCACGTTATACTAGTGTCTAACAGTCCAAAGTAAAAACAGAACAAAAAAATATCCCAACTAATCGTTAAGACTTACCCACAGTGACAGTCTACACCACATACACCAGAAGACCCCGGTGTTGAGCTACAGGAGCAGAATATTCCATCATCCTCTACTCGTACTCGTTTTTTAACCTTCTGTGTTGTTAGATATATATCTTGTATCTATGTTAATCTCAACAAATCAAAACACTATTGCAATTACGCAAACCATATATATATAAATGTACACGAGAGAGTAAGAAACCTGAGATCCAACGAGAACAGGAATTCACGGAAAACACAAAAAACACATTCATATTCCGTAAATTCTGTATATCTAAACAGATTCTTTTTCCGCAATTTATGTATATATGAACACATTCATTTTCCGTAAATTCTGTAGAGATGAAAACACTCATTTTTCCTCAATTCTGTATATATAAACACATTTCCATATTCCGTAAATTCTGTATATCTAAACACATTCATTTTCCGTAATTTATGTATATATGAACACATTCATTTTCTGTAAATTCATGTAAATACAAAAACACTCATTTTCCGTCAATTCTGTATATATAAACACATTTCCATATTCCGTAAATTCTGTATATATAGCAAATTAAAAGAAATCTCAACATTATAAAAAAAAGGATACTGCGCCTTATCATAGTATAATCTTGAGATTTTTTTAACCAATCAGGAAGTTCAAAGTCAACTGGTTCACCGATCTCTTTCGCCAATTTTTCAAACATTTGCCCGATATCGCCTTGTTCGATCTTCTGGATTAATCAATTACCATACAAAACTATCAAAACATTATAAACAGTCTGCAATTAACTGTTAATTAAATCAAAACACTAAAAAATTAATCCAATTATAATAAATAAACAATATATAAATACAACAAGCAATTCAACCTTATTATTCATAGCAGGCATCCTTTCAAAATTGCTCTATTCTTGTCTGTGTATGTATGTATATATATATATATATATGTGTGTGTATATATGTATATATCTCTGCAGTTCCTGCAGAATTCAATATATAATCAGAGAATTTAACATATATATATATATATATATTAATTATAATAATTATATATATATATATAATAAGAAAAAAAAAATAGATCTGAAAATCAATTACAGTTAATGGGAAAAGGAAGTGAAAACCCTAGCAGGGGTGAATCTGCATATAAGCGCGTGCGGGAGCGCGTGGAGATGATATAAATTGAGAGGATTTTGAAGAATAAATGAGAGATTGAAAAATGGAGTTGCAAAACGGCGTCGTATGAACGGGGTTTGAACGGAATGGAAAAGAAGTGTAGTAGTCAGAAGTAAAAGTGAAGTGATTGAAGGAATGGACGAAGGACGGACGGAAGGAAGTTAGATTTTACTGTTGTACTTTGTAACGGCTCACACGCAGTAAAAAGTATGTATGTGAGAATTTAGATTAGAGTTTACTGGGTTTTGAGGGATTTTCATTAGATAACGGTTTCACCACTATATGGGTTTTAACCACGGTGAAAAATATAATAAAATTAAAATATTATATAAATAGAACGACGTCAAATAATTTACTTTTATTTTCTTTCTCTTGAAACTTTACATATGTGATAGAATCAAAATCAAAATATATGTGATAGAATCAAAATCAAAATATATAGTTGAGTATCTTTTAGTTATATCTTGAGTTCTTGTGCATAAAAAATATAAATTTAATTCATTATAATTCACATTAGTCTTAAAAGTAAAATTACAAGTGACACTATCACACTAATGCTTTGGAATTCCTTACGTGGTGTCTGGTAGTGTCTCAGATAAAAAAGTCATGACTTAATCAAAAATACTTAAACAAAAAACAACTGTATTAACTTAATCCATATATGCATTCTATATCCATTCAGTCACTTTATCAATTCAGTCACTTAATGGTTAAAAAAACAAATGGATCCTTAGTGACTTATAGGTTCCATGTTCGAATTCTCATTCAGCCAACTTTGAGATATAGGTAGTCCTTCTATGAGAGTTTGGTTTGGGTATACTCAGTTTCAAGTCTGAGGGGTATGGTTTACCTCTATTAATAGTCGTGCTTTCGGGCGGATTAGTAGGGGGTTTTCCCCCCATTGGGTATTTGAAATAGACATTTCTACTTCGATGGAGCACTATAGCGCGGACCCGGTTAAGACAATGTATGTTAGACCTCTTGATGTCGAATCGAGACACGAAGTATCAAGCGAAATTCACCTTTCAAAAGAAACAAAATACTATTTTAAACAAGATCAAACTTTTTACATATATTTGTCTTCATTTTTGTAATATTTGAAAATTTCTACAGGATGTCATACTTAATTTATGTTATTAGAATGCTACCCGCGTGATGCGGCGGTGTAATGGCAGCGGCGGTGGTGGTGGCGTGCAGCAATAGCGGCGGTGGTGGAGGTGTCAACGGTAGTGGCGGTGACGGGTGGTTGTGGCGCGCGGTGGTGGCGGTGGTGGCGACAAATTGATAAAAACCAATTAAATTCGAATTGAAACTCATTCAGAAAATCAATTGGTTATTTTGGAAAACGAAAGTTATGGTTTGGTTTTGGTTTCTAATGAAAAACTGAACCATAAAAACCGAACCGAACCAAAAATATATATTTTTTATTATTTTATATTTATCTCGTTTCACTATTATATTTTATTACTTAAAGTATAGTAACTATGTTAATATATTTAAACTTTTTGCTTTTTGAATGTATAAAACAAAAGTCATCTATATGTTATAAGTGAAAATAAATACCAAAATCAATTTGGTTTACAAAAATTGGATACCATATAAACACCTAAAAGATAAGTTAGTTAAGTACAGTGTTTTACGCTATATTTTATCATATTGTTTGTTTAACGACAGAAGGTTTTGTTTCAAACTAAATAATCTAAAGTTTAAAAACGTTTATAAAAACTAAAAAGATTGAAACTGATATTTTTTTTTTTTGAACGGCAACCCACGGCAAAGGTATCTCGAGATGCACCACGACCCGGTGGGGAAAACCCCTAATTAATCCGCTACAGAAGGCACGACGATTAATTAGAGTAAACCCTGCCCCCTCAGCAAGATTCGAACCCAGGTGGGGAGCCTTGCATCACAGAGGGACCTCGATGAGAAACCACTGCGCTATAACAGGGATCTCAAGATTGAAACTGATATGAAAGTAAACCAAAATTAAAACACTGGTCTGACCAAAAGCCAAATCCAATGATTTTTGGTTTTCAAGAACCTAACTTTTTGGTTTAGTTTTTAGCCAGAAATCAAATCAAACCGCCCCATACACACCTCTAACTAATTGGTACTTAACTTATTGGAGTTTGAAATTGTGGTATTTATTAGTTTAAGGCCCTATTTGTTTGAGACTTAATGGACTTATGAGAAATTATTTAATCCATTAAGTCAATAAAAAATGTTTGTTTTGTGACTTAATAACAAAGTCAAATGTACATTTTAATCAATTCAAAACAACATTTTTATAGGTTGGAAATCGGTCTCCGCACATCATACTAGACCTTTTTATTTTATTCTACTTCAGTTTCTCAACTTAATCTTATTTTAGGTATTCAACTTTATCATACGACATAAGCATCTATACAATATCTAAAGTTTAAAACCATTTTAAGTATGTAAAATCGTTTATTTATTGAGTTTTAGACATCTTAAATATCAATAATACATTATAAAGGGTTTTGAAGTTTTATATTCTTCAATTCGGCCCATACTTATATGATCCGTTTTCATGGATTACGGTTTCTTGACTATTATATGTATCAATGTATGTTCAAATGGACTTATTTGGATGTAACTATCCAATTAGTAAATTATTTTTTGAGAACGAGTAAGTCTCTTTTAAGATGGGTTCTTACACATAATTTGTACTCGTAACTCGCATAACGTGTAATAACTACAATTGATCTCAAGTTTTATCTTTTCATATATCATGTTAATTTGTCACAGTAATTTGGCTTGGTGAACTTTCAGCATGGGCAAATGAGCGCTCAACATGTATTCGAGAGTTCAGCCAGTATAGCTATTATGATCCCGAATCCATTGACACAAAGTACTTGTGGAATGGATAGAATGGATAAAAATTTGTACAATTACCTACACATACTGTTGGATGCTAGGGAAAAAAACTATGGACAAATTATATTTTGAAACTTTAAAGGGCTAAAAGTTATAATTTATAATCTAAGGTGCTATGCGTAGAACCTATGCTTTTCCACTAAAAAAAATTACATTATTTCGAATTGATTTATACGAAAAGCAATATATTTCGTGGCATTTGCCAAAATTTGATACAAATAGGTATACATACTAGTTCTTAATATACCAATACCAATATAACATATAACATAATAGAATGAACATAAAATAAAAAAGTAAAATTGGAAGATACCGAAGATAAAAAGTTGCTTATAAGTGTATCATCATTTAAAAAGAAAAACAATCAAGATTGTTACTCAAACAAAAAAAAATTTCTTTTTATGCCGTATCACTTAAAAAAACACATGTAAGTGTTGCTCGAACATATAAAAAAGTGCATCTAAGTCGTATGATTATAAAGGAAAAGAAAAATAAGCCTAAGGATGTAGACCGGCCATTAGGCTATTTCATCAGTGTTCGCATCGCATGCGGTGTGAGTGGAAGATCCCTTTGGCCCCTCACTTGAACACCGCCGTCAACACAAAAGATTGCGGTGTGGGGAAGTTTCCCACAATGTGAAAAATGGAAGATTCTTCATTTTCTTTGTCTTCTTATGTTATGCTTCTTTTTTATCTTTGTAACGTTGTTTATATATGGGTATAATATAGTGTGAGGTATCGATAAGAGACGAATTGTCATCAAAATAATACGAGTAAGATGTAGTATGAGTAAGGAGTAACTCATCGGGTGACATGATTGATTGAAAACAAAAATGAGAAAAAAAAAATAATAATGAAGTGTTGCCAACACTCTCAACAACATGAAAAGATCAATGTTCATATTAATGACCCCTTTGTACGAAACGAGCCATTACCTTTTTTTTTTTTTTTTTTAAAGTTAGTTTCGATTCAGACGTGCTGGAGACAATTTTAACCAACGATTTGCTGGACCTCCAACCCCCTCCTCATGGAAAATACCTTGAGATGAGAAACCCAAGACTCGAATCCGAGACCTTGGGAAAAACTCACCTCCGGGGCCCACATAGTGGATTTAGAAGATACTTCTGGCCAATCCACCTAAATGGATGATGCAAGTAAAAAAAAATGTAAATTTAACTTAAGTATAGATATGATCAATTTTTATATTGTTGGTTGTATAATAGTTAAGAAAAATCATAAGATATATTTTATTATTGGGAAAATAATACCTACTTTAATAAACAGACAGCCTGCATTTCACATTATAAACCAATTATCTATATTCCCCATGTGATTAAATAATAGAATTTTTTTAAAATCCTTGTTGTGTGAGTGGAAGAACAGATAATTGTCTCTTTGTTTTTAGCATGTATGTTTACATCTACGAAATACTTTAAGTATGATTAAAAAAAAGTTTTTTGACTCGTATCGAACGAAATGGATCATATTTATTATTTATGATATGTCTACTTAATTAAAAAAGTTTTATTAAGGTCAAGGAAAATTTTATATTTCTCATCCATCACCATAACTACACATCCACAAAATAAATAGATGACGAACACGATCCACACAACTTTTTATATATCGGCTTCTAATGTTATAAGTGAAAATACTACTCTCAAAATATCATAGCTCAAAAGATTATTTTAATATCTTGAATGTGTTTTTATATTAACGTAAACTAGCATTTTACTCGCGCAATGCGGCGGTGACAGTGGTAGCGATGGTGTGGTGGTGACGACGGTAGTTAGTAGTGTTGGTGGCGTGACGAGTGGTGGCGGTGTGGTTATTATTGTAAAAATAATTAATGTAAAAGGGGTAGTATAGTTATTTTAGGAGTTGATGCGTCTATGTTGTAAATTATTTCATTAATAGTATTATATGTATATTAAGTGAAAATGTTTAAATTAATGAATAAAAGAGAGAAAATTAATTAATTAATTAAGGGTAGAATGGTCTTTTCGCATGGGGACATTTTTATGAGAGAGAGTGTTGAAAAGTTTTGAGAGAGAGAGTGTGATAATTTTTATAAAGTAGTAGAGATTAATCTCAATAAAAACTAAATCATTTGAAAGAAACTTTGCTTGATAGTAAAAACAAAAACTTACTATAATACTAGTATTACAATTATTTCCATATATATAATGTTTGTATTCTACTTTAATTTTTCTCATGAGTAATGTAATATAAACTCATCATTTGGCATTGATAAAACATGAAAGTTATATAATATTATAATCCCATATTGGTTCCAAGATATTTTGCATAGGCATAGCATGTATATATATTCTTACTAATGCTCAGATCCGTCCAATGGACGGCTAGTCTCAAAATATATTAATCAAAACTAAAAAATTGGAATTCAAGTGTATTTAGATTAGCCAAGTCATATAAAACTTAATTAATACGAAAGCTAAAAAAGAAACATACGAAAATTAACTCCATATTGATTCTAGTTTACCCTTTTTTTTCAACTTTAGTTAAATAAAAAATTTGCAGTTTCTTATAATCTAAAAGTGTAAACTATATAATTTGAAAAATACATACCAATTCATCAACAAAGACCATCTCGAACGTTCTGATTTTCTTCGGGTTGTTCCACTCCGGAACAGTCCATACATGCACAACACGGAGTCGTAGATGATGGTTAACATGTGTTGGTTTAAGCTCTTCAAGATGAACTAATGTGGTTTTATTTTTTGTTGTTGAAGAAGAAGCCATAACGAACCTATAATGGACAATGATGTGTCTCAATATATACATATTTCCCACATCTTATTTGGACGTTTTAGGCACGGTTGATAGCCGTTTATACATGTTTTGTGGTGTTTTATGGTATTTGCTAGTGATTTCAGGTCTAAGGCAGGTATTTAACTCACAAATGGTAGAAAACGACTTAGGAATGGTCCAAAGGCACTAACGGATGAAGCATGGTCGAAAACGAAGCTGAAACGACGAATCCAAGTGAAACTCGCGGCGCGAGCAGCATTCCTCGCTGCGCGAGTTTTGCAGGTTTTGGTCCATTTTTGCTCAGAGAAAGAAATCGCGGCGCGAGGATGGCAAGTCGCGGCGCGAGAAATTGCTGGTCTGACGGATTTTCTCTCTCCTGGGTATAAATACAAACCCCCACTCAACCCTAAACCTAATCTTGGACACTCCAGCCTCCACACTCTTTCTCCAGCCGATTTTAAGGGTTTTTCAAGGGTTTTTCATCATCCAAATTATTGTGAAGACTTGAAGATTAATTTTGGCTCTTGATTATTGATTGTAGCTTGGTTGTAACCTTGATTTGGATTATTACTTCATATTTGGTAACTATGTTCTCCTTTTTATTTGAATCTCTAGTTATTTTCATTATGAGTAGCTAAATCTCTATACATCTATGAAGATGAAGTGAAACAATTAGTTATGGTTGCATAATATTTTTGAATTCAAGTTGGTTTTACTTAACATTTTGTCAAGATCTTAATGAAGTGATTTCTTCTACTTAAACTTGTGTTCTTGGTGATATTTGTGTTCTTCGAATTATTTTAGTTGTTTGTCTATGAATAACTATTGCTAGGTCATGGTATGATAGTAAAGAATACAAGTCTAATAGAAATTACTTAGTTAAGTGGATTTAACGGATGGTGGTACCACGTTTCTTTGACAAAGATAAAAATTGTTATTTAAATAATCAAACAAACTAGTTAGTTCAAGGAATTGTAATAGGGTTGGTGGTACCACTTGTTGCAAGAAATTGGATTGAATAGGTGATTGAGTCGATTTTACAAACGGAGTGCACCCGGTTGTGTTCTTGTCTTATCACGATTATTATCACCAACACTTATGATTTTTGGGCTTAACCTATATGCAACCTAGACTATTTGCGTAGCGGATTCGACATAGATGCTTTTTAATTATTTGTTACAACTCCAACTATTTTCGTGTGCTCTCGATTGACGCCGGTTGAGTACTTTAATTTACTTGTTGATTACATAGCTTTTGAGAAACGCAAAGTGACAATTCGGTCACAAACCAAACTTTCTCTTGATTTACATTTTTACAACCTTTAGTACAACAATCAGTCCTTGTGTTCGATCCTGGTCTTGCCAGTTAGCTATATTACATACGAACGGGTACACTACCCGTAAGTGTGTTGTAGTCAGTTAGCGGTAGATCTTGTTATAAATTATAAACTAGATTTCACACATCAAGTTTTTGGCGCCGCTGCCGGGGACTGATTTTAAGTACTTTTGGTTGAGATTCTGTGAATCGATCCTTTTTCGTGCTTTGCACAGAGAAGTTACTTGCTTTATTTCATTTTAGTTTGCTTTAATTGTACCCCAGGTGCTATTAAGGTTTGTTTGTTGTGTTGTGTTCGCAGAATATTCACAGGTAGTGGATGAACACTCGAACTTCTGGGAGACCATTAGTGAAGGCCACATCCAATCCCGAAAAACTCAAAAAGCGCACCAAAACACAAACATCACAACCATCAACTTCCGATCCATTTTTCATAGACACCACTCCTAGACCCAAATCCGACCACATACTTCACGAGACTTATTACGAGTCGGGAAGTAACGAGTGGGGTTACCATTCCGAAAAAGAAGAACCACTTTCCGATAAAACACCTACTCCACCCGAATCACCGAAAACAACCGTTAACATGGCCGGACAACAAAATCCTCCCGATCTCTTCAACATGAAGATCGAGGACCTTCCACGAACTATACCAACATCTCGCCAATCGGCCATTCGTGCACCCGAAATTGACACTTTCACGGTGAAAGGCAATCACTTGCAAATGGTTAAAGATTTGTGCTTTGACGGAAGGCACAAAAGAGATCCTCATGAGCATCTTGACAAGTTCAAGATGATTTGCAATCTATTCAATTATGGGGAAAATCAGGCCAACAACGTCAAGATGAAGCTTTTTCCCATGTCTCTCACGGGAGAGGCTCACAAATGGTTGAAAGGTTTGGCACCGGATAGTTTGACTACTTGGGGTGCGGTTAGGGAAGCGTTGATTGAGAGATTCTTTCCGGCTAATCAGGAAAGAGAGCTCATACTTGTAATTAGATCTTTTAGGCAAGATGAGGATGAGTCTATTGTTGAGGCTTGGTTAAGAATGAAAGATCTATTGTGGGAATGTCCAGGGCATGGGGTGAGTGACACCGAGATTGTGGGGATATTCATGGATGGGTTGAATAGGGAGAGTTATGAGAAGATGGTGATGACGTGCGGGGGTAGCATTAGTTACAAGACCTCAAGTGAGCTTTGGAAGATGTTTGAGGATATGGAGAAATCTCAAGTTTCTAGGACTTCAAATAGAGATAGGAGGTCGCGTAAGGTAGTAGCTAGAGTTGATGAGGGTGAAACATCCGAGGTAATTTCTGAAATTCGGGCACTCTCAAACCGAATGGATGAAAGGTTCTCTATGGTGGAAAACAATTTTGGTGGACTTGAGCGTGATGTGAAGATTATGGCCGGGGGTTGTACTAATTGTGGCGGACCACACCATCCCGATGAGTGTGAGTCGGTAGTCAAGGAAGATGTGAACTTTGTTCAAAATCAACGTCAAGGCCAATATCAACCTCTTTTCCAACGTGGCGGAAATTTCCAAGGCCGACATCAAGGTAACTATTCTAACCCTTCTAATACTTATTCTAACAATCGTGGTGGAAATTTTCAAAATAGGTGGAAAAAGGATGACAATCATGGCGCGCCTAACCAACAACAACCACCATCACCCCCAAGGCGAGAAGAAGAAGAGGGCGAAGGATCACCTCTCATGGCCATGATGTCCAAGTTCCTTGACAAACAAGACAAACGAGAGGAGGCCCAAGAGAAAAGGAATATCTCAATGGAGAATTATTCCAAGCTTTTGAATGACAAGATCAGGGGCTTGCATGACAAGATTGACATAAGCAATCGCAACACCCATGCCTTGATTTCCAACTTGGAAAAGAGAATTGATAGAATGGGCACTCAACAAAGGCAACCGGGTACTCTTCCAAGCAATACCCAACAAAACCCGAATCAAGACAAAGGCTCATGGAGGAGTGGGGATGACAAGTACAAAGGACCCCAACACCGGAATGAAACCGTCAATGCCATATTTACGCGGTCCGGCAAGGTAATTTTTCCTCCGAGTGATAACTCTTGTGCTTCTAACGTTTCTCCACAGGTTGAGCAAATTGATGAAAGATTGGATGACGAGCTAGAGATGGAGTCACCACCGATGGAGAGCACTTTGGTTCCTAAAGACACACCACCTAAGGAACCCGCATTGAAACCTTACAAACCAAAGATTCCTTTTCCACAGAGATTGATTAAAGAAAAGATTAAGGAGCGAATGGATAAATTTGTAAGTGATCTAAGGAAGTTGCATATCAATATTCCGTTTTTAGATGCAATTGTGCAGATGCCAGGGTATGCAAAATGTTTGAAGCAAATCTTGATGAACAAGAAAAAGTTGGCTGAGGTGGAGACTACCGTTTTGGAAAGTGTTTGTTCGGCGGCAATGGCAGGTAAGTTGCCCGAAAAGCGCAAAGATCCAGGTAGTTTTACTGTTCCTTGTAAGATTGGTGATTTAACCGTGAGTAAGGGATTGACAGATTCAGGTGCAAGTAGTGATTTAATGCCTTCATCTATTTATGCTAAACTGAACTTAGGAAAACCTAAACCCATCAACATGAAAATTCAATTGGCCGATAAATCTATTATAAGACCTATGGGTATTTTAGAAGACGTGTTGGTCGAAGTGGGGGGTTTGGTATTTCCCGTGGATTTTGTCATCATTGATG
>CM067171.1:21041491-21078991 GCA_034093135.1 Erigeron breviscapus
AAAAAAAAAAAAAAAAAAAAAAAAAAAAAAAAAAAAAAAAAAAAAAAAAAAAAAAAAAAAAAAAAAAAAAAAAAAAAAAAAAAAAAAAAAAAAAAAAAAAAAAAAAAAAAAAAAAAAAAAAAAAAAAAAAAAAAAAAAAAAAAAAAAAAAAAAAAAAAAAAAAAAAAAAAAAAAAAAAAAAAAAAAAAAAAAAAAAAAAAAAAAAAAAAAAAAAAAAAAAAAAAAAAAAAAAAAAAAAAAAAAAAAAAAAAAAAAAAAAAAAAAAAAAAAAAAAAAAAAAAAAAAAAAAAAAAAAAAAAAAAAAAAAAAAAAAAAAAAAAAAAAAAAAAAAAAAAAAAAAAAAAAAAAAAAAAAAAAAAAAAAAAAAAAAAAAAAAAAAAAAAAAAAAAAAAAAAAAAAAAAAAAAAAAAAAAAAAAAAAAAAAAAAAAAAAAAAAAAAAAAAAAAAAAAAAAAAAAAAAAAAAAAAAAAAAAAAAAAAAAAAAAAAAAAAAAAAAAAAAAAAAAAAAAAAAAAAAAAAAAAAAAAAAAAAAAAAAAAAAAAAAAAAAAAAAAAAAAAAAAAAAAAAAAAAAAAAAAAAAAAAAAAAAAAAAAAAAAAAAAAAAAAAAAAAAAAAAAAAAAAAAAAAAAAAAAAAAAAAAAAAAAAAAAAAAAAAAAAAAAAAAAAAAAAAAAAAAAAAAAAAAAAAAAAAAAAAAAAAAAAAAAAAAAAAAAAAAAAAAAAAAAAAAAAAAAAAAAAAAAAAAAAAAAAAAAAAAAAAAAAAAAAAAAAAAAAAAAAAAAAAAAAAAAAAAAAAAAAAAAAAAAAAAAAAAAAAAAAAAAAAAAAAAAAAAAAAAAAAAAAAAAAAAAAAAAGAAAAAAAAATCACCTATTCATTTCTCCATCGGGGAAATGCAACTGATAAGCTCACCTCTGATGATTTGTGGTTGCTTAGGCAGTTTCAGGGGCTCCCTTCTTCTGGTTGGTTCGGGTGTGCTCCGTATATTTTGGCCAGACATATGTATAAGTCTCGGGAGCATAGGTATTTGTGTGGTCATTTTGTGACCCAGATGGTGGAGAGGCTTGGTTGTGACACACCCGCGGGTAGGTCGGGTATTACTCTTTGTTTGAACACCTCCCTGATTGACACTACGGAGATGAAGAAGTCAAAGTTGATGAGGAGTACTAACCCGAGGGATTTACATTCGGATGAGGAGCAGGAGCCGCCGGCTCAGAGACAGAGGGTGGAGCCGCCACCCCAGATGGAGCAGCAGCCTAACCCTTACCCGGCTTATGATTTTGCAGGTTGGGGAACCAAGCTTGATGAGATCCTGGGTAATCAGGGGGAGTTTAGGGACACTCGGGACATGATGATGGACGGACAGAGGACGATGTGGAGCTAAGTGAACCGCCTGGGCTTCCAAAACGAGTATTGGTCTCCCTACATCAACCATTGGATCCAACCGGACTCTCCACCTCCACCACCGCCCACTCAGGCATTCAGTCCTCCTCCCATTTTCATGCCGGCCAGCACCACCTATGGATTTTTCTGTCCACATCCTGATCAGCAGCAGCAGCCCGGTTGGGCAGGCCCGAGTTCGAGCGCAGCAAGTACTAGTGGGACCACAGGGGACGCTCAGGATATGCCCCAATTTGGGACATATAGACATACCACTGGAGAGCGCTATTCAGGGCCTGGTTTTAATTTTTACCGTGGCATATTTAGTGAGCTGGCAGATCCTGATGCTGGTGACGGTGTTCCCTCTTCCCATGACATGGAGGATGATTGATCTATTCTATTTTCTTTTCTAACTTCTGAAACTTTTGAAACTTTGAACTTTATTTCTTTTCGATTTGGTTGTAATTCCGCCGTTTAGGCGATGATACATTTGTAGTATTTTCCGTATTTCCCTTATTTATGAACTATGTAGTTGTTTTGGGTATTTTGTTTTTGGTGATTGTCAGGTGATTAATTCGCGTTTGCAAGTTGAATTGTGAGAGAATGCTTTTGGATTTTTGGAACAAACAAGCGGGTTTATGCTGGCAGTCAGTTCAGCACCCACTTGAATTTTGGCTTCAACTTTGCATTGGTGAATTCTTGCTTTCACCCGGAGGTTTTTCATTGTTCCTTTCTACATTTTGCATTTTTCCCTTTTTCCCATTGTTTACCTTAGTTATTCGTCCATTGAGGACAATGTACAACTTAAGTGTGGGGAGGGGGATGGTAAATTGGAAAAAATGAAAAATTTTGAAGTTTCTTTCCTTTACTAGCATTTTGGTTATGTTTTTAAATTTTTGAGGCTATAGGTTTTGTGCAAAGACGAGAAATGAGGACTTTGAATTTTGCTAATCTAGGATAAGACTTGAGATTGTTTACCTTTAGCTTTCCTTTCCTAGTGCTTGTGGCATTTCATCGTTCCAAGGGGTCATAGGCTTGTTCCGAACTTCAAATAATCTAGGTTGCTTGTGAATTGTACCTTAATGATGAATCTAATATGAATAATAGCTTCACTAGATGATGTATTGGTAGGCACCGCTTGAGGTTTTCCATTTGAATTTTGCAACTTGTGTGCATAAAAAGCTCGAAATGTATTAAATATGCTTGTGGTAATTTGACTTAACATATGGTTTGCACACCGGATGTCCGGTCCTTAATTCTTATGTTATAGGTTGTAACTCTAGTCATTATGTTTGGTCTTTATATCGGGGTGTCTGGGGTGCTTCGGCATCAAACGGGTGGCACATGTGGGAATGCGCATAATCTTTTTCCAATAGTCTAATGCTAATGTGGTCTTTGAGATTCGAACAAGTCCTTGGGGTAACTTTGTTTTACCTAGCTCACCTAAAGCTTCCAACTTGGGATGAGTTGTCAGAAAGTTCGTTACACGGGTCTCATCGAAAATCACGGGTGTTAAATTATAAAACTTTTATTCTCACATGTGTTTATGTTTAGAGCATGGTCTCTGGATATGCAACCCAACCTTGAGTTCTGGCGTATGTCTCTTAACGATACTCACGTATCCGTAGCGAACCGCTGGCCGGACACTTAAAGTACACTTTCGTATGATCACCTGATGTGTGGATAGAGTTGCAATTCTAGACCGTAGGAGTATGTTTTGTCAAGAGACTCATGAGTATAACGTAATGAAAACCTTATGGAAAACCAATGGCGTGAGTGTTTAAGTGGACAATTATACCGATAATCATTGTGGAATATTGCTTATATTGCCAATAATAATGTTGATGCTTGCTAGTAGACTATAGCTTAGTAAGAACGAGCCTAAGGTCAATTGGAATGATAGAAATGTTCAAGAGGTGTTAACACAAGCATAGGAAGGATTCTAATTGTAACCGAAAGATGGTTTTGCCCTAGACTAGTCTAATTTTCTGATTTCGTCTTAAACTTTGCTCATTAGTTTTTAAATGCATTCGCTTTTGGTATTCAACACCGTTTGGTTGGAAACTTCCGAATTAAGAATAATTGTTTGTTACATTTTGTTGGGTTATTGAGAATTGATTAAAGTGCATACTTGCTTGAGGGCAAGCAAGGTTTAAGTGTGGGGAGGTTTGATGTGTCTCAATATATACATATTTCCCACATCTTATTTGGACGTTTTAGGCACGGTTGATAGCCGTTTATACATGTTTTGTGGTACTTTATGGTATTAGCTAGTGATTTCAGGTCTAAGGCAGGTATTTCACTCACAAATGGTAGAAAACAACTTAGGAATGGTCCAAAGGCACTATCGGATGAAGCATGGTCGAAAACGAAGCTGAAACGACGAATCCAAGTGAAACTCGCGGCGCGAGCATCATTCCTCGCGGCGCGAGTTTTGCAGGTTTTGGTCCATTTTTGCTTAGAGAAAGAAATCGCGGCGCGAGGATGGAAAGTCGCGGCGCGAGAAATTGCTGGTCTGATGGATTTTCTCTCTCCTGGGTATAAATACAAACACCCACTCAACCCTAAACCTAATCTTGGACGCTCCAGCCTACACACTTTTCTCCCAGACGATTTTTAGGGTTTTTCAAGGGTTTTCACTACTCCGACATCATTTGAAGACTTGAAGATTAATTTTGGTTCTTGATTAGTGATTGTAGCTCGGTTGTAACCTCGATTTGGATTACTACTTCATATTTGGTACACTATGTTCTCCTTTTTATTCGAATCTCTAGTTATTTTCATTATGAGTAGCTAAATCTCTATACATCTATGAAGATGAAGTGAAACAATTAGTTATGGTTGCATAATATTTTTAATTCAAGTTGGTTTTACTTAACATTTTGTCAAGATCTTAATGAAGTGATTTCTTCTACTTAAACTTGTGTTCTTGGTGTTATTTGTGTTCTTCGATAGTGGTACTAGTTGAATGCAAGTATTATTTTAGTTGTTTGTCTATGAATAACTCTTTCTAGGTCATGGTATGATAGTAAAGAATACAAGTCTAATAGAATTACTTTGTTAAGTGGATTTAACGGTTGGTGGTACCACGTTTCTTTCACAAAGATAAAATTGTTATTTAAATAATCAAATAAACTAGTTAGTTCAAGGAATTGTAGCAGGGTTGGTGGTACCACTTGTTGCAAGAAATTGTATTAATTAGGTGATTGAGTCGATTTTACAAACGGAGTGCACGCCGGTTGTGTTTTGTCTTGTCACGATTATTATCACCAGCATTAAAGAATTTTGAGCTTAACCCATATGCAACCCAGACTTTTTGTGTAGCGGATTCGACATAGATGGCTTTTTAATTATTTGTTACAACTCCAACTATTTTCGTGTGCTCTCGATTGACGCCGGTTGAGTACTTTAATTTACTTTTGATTACATAGCTTTCAGAAACGCAAAGTGACAATTCGGTCACAAACCAAACTTTCTCTTGATTTACATTTTAACAACCTTTAGTACAACAATCAGTCCTTGTGTTCGATCCTGGTCTTGCCAGTTAGCTATATTACATACGAACGGGTACACTGCCCGTAAGTGTGTTGTAGTCAGTTAGCGGTAGATCTAGTTATAAATTATAAACTAGATTTCACACATCAGCAATCCTAGCAACAGAGAAGGTAGCAAAGACCTTCGCACCCCCTCCGAAGCTCAGCAACAAAAATAAGAAGAATTATGATGAATATTGCGAGTTTCATTGTGATCGTGGTCATGACACTAACGAGTGCATCAACCTAAGAAAAGCAATAAGCAAGGCTATAAAGGAAGGAGAGCTAGGTCACCTGCTAGTGGAAATTCGGCAAAATACCAAAGTAAAAGATGAGGAAGGAAGCCAAGAAAGAAACAAAGCTCCGAAACAAACAATCTTCATGATTTACAAAGAAGATGAAGAATTGTCGGAAGACGAAAGTTCCCAAAAGAGCAACGAATCAACCTCAGATTCAACGAAGCTTCCAAACACCCTTGACCCAGAGGAATCCACTGGATCATTCGGAAAAAAGGGGACGAAGACTAAAAGCACAATGTGCACGGATTGCTTTGTAACCTTTATTTTTCTCACATGAGTGACAAGTGTAATAGGTTACGCCCTTAAGGCAAATAAATAGCAATCCTAGTAGGAGTTTATGTAATCACACAGTGATTAATGAAATTTTTCATTTTTTAGGTCACAAAGTGATCTCTTATGCATACGAAGGGCCCTATCGTATTACTATTTTTACCATGTACGTACAAATTAACCAACTAAAGACATGCTACTAAGGCTAAAAATGTATGTTCAAAGGGACGCCTACATAACATAAAAGCCGGATCGTAAGTAAGACTCTTACTGCGAAGCATGCACAAAAACAAATATAAGACATGGAAATTACGAAGGAAAACACCTTCGTAACCATGCACATAGCGTAAGACACAACGAGCAAAAATACCCTCGAACCTGTGCATATAGAAATAATACAAAGGTTACATAAACCTTTAGCAAAATTTGACCTTCGTAAAGGTCATATATATATATTCCAAATATCATCATGGCCAACACAAACCATGATAACCTAACCCGCATACAATGTAGGATCAAAAATAGTAAAGTCATCCAAGCATCAAGTTCAAAGTACAAATACAAATAAAAATTGTCTTAAGACCAAAGGAAACGGTTTCAGAATGGAATCAGGTAGGAGCAGCCACACTAGAGGCTTCTTGGCAAGATGACGAAACAGGAGCTGTGACGGGAGGTATTGATGATTCCATATTTGCAGGAGCTGGTGTTGGGACAGGATCAATCTTATCGGGAACAATGTACATTAAGATCTTATACGAAGCAGCAGGATCAGAGGTCACCTTTTCAACAAATGGGAAACCGGCATTCTTGTAATCAGCCACAGCTCGGTCGATGATCTCAGCTGTAATGGCTTTAAAGTCAGAACAAGAAGCCAAATCCACCTTCCCATCATCGCTCAATTTCTTCAGAATAAGCGACCTCTCGTCATCCCTGTTCGCCGAAATCACTGCCGCCACAAGTTTCCCAAACTCATCACTGTCTACCAAGGCTCTGCAAACATAAGGAATTACATCGGTTATTAGACCAGCGCGCTTCGAAATATGCTCCTGCACCTGCTTAGCCAGCCCCGAAGACACCTTCTTCTCCAGATTATGGTTCAAGACAGAGTTGGTCAATTTTTGCTTCAACTCAGTAATCTCATCCTCCCTGATCTTGAAACCAACCTCAGCCTCTTTCAGCTTCCTCTCCAATGCCAAGACCTCATTTGATTGGCCATTGACCTCCTCAATAGACTTCTTCAGCCTCTCACACTCTTGATTCTTCTCCTCCAGCCGCTCCAATAACTCCTCAGCACGAGAACACACCGCCTGCAAACGCTCCTCCACAACAATATTCATCTTGCTTTGACATTGGGCATGCTTGTGGTACGACTTAATAAAGCCTAAATCGCTCATGCCACGGAGAGAGTCAAAAGAAACATCATTTTCATCATCATAAGACTTAGGGGGAATATCATCTGCACGATCAAAAATGGCATATGCTGCACATAAGCAAGCAAAAGTAAAAGAAAAAAACGAAAAAGTCGAAGAACCAGGATATATATATATAAAAAAAAAAGAGAACTTTACACATACCTTTCAGCTTAGTTTTCTTCTTTAATGAAGGACTCGAAGGTGAGGGAGTCTTTTTTCTCTTACGAAGACGTGAACCAATACCTTCCTCAGGAACCTTCCAATCACTCGCCTTCACACCAGTGATCTCTACATCATCATCCTCCTCGATTACAACAGGAGGGGATCCTCCTACAGAAGGATCAACCCCCCTGGAAGGAGAGCTCGCCTTTGGAAAAACAGAAGGCATGAATTGGGACCCAACAGCAGCTTCAACAGAAGATTGCACAACATCTTAACCTCCTTTTCTCACAAAACCCATGAAACTCATATCTACAAATAAAGAAAGGAGAAAGGAGTCAAGCTAAAAGCAGAAACATAAGAAACAAGTATAACAAAGCAAAACCTGTGCTTACCATCCATCTCTTCTACGCCAGGTGGTAAAACATCTATAACCTTCGCTTTGAATAAAACACTATCAGGGTACGCTAATAAAACCAGACGATTTTTGCTAATTTTCTTAAACAAAGGACTTGAATCTTCCTCAGATGGGATAGGATCAACACACTTTTTCACATCCTCTATTCTCCCCCTATCTACTAAGGTACCAAACACATGGGGGATCAGTGTGCTGCTCATAAAAACAAAGCGATCCTTCCAATCCCTAATAGTTACCCCTCCCCTCTCAAAGCAACCAGCATTGTTTGGTCTGTTCTGGATAGTAACCCAATCACCGGTATCACGGATATTCGCAAACCTCCTGAACAAATCAACACTTGGTTCACCCCCATATGCACGACACATGATCTCGAAGGCAATGATCCTCCCATGACCTTGAGGATGCCATCGAGACAAATGATTTCCATAATGGCTAAGCACGCTAAGGAAGAAAAGGGAAAAGGGATACCTAACATTGCCAAGCACGAAGGAATCTAGGTATATACCAACATAACCATCAGGAGGAGACACTATACTTTCCTTCACCCCTTGGTAATTAATAAAAATTGCACAAAAAGTCCTTCGAAGAAACTACCCAGCAAAACAGATTAAAAAGAAGGACGTATTTCGAAGATAACTCTTTCAGCTCTCAACAAAATTATTCGATCCCACAAGGACAGGATCGAGAAGTGAATTAAAGTCTAAAATCATATCCTTAGCAGTCTATAATATTAGACTGGGGGGCTTGACGATGTACCCCTCCGAATCACTATACGAAGGACACCTAATACGAAGCACCCTCACGAAGGGCATAGGCACGAAGGTGCTTAACTCGGATAAATAATTAAAGGATTAACACGAATCCTTTCTAAAAGACAAAGAAGATACTCATCAAAGATAAATATAATACTTACCTAATTCGATCTCTCTAAAGGATAAACTCCCGAAGGAAACAAGATCGGATAAAGATGGTAAGTAGAGTTTGACACAAAGAAGGAATAGGGAAAACCCTAACCTTCTCCCCAAGTAACCTCCTCCTATAAAAGGAGGAGGATTTCCTCATATTCGATATACAATATCAACAATATACCCACGATCACCGATCGAAAACCCTAAACAAAAACCCCAAGTCGGATATAATTCGACCATTATCTCAATCCACCTTCGTTGGCGTAAAGGAACATCGTTCCTACCTTCGGGAATCGCCAACAAATCCTAAAGACCCTTTAGGGTTTTACCTTCAAATTAAAAAGCCTCCCGACACGATTTGGTGCACAATCAATAATAACACGTAGATCATGAATCATAGATCAAAGTCGACATACTGTCCGTTTAGGTATCATAGTCAATCGCTAACAAATAAGTCATCAACGGAAAATTGAACAAAATGAATACCTCATCGAGTCATTGTCCAAACCTCCTAGTTCATTTTTCTCTCTTTTTCCATTTTTTCTAAGGACCATTTTGATATAATATCAAATACCATGGGGCTATTGTAAAAAATAGAATTACATATAGAAATAGAATAATAAAAGGTTACTCTGTATGACTATCTTCTAAATTGACTATGATCCAACAGATTTGAAGAACTACTTGACCCCTTTGAGAAAGCATGTAAATTGCTTAACGAGGAGCGTAAGCCCACCAGGCCAAAAAAGTCAAACCCCGACCAGGCAGCATTAGCGGCGACGTCGCCGCTAATACTGCGGGCCCCCATGTCAGTAACGGCTAATCTGAAAGAATATTAGCGGGCCCCGTCAGTAACAGAGTATTAACGACGACGTCGCCGCTAATGGCCCTAGTCGGGTTGACCTTTTGTCGTGTTACCTATGCCTTGCTTAAACATTTTGCTCAAATTTATTAATGAAACCCCAATAATTTTTTCCTTAAACCCTTTTCAGATATCATTGTTTTGCATCCAAAATCAGATAGAATGACTCAAAAAAATACCACCTTAATTCATATTTACTTGGTAGTATTAACAACCCTAGAAATATTGGTTTCCCCAATTATAGCTTCATCATTTGATCATAGATACAATGTAGGAGATGATGTCCCTTTATTTGTCAACATTGTTGGTCCCTTAAACAATCCCAGGTTAGTAATTTTGTCTGTGTGTGTGTTTGTGTTTTAATATAAAAATTTGATTAGGAGAAATGCCATGTTAGTGAATTACTGTTTTTAGCGTATGCTGATGAGTTTTATGGATTGTGACACTATTATCGGAAGTCTTTCTTGAAGCAGTCTTTTTACTCTCGGGTGGAATACGGGTATACGTCACACCTACCCGTAACCACCTTTTGCCGGGTTGGTTATTGTTGTTGATGAGTTTTGTGCAAAAGATTCGTTTTTAGGTTGAAAAGGATTGAACTTTTTGATATCCTCTAGGAAATTGGGGTTATTAGCTATAAAAAGACTTCATTTTTTACTAGTTTGAGTTTAGAATGAGTTTTTCTTTAGCTTTAAGCTACAAGATTTGTGTAATATTGTGGGGGAATAGTCGATGACATTTGAGTATATGAAGAGTGTTAGACCACGAACTTCATGGAGAGATAGTAATGTAAACGAAATTGATGTCAATCATTGATTTAAAAACAATAGGATTGAATTCTGTTAGGGGGTATTTGGGTTAGCATATTGTTCGAGCTTATTGAAACTTTAAAAAGCGAATAACCTTTTTTTGGCTTATCTTATCTGCTTATGAACTTGAGCCTTTGCTAAAATAAGAAATGAGCTCGAGTGGATAAGCTCATAAGCTGATATAAATAAGCTTATTGGTTTATGATTTTTCCACAAGTCAATAAGCAAAAAAGAACAAGCTAATGCAGAAATGCATATACCCAACTAAAAGTGGAGTATTGGCATGTTGTGCTACTAGATTGGGTGTGTCAAGTTGATCATGGAACAAGTTTATATTTTTATTCCTAATTGTGGTTAATTATAAGTAGGAAAAATATGCTTGGAGGAATATGTTGGAAATTTATTAAGCTAGATTAGCATGAGTTACATCGTTCATTTCATGATAGTTGCTTCTCAGATATAACCATTTAACTTATCATTTTCGTACTTTTGGTAAGAAAACCATAATCCTGCAAGCATTATTGTATTCCAATTGGTTAGGCTTTTTCGTCAAATTATTTTTAAAGATTGTTCTCTTGATACCTTGCAGTGAAACGTATCAATACTATGACTTGCCATTCTGCCATCCAGGTTAGCATTTTGGCTCATAGTAAAAAAGGCAGATGAATTGCCAATACTGTTTTCTTGATATCCCTTTCAGTGGAATGCACCTATATTGTATTAGCTTCTCCAAAACCTTATATTTTGTACTTTGAAGTTGTTACTATTTTTCTACTTAGCCTTAAGTTATCACGATCATGAAATTTCACCTAGCACTAAAAAGGTTTCACGATTAGTTTCTGTTAGACAAGAAATAAAGAACATAGCCAATACAGGGAACAAGGGAATACCGAACCATATCCGCTTTTGTTAAAGATGAAAAATAGTGGCGTAAAAGAAAATGATAACAATGTTCACTGTTCCAGACAGCAAAACATTATAAACCTTGAAGATCAAGTAGTTTTAACATTTTCTACAATTAGTGGTGGATCTACGATTTCTGACCTGCGTATGCACCACCATTATAAACCGTTTCCATGGTGTCATTGACTCATGAGATGAACTAAAATAACAGTTCATAAACCGTTTCCATGGTGTCATTGAGTCATGAAATGAACTAAAATACAGTTTCTGCTTATTTGTTTTTTACACTGCAAAACCGCTACAAGTTTTTTGCCTTTTATATATTATAATTTATAACCCTTCTTAGATCCATATTTTCTTTAAATATTTTGCAGATCAAGTGATCCCAAAGAAAGAAACTTTAGGGGAGGTTTTAAATGGGGATAGGATGACCAATACCTTATACAACTTAAAGTTTCGCAAAGATAAAGTGGACCAAGTTCTTTGTGATAAGAAGCTTAAAGACGACATAATGAAATTAAAAAATGCTATTGATAATGATTATTACTTCCAGATGTATTATGATGAGCTTCCATTATGGGGATTTATTGGGAAAATGGAAGATGAGAACTTTACGGGCGATGGGTTGGGACCCACATATTTCTTGTTTAAGCACGTTCAGTTTGATGCTCTTTACAACGGTGACCAAATCATTGAAATACGTGCTTTTAGTGACCCAAATTATGTTGTGGATATCACCGACAAAACTGAAGTAGATATTACGTTCACGTATTCTATATACTGGAATGCAACTTCAAGTGAGTACAAGAACAGAATGGACAAGTATTCGAGAGCTTCATTGTTGCCTGCACAACGACATATTCACTGGTTTTCTTTCATTAATAGTGTGGTCATCATCCTACTCCTAATAGGGCTGCTTATAATGTTGTTTATGCGTCATCTGAAGAATGATTTGAAAAAGTAATATGTTAGTTCTACTGCTTCCTAATAGGAAAATCAAACTTAATAACCCATTTATATATTCAGTTTCTTTGTTTCGAATTGCAGATATTCTAGTGGAGATGAAGAACAAGATAAGGAAGTGGGTTGGAAGTATGTTCATGGTGATGTATTCAGATATCCTCCACGAATGGCGTTGTTTTGTGCTGTTTTAGGCACCGGCACACAACTATTGACCATGTAACTAACTTTAAATTTAGTTATGCATTCATATTGCACTAAAGGTGCCCATGTCAACTCATTGCCTACGAATGGGTCAGATGGGAATTATTTTTCTTGACAGGTTAACCGGCAAATAAGAAAATTGAATGTGTTATATGTCTCCCAGTATGAATTTTTAATGCTTAAAAATACAAATTCATTTTTATTAAAATAACAGGATTATATTTGAAATAATAGTTCTGTTATCATATTTGACACACTAATTAATTATCAAATACTTTAAAATTTTGACTAGTGTTTTGGGTTAAGTCAATCCTACCCATACCAAAATTCACCCTGTTTTGTCCCATTTACCCAGCTCGTGCAATTCAGCTGTTTTGCCACCAATAGTACTTACACCTATTTGCATTTGACCTTTACTTACAAATACCTTCTCTCTTTTTTACAGCATTTGCTTGTTATTTGTTATGGCATTTTTTGGGGTCATATATCCTTACAGCCGTGGAACTATATCGACTTCTATTGTTTTGTTTTTTATTCTTACTGCCCCGGTGGCTGGATACAGTGCTGCTTCGTTTTTTGGTCAGTTTTCCGAAACTGGATGGGTAAATTCTTTTCCTACTACAGAAAATATCTGAGTTTATGGTCCTTGCTGCATGTTATCTTTTCTGGTCAAGTGGGCAAACGTTCAACATCCAAAATGGAGATGAATTCTTCAAACCTTAGAAAAAAAACTGACTTAGAAAAATACATCTCAATAATGATGAATCCAGGAAGTAGTAGCTTTTGAACCCACAAAGTTAAAAAAAAGCAACCTTTGTGTAATTGTGTTTCCCCTTACTCAAAACTAGAGGCAGCAATATGGGCAGGTTGGGTCAGTCAACATGGGTTTGGGCCAAGCTTTTGATGCCAAAATTTAATGCTTTTATAAATAATTAGAGTGCCAAACTTCTCTTCACAAAGTATATTATTTGAACAATTTTAGAGTTTTTCTAATAACACGTTTTAGAACTAATGCATCAAAGATATCCTTTGAGCTTCTTTCAACCTTTTTGACCCATTTTTCCCTGTTTCCTGTTAAATAAGAGTTTCTAAATTATTCATTTGACTCATTTAATATAAACCATCATCCGAGTTCCATTCATAAGTAAATGGGTCCAAATTGCCTCCTGTACTCAAGAAAAACAAGTCTACCGCTGTTGCATTCTTGCTTTTTCATAACGTATAATAGTTTCTTGAATCATATGGATGCGATGATATTTTTTATGTTTATCAGTTTATGTACTTGATTGATGCTAAATATGTTATAACTTCCGCAGGAAAAATGTGTTCTTTTATCCGGGCTTATCTACATTGGACCACTTTCTGCTATCATGCTACTTCTTAATACAGTTTCCATATCAATTGGGGCTACTACAGCACTTCCTTTTGGCACCATAGTGGTGATATTACTTGCATATACTTTAATTGCAATTCCACTGCTTGCATTTGGTGGGATAATGGGGTTTTGTTTTAGATCAAAGTTTCAAGCACCTACGGCTACAAAAGTATCCCCGAGGGAGATTCCTTGGTTGAATTGGTACGGAAAGACTCCTGGCCAAATGTTAATCTCGGGTCTTTTACCATTCAGTGCAATTGTTCTTGAGTTGCATAGTTTGTATGCAACAATATGGAGCTATAAAATTTTCACTACACCAAGTATTTTGTTTATGACCTTTGTCCTTCTTGTCATGCTTACCTCGCTTTTAAGTGTTGGGTTGACTTACATCCAGCTGACTGTTGAAGATCATCAATGGTGGTGGAGGTATGTTATCTATCTGACTTTAACTTTTGTGGCTTGCACCTTTTTTAACCAATATTATTATTATGGGACATGATAATAAACATTCCCCTGGTGATACTAATTTAGAAGTTTTGAGAATTGACATCAAGTTTTAAGCTGAAATTCTATATTTCTTACCTCAAACTGCAAGTCTTCATATTCAAAACATAGAAAAGCAGAGAATTCCACAATACCGGAACCCTTGCTAACTACTACCTACTTTCCAAATGAAAGAGTTAACATGGGCAAATATTGATATGGATTGTAGTATATAATGCCAAAATTTGACTGCTTGAAGCCTTGAACCTTCTGTTACAAATTTGATTGTGTCTACAATCATTTTCTCGAAACTTCATAATGTTTGTATGGAATTAGAAGTTGTAGCTGTCTTTATCACTATGCCTCTACCTTAAGTTATTCACTGTAATTTGGAGAAGCAAGTAAAAACCAAATTACTTTCGTCAATGTCTACATTCTGGAAATGGTTTAAACTTGCATTAATCCCATTTTGATCATTTGGCTTCTTAAAACAGATCAGTCTGGCGTGGGGGCTCAGCTGCTATCTTTATGTTCGTGTATTGTATCTACTACTTTTCAAGGTCAAATATGAATGGGTTCATGCAGTCGGCATCCTTTTTCTGCTACAACGTTCTATTTTGCTATGCATTCTTCCTGATGCTTGCTACAATAAGTTTTCGTTCATCATGGATCTTTGTGCAACATATATACAACGCTGTGAAAAGTGAATGAACTTTCGTCATTGTCCCTAATCAATGTCCTTAACTCCTTATATCGACCATATGAACTGGTGGGATTTCTGATCATCCCTTAAAATTTTGTAACAGATGCGCATTAAATTTAAGTAGCCTGAGGTTTGGGTTGATTAATGTTCCCCCGTAGGTTGTTTCATCGTTTTGTTGATGTAGCTCTTCTATAGCTGTATATGTTCTTGTTTCAGAATGACTTCATCTTCAACCAAATTACTACTATTTGCTAAAAAAGTTATCATGTTACTTCTGTTGCATACTTATTCAGTTATTTGCATATCACCAAGATTACATCACATCACATAAATAACTAAATGAGACGAGATGTAAAGTGACGTGGTATGTGAAGCAATGCTAATGGTATTCAAGCCATTACGGTGCATGTGTTTTACGAATTGCAATCTGAGTAGGTAATTGGGTAAGTTTCAAGATGATCATGAATAGCAATCGGAGTAGGTAATTTGTTATGTTTTAAGATGATCAAAACAGACTTCATTGGGGGTTAGCATAGCAAGACATACTAGTCTACACTAATATAGTGAGTAGAAGAACCGAAGTGTTTATGATATGCGGAAATGGCTTTAGGATGATCCATAGTTACTTGTAAAGCACACCCAATCATTTTACTTTTTTGGTAAATTCTACCAATAAATATAATACAACCCAAGTACCAGGTTTCACATATACAGGTTAAGGATCAACAGGATAGAGTGGTTATTGTTTGTCTTTTTTTTTTTTCTTTTTTTTTTTTGGTAAATAAAGTGGTTATTTGTTTTTGTACATGAAAAATAGATTCAATCTTCCCGTGTAACACGCACAAATATCATGTACCCCAACTTTTGAATTGGGTTTTTGTTTCATATAAATACAACCATGGCTAAAAATTATTCAGAAAATGCAAGAATTTGATGATCAATCTCACAGCATTACACAAAAGAAACTTTTATGCAAAGTAGTTGAATCTAAGTAATAGTTTAAAAGATTCATATGGTTTTCCCCCTTCTGATATCAATGAAAAGTTAACAAAACAAACACAGAAGGTGATCCAAGCACGTCCGATACTCCAATTCATTCATCAGTTGGTCTCTGTCCCAGAACCGAAATGTCTTCGTATCGCTTCTGCACAACAATGACAACATGTTAGAAGAAGTTAATACATGTATAGCTGGTATAACACAATAACCAAGCTACAATATAAACCTATCTTAAATTCTCTAGATAAATTAATGTCCTCTTTTTGCTGTTTCTTCTTAGAACTATAGAAATTATTACATTGATCAAACATATGCATAACAAGACTTGATGTTAACTGTAACTTTATAACTATTTAATCTAAGCTGACATTTGATGAAACAGTTTCACTTATGCATGTTATACAATATACACACGTAAATAAACATAGATATATACAAATATATTCCATGTATCTATGAGCCCCCTAGCGGGTTCTCTTCCGGATCTTTCGAAACTGGAATAAAGGGGTCCGAAGTAGAAGGAAGGGTTGCCCACTTGATCCAAGATTCATTCCTCCCGCTTTCATTTTATTTCTTTTCCAGTATATATAGGGCTTGACCTGACAGCACCTCGGGTATGTGCTACTTCTAGTTCTATGTTTCCTCACGCTAGTCTAAAAACTCCAAAATCCTAAGAACCCAAGGGACACTTGAGTCGCAGCATAATGTTTCAATTACTGAATGGATTTGTCTATAAGAAATTAATGATAACATGCAATCTAGGTTAAGAATAATCCGTGCAAGTAGTTTTCCATTAGCATCTTGTTCTTAAAAATGTGTTGTGTAAAGTTGTAAACACACATCACTGCAAACAATACTATTCTCTTGACAGACTCGTAACTGAATCCAAGAGCAAAGAAAAACAAAAAAACACATTGCATGGCTTACGAGTCCAAAAGTCCATATAGTCACTCTAGGTGATTCCTGGGCACCCAATTCTAAAAGTAGATGTTTAAGTACCTAAGGATATCCAACTCACATGAAACATCATCGGTAAAAATCAATCCACCGAGTACATAAAGTACCAACACACAATATGTATATGGGAAAAGTGAATATAAGGCTGTCCGGCACCTAAGCTTAGATGTGGAACCCCTCACATACTAATTTTTTAATATTTCTTGTTTAATGAATAAATGCTTGGGCCCCCATGAATTTTATGGTTAGAAAAATTAATATGTGAGTGTTCCACACATAAGCTTAGGTGATGTTATATAAGCTTTCTAACCATAAAATTCATGGGGGCCCAAGCATTTATTCATTAAACAAGAAATATTAAAAAATTAGTATGTGAGGGGTTCCACACCTAAGCTTAGGTGCCGGACAGCCTTATATTCACTTTTCCCATATATATATATATATAATATTCAATATACTTCTTTAAATCCATTTTATCTACTTATATCTGCAAATGTATATGAGTTTCTGGTGGAAAGTATATTCAATTGACCAACCATCATCCCACAACAAAAACAATAAAAAGCACACAAAAACATTGAAATAAGTGGTAAAAAGTTACCCCAATATTGTTGTTCTCCCATAGTTTATGAACTCCATAATCAACAGCCTGAAACAAGTAAACAGCACACAACTCCATCAGTCGATCACAATAAAGAAGAATTTGGCTAACCACAAACAGTTTATAACTCAATAATGGCATTAAAACATACAACTTCACTTGTCCACTTGAGCAAAGGAATTAAATCAACATGCCATTTAGTCTAACAGGGAAAGCAGGGGTCGGAGGGGGACAGCTATAAAGCCCAAGCAATATATTTCTATTTGCCCGACTCAATTCTTTTCTAACATGTCCAAAAGGCTGATTTTCCACCCAATACCAAATTAAATGATGTATCAGTGCGCTAAAACTTGGAATAATGGGGCGTGCTTTGGAAGAAGCTATCTGTTCCCAACCCATCTTATTGGGATTAAATATACAATCCCTGCAACAATTACTTAAAAGTACATTTTGTGCTACAGCCCTTCCTATCTGATAGAAAAGGATCCCGTGATCCTGGACCGATCTTACCTGGGATCGCAAATCCCAAATTTGGCTACTGTATATCCTTTCCACACGTCGAAATGCAAAACAAACGCTATAACAAACATAATATAAAGAGAATTTCGGGGTTTTTTTGTAACAAAACATCAACGATACACTATTCGTTTCCGTGACAAACTTAAATAGAATCTGCCAAACAAATGTCCAAAAAAAGTATATCTAAACACAAGTAATTTTAAAAATAAAATAAAAATCTAATCGCTTTTATATATATATCTACATATATAAAATCCAATAACTATGCAATAGATCTGGAAATGAACGATGAGCGAGCTAGCAAAAATCAGATCTAGAATTCATTCAGTTATGAACAATAAAAAAAAATATGAATACATTTATTTTGAATAAAGAAGTGATGATATACATATATATATATATATATACATATATTAAGGCAGGGGAGAAAAGGGGGGAAGGGGGACTAACACGTTCACCGAGGAAAGCACCGGCGATGACGAAAGTGACGTAGACGGAGTTACGGCGCATAAGGACTTTGTATAGTCCTTCGAATACTCCGCCGCTTCTGCGAGGAGCTGCTGCCGGATTCATGGTGATGATGATTGACGACGGACTTTTGGTTCTTGACGGAAAATGGTGGTTCTCGTAAGAAGTATCTTTCTATTTGGTGGTGGTGATATTAAAGACTAGTTTTTTATCCGGTCAAAATTGTTCTTCTCATTCGTATTTCTGTGATCAACTACTACCAAGACAAATTTGGGTCGGGTCGCTAGTTTCTGCCAAGTAAAAAACTTTTACTTTTAGTTTCTGTTTCCACAAATATAATACAAATACATTCATAGCAAATATAATTTCATTGCAAAGGTAGAGGACCTTTTCTATCATTTAGGTAGAAAATGAAACCAGCTTCTCTACTTAGGTAAAGGTAAGGTCTGCCTACATCTTAACCTCCCCCATACATCGTCGATATATTGGGGCTCAAAACCCGTGAAAGACGGCACTGAGCAATTTCTTTATTTATTTCTTTACATTCATAGCAAATATTTGAACCTAAAATTTTATGAGAAGGAAAAAAAGACATATAACAATAATAAAAATAACGTATAAAAACAATAAGAGTAATAAAATATGAAAAACATAACAAAACAATAACTATAATTATGCAAATAATCACACTTTGATGACGATGATGTAATATAGTGTCTTTATTTAGATGTTACATTGTAAGTAAAACGTGACGACGATGAATTTGATTATATATTAAAAAAACGTTATATATAATAAAACGGATGATAATAATCAAAACCAAATGTTTAAAGATAAAACGGTAAATGTGTGATTTTTTTATAAAAACATGAGAGGCTAAAGTTATGGTTTCGAAAACTAAAAACATAAACTTTGCTAAGATAACTTTAGGCTCCATTTCACCTCCCCCTTCAACAACATTATTACCATCACCATTTTTATTTCCCTTAAAAAAATAAAAATTTTGCTAAGATATCCTTTAACACTATGATTTAATTTGGTTCATATATATTTACCTTCTTTATAAAACAAACTACTATTTTTTTATAAAAAAAAACTTAAAATACCTTTAACTTTTAACATTTTCTCAACCCATACATTACATATCCAAAATACCTCAAAAATATCTTCTACCCCTATCTACCCAAAGTATACTTTTTTTAATTTATAAATTTAAATATTTTCACCTAATATACCTATAATACTCTTAATGAAATTATTTATAACATACATTTTCAACCCTTAAAATAACTACACTACCTTTTACATCAATTATTTTTACATTAATAATCACACCGCTACCGCCACGCCACGCCGCGTTGCGCGGGCACCCCTCTTGTATGTATGTGTATATATATGTGTGTGTGTATATATATATATTAACTAAAACAGTAGTTATCAAACGTATCTAAAATCATCCAACCCGTCAAAATTAATTAATTACACGTAGTGATTAAGAGTTTAAGTGTAACACCCCAAAGTTTTTAATGTAAATAAATTAACCCCTTTTTATAGTTTTGACATAAAAATAATTTTCTAGTATTTTATTTTTGGATATGGGGTTAATTTAGTTGTAACTTTAATGGATAGCGGGTATATTTTCCCTAAAAATTTGAATGGGGCGTGGCACTCATAGGAAGTGCCAGCCATCTTCCCAACTTATGAATCATACTTCCATTTATGGAAGTGATAATCGTACCATTTGTTTTGATATTTTTACCACAACAATGCATTACTGAGTTGTACAGTCTGCTACATATGTTGTACTTAATGGTACATTGATTGAAAAAGATGGTACTGATATCATTTCTCTTCCACTTATCATTCTCTTCTTCTCTAATCTTCTATTCAATTCTATTTCATACAAAATTTAATCTTTCAATCACCTAAGAATTATTCACTTGAAATCATAACAACCATATCATTGTAAGAAATTAAATTGGGAAGAATTTGTGTGTGGTGTAAGTGTGTGTGTCGACACACATAAGGGAAAAAGAGAAGAAATTGAGACTTAAATTCTTGATAGTTGTTCTTGAATCATTGAGGTAATCATCCTTCTAACCCTAGTTTTAATTGTTATTAAGGATAAGGGTTCTTGGAGTAACCAAATTTGGGGATTTTGCTAGAAATTGAATTGTGTATAATTTTTCCCCAAATTTTTTGTATAACCTAGTTTGTTATTTGAGTTGCATAATGAATTTAACTAAGAATATATGTATTGACATGAAAAGATTGATTTTGAGAAAATGATGATTATCACTAGTCAAATTATATTATGATGAAAGTGATGAATAGAGTTGTCAAGTGAACTTTTGAAAAAGAAATGCAACTCAATGACAAAATAAGATGGGTATGGATTAAGAATGCTAGTGACATTGTAGTATGGCTAAGTTGAGTTAGCCAAAAGAGTGAATGTTATCTTATATGCATACTATAATGTGATGATAGGTTGAAAGCTTGTAAATTGTGCATTTGCGGTAATATTGAGATTTTTATTCGAGTCGCGAAGAAGGTGAGTACTCTTGCATATCCTTGTATGTATGTCGGGTCGATTACCATATGATGGTGGATTCCGTGTATGGTAATCGATTTGGCGTTAAGCCTAAGTAGGGGCTCTATTTGATTACGGGCCTAAGTAGTGGCCATAGCCCATGTGGGGCAGTGTTTATGTTTATATTTGATTGAGATTGTAATCATTTGCTTATATGGATCCATGTAATGCGCTAAGTGCAAAGGTGAGCATGTAGATATGGTACGACGGTGCCATAGGCTACATGTGATAGTCCTTTGTACATTGGCCCTCCTTCGTATATATGATGATATGCAAGTTTATTCACTAAGCATTCGCTTACGTTTTAGTTGTTTACTCTTTTTATAGGTGGTTCCGGAAGAGGGAACTAAGTCTTGGTTGAATTGAAGATTGTTGATAGGAAGTTGAACTAGAAGTCTTGGAAGGTATATGACCATTCGATGAAGAATGGTATTTTGTGTAGACACTTAGTTATCCCACCTCTCTATGGCTCATGATACTCTTGACATTTTGGTAAAACTTTGTTTTGGTATGTTTCTGCAAATTACATCTTGTGAAGGTCTTTTGGTTTATAAACTTGTTTGTTTGACTTTGGTTGTTGACAATATGGGTAATGTGACCCGTTTAGTTGTGTAAACATGATTTGTATCAACGGATGGTATGAAGACTTTTGAAATGGTGTGTTAGATGTTTTATGACAAAAAATGAAGTTGTTTATTAGTCGTTAGAAGCTCGGTTTTGGGTATAAAAGGTCGAAAGTTGTTTAAAGTGTCAAAAGTACGAAACTGGGGAGGACGACCTTTGTTAAGGGGACGGCCTTTACAGAAACAAAGGCCGTCTGCTTCTGTGATTTTTACACTTTATTTACCGAAGCTTCGTTTGACCTTTCCGGGACCTGAAACTCATACATTAGACTTATATTAACATACTAAGAAGGTTCCAATTGTCATTTTTCAAATTTGAGAACTTTGATTTTTGGCGAAAAACGGCTTAAATTTTTCTAAGTATAAAAAAAAATTGTCTTTTTTTCAGGTTGAGTCCTTTCATTAAGGGCGTGTTTGGCACAAGCTTTTGGAGGAGCTTTTCAAGAGCTTTAGCTTTTAATTTTAATAAAAAGCTCCTATCATGTTAAAAGCTCTGTTTGGTAACCATTAGCTTTAGCTTTTAGTTTGGCCCAAAAAGCCCTAAAACAAAACGTTACTTGAACAAGCGTTCTATTTGTAGCCGGAGCTTTTAATATGCAAATTACACAAATACCCCCAAATCTAATATCACGTATTCGTCACTTTCACTTTCAGTATATATCCCTCCATCTTATAGGCAATACACGAGTCTTGAAGCAGATAACACTAGTCAATTAATCTCAATTTGAGTATGATGATAATGATATATTCGATCCGACGAGAGTTAATTGTCCGTACTTTCTTTTCGGTTGCTTGTAGTTATATCATCTCTTTTTATTTATGGTTTATTCGATCCGATGGAAATTGTTTATACGTTTCTTTTCGTTTTTAACTCAAGCTCTAATAAAAGCTACAGCTTACAGCTCTAATAAAAGCTACAGCTTACAGCTCTAACTAAAAGCTACAGCTTACAGCTCTAACTAAAAGCTACAGCTTACAGCTCTAACTAAAAGCTACAGCTTACAGCTCTAACTAAAAGCTACAGCTTACAGCTCTAACTAAAAGCTACAGCTTACAGCTCTAACTAAAAGCTACAGCTTACAGCTCTAACTAAAAGCTACAGCTTACAGCTCTAACTAAAAGCTACAGCTTACAGCTCTAACTAAAAGCTACAGCTTACAGCTCTAACTAAAAGCTACAGCTTACAGCTCTAACTAAAAGCTACAGCTTACAGCTCTAACTAAAAGCTACAGCTTACAGCTCTAACTAAAAGCTACAGCTTACAGCTCTAACTAAAAGCTACAGCTTACAGCTCTAACTAAAAGCTACAGCTTACAGCTTAACTAAAAGCTACAGCTTACAGCTCTAACTAAAAGCTACAGCTTACAGCTCTAACTAAAAGCTACAGCTTACAGCTCTAACTAAAAGCTACAGCTTACAGCTCTAACTAAAAGCTACAGCTTACAGCTCTAACTAAAAGCTACAGCTTACAGCTCTAACTAAAAGCTACAGCTTACAGCTCTAACTAAAAGCTACAGCTTACAGCTCTAACTAAAAGCTACAGCTTACAGCTCTAACTAAAAGCTACAGCTTACAGCTCTAACTAAAAGCTACAGCTTACAGCTCTAACTAAAAGCTACAGCTTACAGCTCTAACTAAAAGCTACAGCTTACAGCTCTAACTAAAAGCTACAGCTTACAGCTCTAACTAAAAGCTACAGCTTACAGCTCTAACTAAAAGCTACAGCTTACAGCTCTAACTAAAAGCTACAGCTTACAGCTCTAACTAAAAGCTACAGCTTACAGCTCTAACTAAAAGCTACAGCTTACAGCTCTAACTAAAAGCTACAGCTTACAGCTCTAACTAAAAGCTACAGCTTACAGCTCTAACTAAAAGCTACAGCTTACAGCTCTAACTAAAAGCTACAGCTTACAGCTCTAACTAAAAGCTACAGCTTACAGCTCTAACTAAAAGCTACAGCTTACAGCTCTAACTAAAAGCTACAGCTTACAGCTCTAACTAAAAGCTACAGCTTACAGCTCTAACTAAAAGCTACAGCTTACAGCTCTAACTAAAAGCTACAGCTTACAGCTCTAACTAAAAGCTACAGCTTACAGCTCTAACTAAAAGCTACAGCTTACAGCTCTAACTAAAAGCTACAGCTTACAGCTCTAACTAAAAGCTACAGCTTACAGCTCTAACTAAAAGCTACAGCTTACAGCTCTAACTAAAAGCTACAGCTTACAGCTCTAACTAAAAGCTACAGCTTACAGCTCTAACTAAAAGCTACAGCTTACAGCTCTAACTAAAAGCTACAGCTTACAGCTCTAACTAAAAGCTACAGCTTACAGCTCTAACTAAAAGCTACAGCTTACAGCTCTAACTAAAAGCTACAGCTTACAGCTCTAACTAAAAGCTACAGCTTACAGCTCTAACTAAAAGCTACAGCTTACAGCTCTAACTAAAAGCTACAGCTTACAGCTCTAACTAAAAGCTACAGCTTACAGCTCTAACTAAAAGCTACAGCTTACAGCTCTAACTAAAAGCTACAGCTTACAGCTCTAACTAAAAGCTACAGCTTACAGCTCTAACTAAAAGCTACAGCTTACAGCTCTAACTAAAAGCTACAGCTTACAGCTCTAACTAAAAGCTACAGCTTACAGCTCTAACTAAAAGCTACAGCTTACAGCTCTAACTAAAAGCTACAGCTTACAGCTCTAACTAAAAGCTACAGCTTACAGCTCTAACTAAAAGCTACAGCTTACAGCTCTAACTAAAAGCTACAGCTTACAGCTCTAACTAAAAGCTACAGCTTACAGCTCTAACTAAAAGCTACAGCTTACAGCTCTAACTAAAAGCTACAGCTTACAGCTCTAACTAAAAGCTACAGCTTACAGCTCTAACTAAAAGCTACAGCTTACAGCTCTAACTAAAAGCTACAGCTTACAGCTCTAACTAAAAGCTACAGCTTACAGCTCTAACTAAAAGCTACAGCTTACAGCTCTAACTAAAAGCTACAGCTTACAGCTCTAACTAAAAGCTACAGCTTACAGCTCTAACTAAAAGCTACAGCTTACAGCTCTAACTAAAAGCTACAGCTTACAGCTCTAACTAAAAGCTACAGCTTACAGCTCTAACTAAAAGCTACAGCTTACAGCTCTAACTAAAAGCTACAGCTTACAGCTCTAACTAAAAGCTACAGCTTACAGCTCTAACTAAAAGCTACAGCTTACAGCTCTAACTAAAAGCTACAGCTTACAGCTCTAACTAAAAGCTACAGCTTACAGCTCTAACTAAAAGCTACAGCTTACAGCTCTAACTAAAAGCTACAGCTTACAGCTCTAACTAAAAGCTACAGCTTACAGCTCTAACTAAAAGCTACAGCTTACAGCTCTAACTAAAAGCTACAGCTTACAGCTCTAACTAAAAGCTACAGCTTACAGCTCTAACTAAAAGCTACAGCTTACAGCTCTAACTAAAAGCTACAGCTTACAGCTCTAACTAAAAGCTACAGCTTACAGCTCTAACTAAAAGCTACAGCTTACAGCTCTAACTAAAAGCTACAGCTTACAGCTCTAACTAAAAGCTACAGCTTACAGCTCTAACTAAAAGCTACAGCTTACAGCTCTAACTAAAAGCTACAGCTTACAGCTCTAACTAAAAGCTACAGCTTACAGCTCTAACTAAAAGCTACAGCTTACAGCTCTAACTAAAAGCTACAGCTTACAGCTCTAACTAAAAGCTACAGCTTACAGCTCTAACTAAAAGCTACAGCTTACAGCTCTAACTAAAAGCTACAGCTTACAGCTCTAACTAAAAGCTACAGCTTACAGCTCTAACTAAAAGCTACAGCTTACAGCTCTAACTAAAAGCTACAGCTTACAGCTTAACTAAAAGCTACAGCTTACAGCTCTAACTAAAAGCTACAGCTTACAGCTCTAACTAAAAGCTACAGCTTACAGCTCTAACTAAAAGCTACAGCTTACAGCTCTAACTAAAAGCTACAGCTTACAGCTTAACTAAAAGCTACAGCTTACAGCTCTAACTAAAAGCTACAGCTTACAGCTCTAACTAAAAGCTACAGCTATCAGCTACAGATACAAGCTACAGCTACTCTTGCCAAACATACCCTAAGACTATTCAGAAAGTAATCTGTATACCACCAGTTTTTGACGATACACCACTAAATATGCTTTATAGGGTTGTACTGTATAACACAATAAATCACAATTGGTGATGTATTGTAAAAAACCGATGATGTAGATCACCGTCCAATCCTAAAGATAAAAATAGTTGGAGATTTCAAGTTCCAATTATGAAAGCAAAGGACCGAGATTTTTTCACGACGACTTCAGGGTTAGTTAATCTTTCCTAGCTTATAAAAATGAAATTCAAATAAAAGAGAACCCAAGAACTAGGCCCAACTATTTGAGGCCCAATTAGGGTTTAAGAGTCTTACTTTCTTATTCATTGAGTTAGATAAGACGGCCGCACTCTTCTTCTCCAACTCATTCCCCTTCCATTGCTGCCTGCTGGTAAACTTTTCTCTTTTTCTCAATTTTATTTCTTAAAAATCCGATCTACATGCTTTATAAACTGATTATTATATTATTGCTCTTCCTTACATTAAATTAAATATAACTATATATCATTTTCTTATTGCTAATTTATATTCTTCTACTGTATCTTTTTTATCTGTCTATGCAGAACTGAAGTTTAAAGCCTACTAATACTTATTAATCATGAGGTATATTTTATATACTTTTTAATTTTTGAATTTTTATACTATTTGATTGATATTATTGATATTATATGTGTATGTGTATATGTTGTATTTATATTTAGTTTTTGTGATAATTAAAAAGCATATAAATTAAAATTTTGGATCTTGTTTTCCATTTATCTTTTTGTTAATTTTTTATATCTGATTTGTATGCATTTCTGTTTTGGTCATTGATAACTTTTTTATATATGTATTAGTTTTTGTTGTCTAAACAAGATTTTATAGGAATGTATGTGTTTTTTATTAACAACAAAGTGAGTTAATGTACATGTAAGTTTATTCCGAATACATGAATGTATGATGATCTGTTGTTTTATCTAAAGAATGTATTAGTTTACTTGTGCCTGGCTCCGTTATAAAGATCTTAAGTTGACTGTTTCGATTATGAGATTGATAACTTGTTAATTTGTTGTCATGTAATTCTTGAAAAGCAATATTAACATTTTCGTCATGACGGTTTGGTTGTGCTGTTGTGCTATTGTCTGATATATGAATGTATAATTCGACAGTAAGCTTCAGAGTGAAGCTCTTAGAGAGGCGATTACTCAGATTACCACTGATGCTAAGGAAAAGAAGCGTAACTTCACTGAGACCATTGAGCTCCAGATTGGACTCAAGAACTACGACCCACAAAAGGACAAGCGTTTCAGTGGTACCGTGAAGTTGCCTCACATCCCTCGTCCTAAGTTGAAAGTTTGCATGCTTGGAGATGCCCAGCATGTGGAAGAGGTATATCTTTTGTTTTCTTGTTATATAAAGCTTAGATAAAAGTCATGATATGCGACATGCCTAAACAGGTTTATGTATTTTTCGTTAACAATTTGCTAGCTAATGTTTTGTTTCCGTGACGCTGGGTTGGTTGCTAATATTTTTAGCATATGTTAAGAGTGGTGGTCAGTAGGTTGTAATATATTTCGTAAAACTATTGTTTAGTAGAAGATTCGAGGTTTGTGAGACTTAATTCAAATTTTAGTCTATAGTTGTCTTAAAGTTCATCCCTGTGGAGCTTTTTTATATTCTAAGATTTCTTTGATATCCATAGGCACAAAAGATTGGTTTGGAGTACATGGATGTCGAATCACTTAAGAAACTCAACAAGAACAAAAAACTAGTGAAGAAGCTTGCCAAGAAACACCAGGCTTTTTTGGCCTCCGAGTCTGTTATCAAGCAGATTCCCCGTTTGTTGGGCCCTGGTTTGAACAAGGCAGGTAGGTGTATCCGTTGAAGCAAAGTCCATTGATTAGCCTACTTTTTCATTGTTATATCCATGCTTTATAGTATATTCTTGATGATTATGTATATGCGATTACAGGAAAGTTCCCTACACTTGTTAGTCACCAGGAATCTCTTGAGGCCAAGGTCAATGAGACCAAGGCTACTGTCAAGTTTCAATTGAAGAAGGTGTTGTGTATGGGGGTTGCCGTTGGAAACTGCAGCATGGAGGAGAAGCAAATATTTCAAAACGTGCAAATGAGTGTCAATTTTCTTGTTTCGTTGTTGAAAAAGAACTGGCAGAACGTAAGATCTCTTCTAAGATTACAACTTATCTGAATACACACTGATACACCAATCTATCATTTGCCAGAAGATACACTATATAAGTTGACCCTGTTTGATTTTATTTTCAACAAAATGTGCAATTGTCTACATTTTAAAAGGTTTTACAATGTTTATATATGTATGCATTGCAGGTAAGGTGTTTGTACTTGAAGACAACAATGGGAAAGCCCGTACGCATCTTTTAGGTGTTTTCGTTGCTTTATAAAGCTTGTTATGTTTGAGACAGGTGCCGTTGTTAGTTATTGAAAGGATTTCCCCATAATGGGTAATGTCGTTTTTGACTTATCGGATGTTTGTTTTTGTATTTTATTAGATGTTGCTATGAATTTTATGTTTCATGGATTTTGAGCTATCATCTTTAATTATGTCTTTTACACATCAGGTATCTTAAAGCAATTCAGTTGGACTAGAGAAACAAATTTATCTACCCAGTTTTTTTAAGGCTTCATTTTGACCTATTTCCTTTTTGCTGAAAAAGTATATATATATACAGATAGATAGATACATGTAACTTGTTAAGAGCATACGGAGTGGTGTGATATGATATGGTAATGGTCATATGTATGCAAAATAGGGCTTATAAAGAAGGGAACTGACTGTCTCGTTTGGTATTCATGCTATTTGTTCAAAAAATTACAGATTTTGTCTTCTGCAAACCACACTAAAAACGTAGTACTATATCAAAACAAACTTTATTTAAAACATCACTAATTAAACACAGCCAAATTACATGATTTTTGCTTGACCTTTTGGTACATGTCTTGTGATCACCCAGGAAAACTACTGAATTGTGAGTGGGTCTTTTGGCCAAGTGATGCAGGTCTTTTTATTGAAAGCCTCAACCTTTTGAGTTGGAATGCTGGTGAAATGGAAATGGACCTTGTGAATTATTCGACCAAATCTTAGACACCACAATCGACAAACCGATAATATGCGAATGGGTAAAAACCACAATGTTTGGAGATGTTTCTATGCGAAGTTAGCTACCTTTTATGTAAACAAAGACCCGTACCAATAATTAAGATTTCACATATGGACAATTATCAATAACTTGTCCATTACAAAAAATAGAAAATGCTTTTTTGGTGTTAATACTAATTCGACAATCGAGTCACAAGTATCTAACGTATTCAAAGCGAAGGCTTTTTTACTAATTGGTGAAGAAACGGATAACTTGGTACAAATCTTTCCAATTTCCAAGTCGTTCCAATCCATTTGTTTGTATGTTTCATTTGAATCCGCTCACGTAATAGCTTGCCTATGCTTATGGTTTTCTGTTGAAATGTCTGTTAATCTTTCTAACTTTACAAGGCTGTGATAATAACTGAAGAACCATGGCAACTGCTTGCTTTTTGCCTTCAAGGATATGGGCTACTCTCAAATATCAATGGGCGAGCGGTTTTGGTTGTTGATTCTGGTTCACCCATGTGGTCAGAATTATGTTTGGGTTCTAAATGAGGAGTTTGTCTGGTTCTTGGGTGGGGGGAGTACCTCGCCATCCCTCCCCGCCCTCCCTGATTTTTCAATAGGTACCTGTCCGCTCCCTAATTGTAGGGAATACCTCCCACCCCTCCCGCTACCCCTCCCCACCCTTTTCTATTTTATTTATTTTCTATTTATTTTTATTCAACAATAATTAAAACTTTTATTTAATAAATTAAACATACAACTAAAACACATAAATAAAACACATAAACTATTATTCAAACACACAAATAACTAAAACATAAACAACTTAAACATATAAACTGGTGTGCATATATAGCATAAGCAACTTTTGGAAGTTGACTAAGTACTCGTTCATTACATTTTGTATTGCCCCTCCCTCGATTCATTGTTGTGATTTATATGCTATTTGTAATATATTTGTTAATTGAAATCAAAGAAAAGAAAGAAAGAAAAACGGACAGAGAGCATAGAAGAAGAAAGAAAAAAGTGGTAACGTTCGAATCAAGCGGCAACCAAACCGGCACCACTATCTCCTATCCGCTCCCCACCCTACCGGTACCGGAGGGTCGGATTGGTGTGCATACCGGTACCGGACCGGTACCGGTTGGGTGCCTATGCACTCCGTCCACCCTTATGGACTGGTTTCGCAATAATGTTGTTATTTAGTCACGAAAAATAGTCTGTCTTTTGGTAGCTCTTCTTTGAATCAAATGCTTAGTATGCACCACTCTCTTTTGACTAAATTGAATCTTGAGTATCTGTTTATTTTATTGGCAAAATGGTAATGATAATGATATCGCATTACATCTTAATTTAATAAAACACTGCCGAGTTAATTTGAGTACACAAAGGTTGACACTGACGAATATATGGCCAAAAGGCTCTCTTACCTTTGGTGCCAGAAGTTTAAAAAAGAAACACTAGTGATTATAATATACTTGTTCCAAGCAGTTAAAAAGGCTCTATTTGGTGTTATATTCATCTTTTAAGTAAGAGATGTGTAATGTTCATAATCGAGTATTAATTACGCATTTGTGAACTCAGCTGTAAGCCTGTAATCTAAAAAAAAGAGATTTTGCTAACCATATGTGTTGTGAGACACACATCAAAGTATTGTTACATCAAAAAGTTCAAATATTACACACAGATTGTATTTCCTTAGGTATCGTTATAAAATGCAGATCGAGTTGTCATCTCAACATCACACCAGCTTCTTTATTTCATTAGTTATTGGTTTCCATCAACACAAGACAAAGTTAAATGCAAGACTTCATCTCTTTATAATTTTAAAATTAAACAAATTATCTTTTAAATATTTACTTATTAACTAAAAAGTTAAAAAACACTTTACAGAATTATTAAACAAGCTTTTATTAAATTAAAAAGTAAATATTACTCATTACATTACTTCAACCAAATTAAACAAAAATATATTTATTACTTAATCAATTCATACATTATTTATCCATTTGGTTATTTAATACATTTGGTTTTTAGTGATTAATAACAATATAAACCAGTCTTACACAAATACATATCTATATTATCTAATAAAGCAAATGACTCTTTTTTTAAAAAAAACTTTCAGTCTTTGAAAAACTAAAAATATCTCTCTCCATTATTTACTAATTTAAACCTCTCCACTTAATATACCTATAATATCCTTAATGAAATAATTTACAATATAGATCCTTGAACCTTAAAATAATTACACTATCACCTTTAACATCAACTACTTTTACAATTATCACCATCGCCTCCCACACTACCCCCACCACCGTCACCGCCACCGTTGCCGCCACTACCGCCACCACCTGTCACCACCACCTCCGCCACCCGTCTCCGCCACCACTCCCACTGCCGCCGCATTGCGCGGCCATAAGCCTAGTACATATGACAACCAATGAGGTTGGTGACCATTAATAAGCTCTTTAACCTTGAGAGGATCCATCTAGGTTTGAGTCTCCCTCCGCATAGTTATGAGGTGGGTTGTTGAAGAGTTTTATAAGCCTTAATTTGAATTTTAAGTATTCGTATAGTTCAAGAGTAAAATAATTACCATTGGAAAAAAAAACATATACATATAACATAAATCGTCCGATTGAGGTGGGGCTCTCATATCGTAATGACCAAAAAAACATAGATTAAAACAGGATTGCCATGACATGAAGGTAACTTAATTGACTAGAGACATAGTGTAACACCCGTTTCGTAAAAATATGGATTTCCAAAAATTTTCGCCTAACGGCGTCAATAAAGCGGAAACAGTTTATTAAAAACCTCAACCAATGAAAACAGTTGAGAAACATAAGTGGTGTTACTAATAGCATCAAATCAGTAATAAAAGAAATCCATAAGATTGCCCGACATAAAGCAACCATAACATAGTCATTACAATAGTTCCATAAAGGAAATCATTAACATTAAGTCTATGCGAAGTTATTGGGTAAACTAAAGCCATCTTGATCATCTACCCATCTCTCGCCAAAGCTTCACACGACATCTCACTGCTTAACCTGAGGGGTGTCAACACATAAGAAGAAACAAGTGTTAGCTTATAAAGCTAAGTAAGATAACACCAGGTTTAAGCAAAACATTTCATCCATTAAACACGTCACTTTAAAACATTACATCATTTGATTTAGGCATTTATATCACCACATAACGTATCCATATCACATATAAGCATAGAGTCCATGACCCTAAGTGTGCCTAATCAATTTCGTCATTTCATCTCATCTCATTAAGTTGTGACTAGGTCACCGTTAAGTCGTAACCGAAGTTACCGTTAAGGAAAGACAATGTCGATCCATGAGTAGCACGTTATGTTCATGACATTAGGTGGGTCATCAGGCCACCCGAAACTACTCGCCACATATGACTTGTTGCAAGGAGCCACCCGAGCAACCATTTTAACGTACCCTCCCACATACGGGCACTACGTACTCTCCCACATACGAGCACGACGTACTCTCCCACATACGAGCACGATTTATACGTACCTATTACCACATCAGGCACGGGTTATGCATAACACTTAACATCTAATTAGCTCGAGCATTTACCACGTTTAGTTTAGGTTTCCACATTAATCCTAAACTAATCCACATTTATCATCTTTTCACGTTAGGGCCCTTAAAACGTGCACGTGTCATGGCAACCTAAAAAGGTCTAGTGTTCTAGATGAACAAGCCACATATACATGCACATATCAACATTACAACACGTCATTAACCACCGTTCATTATATCATATCACATCATATCATATCGTTAAGCATATCATCATCATTGCATATCATATCATAACCATGTGTACGGGGAAGCATTTTAGGCATAAACATCGTCATCATTAATCCCCGAGTACCTCCCATATCAACCCAACCACATATGAGTTATACATTACCGTTTTGGAGGTTATAGTTTACAAACCATTTTCGTTGCACCCTCAGCGTGACAAAAGTAGTGTATCTTACCTGGTAGTAGAATGTGCGCGCAAACAAAAGCTAACAGTGCTTAATAGTAATCCCCGACACCTATCGTACATTAATATATGAAATATAAGTCATTTGGGACCTTAAATGGACTTGCAAACGAATTTTGTTTTGTTCTTACGAACTTACACCATCAAACGAAGTTAATCTTCGTTTTCAAAACGAATTTAGTTTAGAACAAACGAATTTAAGCTTCAAAACAACTTCAAATGAATTTAGCTTCTCCATTATCAAACGAACTTAGACCAAACGAAGATAGGCTTCTTTAAAACGAATTTGGTTTTAAAACGAAGTTAAACTTCGTTTTTACAAACGAATTTAGCATTCCAGGAACGAAGTTAGCTTCAGGAACTTAACTTCGTCCAGAATTCATAAAACGACTTTGTTCTTCAATTTTCCAGAATCAATCGACTTAGGCTTCACCCAAAACACGTTTTTGACATTGTTAAACATATTTTGATCATAATGATCGATTACAAACTCGTTTGATGTCGTTTTGATCGTTAATTTGCTTAAACATAATATAAACCCTAATTTATTAAAAGTCTCTTTCAAAATCAGATTTAATCCTTTATAAAACATCATTAGATCTGAAAATATAGCCAATAAAACATTGATTACCTGTAGAAACGATAGCCAATTCGATTCAATACAAAAATACTTGATTTGATTAACCAAAACGAAAAAAAAAAAAAAAAAAAAAAAAAAAAAAAAAAAAAAAAAAAAAAAAAAAAAAAAAAAAAAAAAAAAAAAAAAAAAAAAAAAAAAAAAAAAAAAAAAAAAAAAAAAAAAAAAAAAAAAAAAAAAAAAAAAAAAAAAAAAAAAAAAAAAAAAAAAAAAAAAAAAAAAAAAAAAAAAAAAAAAAAAAAAAAAAAAAAAAAAAAAAAAAAAAAAAAAAAAAAAAAAAAAAAAAAAAAAAAAAAAAAAAAAAAAAAAAAAAAAAAAAAAAAAAAAAAAAAAAAAAAAAAAAAAAAAAAAAAAAAAAAAAAAAAAAAAAAAAAAAAAAAAAAAAAAAAAAAAAAAAAAAAAAAAAAAAAAAAAAAAAAAAAAAAAAAAAAAAAAAAAAAAAAAAAAAAAAAAAAAAAAAAAAAAAAAAAAAAAAAAAAAAAAAAAAAAAAAAAAAAAAAAAAAAAAAAAAAAAAAAAAAAAAAAAAAAAAAAAAAAAAAAAAAAAAAAAAAAAAAAAAAAAAAAAAAAAAAAAAAAAAAAAAAAAAAAAAAAAAAAAAAAAAAAAAAAAAAAAAAAAAAAAAAAAAAAAAAAAAAAAAAAAAAAAAAAAAAAAAAAAAAAAAAAAAAAAAAAAAAAAAAAAAAAAAAAAAAAAAAAAAAAAAAAAAAAAAAAAAAAAAAAAAAAAAAAAAAAAAAAAAAAAAAAAAAAAAAAAAAAAAAAAAAAAAAAAAAAAAAAAAAAAAAAAAAAAAAAAAAAAAAAAAAAAAAAAAAAAAAAAAAAAAAAAAAAAAAAAAAAAAAAAAAAAAAAAAAAAAAAAAAAAAAAAAAAAAAAAAAAAAAAAAAAAAAAAAAAAAAAAAAAAAAAAAAAAAAAAAAAAAAAAAAAAAAAAAAAAAAAAAAAAAAAAAAAAAAAAAAAAAAAAAAAAAAAAAAAAAAAAAAAAAAAAAAAAAAAAAAAAAAAAAAAAAAAAAAAAAAAAAAAAAAAAAAAAAAAAAAAAAAAAAAAAAAAAAAAAAAAAAAAAAAAAAAAAAAAAAAAAAAAAAAAAAAAAAAAAAAAAAAAAAAAAAAAAAAAAAAAAAAAAAAAAAAAAAAAAAAAAAAAAAAAAAAAAAAAAAAAAAAAAAAAAAAAAAAAAAAAAAAAAAAAAAAAAAAAAAAAAAAAAAAAAAAAAAAAAAAAAAAAAAAAAAAAAAAAAAAAAAAAAAAAAAAAAAAAAAAAAAAAAAAAAAAAAAAAAAAAAAAAAAAAAAAAAAAAAAAAAAAAAAAAAAAAAAAAAAAAAAAAAAAAAAAAAAAAAAAAAAAAAAAAAAAAAAAAAAAAAAAAAAAAAAAAAAAAAAAAAAAAAAAAAAAAAAAAAAAAAAAAAAAAAAAAAAAAAAAAAAAAAAAAAAAAAAAAAAAAAAAAAAAAAAAAAAAAAAAAAAAAAAAAAAAAAAAAAAAAAAAAAAAAAAAAAAAAAAAAAAAAAAAAAAAAAAAAAAAAAAAAAAAAAAAAAAAAAAAAAAAAAAAAAAAAAAAAAAAAAAAAAAAAAAAAAAAAAAAAAAAAAAAAAAAAAAAAAAAAAAAAAAAAAAAAAAAAAAAAAAAAAAAAAAAAAAAAAAAAAAAAAAAAAAAAAAAAAAAAAAAAAAAAAAAAAAAAAAAAAAAAAAAAAAAAAAAAAAAAAAAAAAAAAAAAAAAAAAAAAAAAAAAAAAAAAAAAAAAAAAAAAAAAAAAAAAAAAAAAAAAAAAAAAAAAAAAAAAAAAAAAAAAAAATAAAAAAAATTAGCTTGTATAGGACCAATCGTAATCACTTGTATAAGTATGAGAATGTTGAAAAAAAGAGCATATAAACAAAGAATTACCTAGTACGCATCCCATCGCAGTCACAACTTTATTGTGAGTGACCATTGAATGAATGTTGTTTTACTCGCGATCAATGTGTTTATATTATTTCGTTCTTCTTTTATCTTATTTTCTGTTTAAATTATTTTAGGTTTAGGCATTCTTCTACCTATAATATGAGTATTTTTAACAAAACTAGTTTGTAGTTAAAGCTGGTTGTTAAGTAAAGTTAATATTCAAGATTTAAAACAAACATGAGAAAATAATGAAAGTTTAATAATCAAAATGTTTGTTATCTCTCTCTCTAATAAAAGAGGATCCCAAATACAAGTTTTTTTAAAAAAATTTGCCACCTGGTCCCTTTGTTTCTCAAATTTCCTGGTCAAACGAAAATAATCAAATTCATGTTCCTATTTCTTTTTTTGCATATGCTTTCAACGTACATTAGATTTGCGTTTTGGGAAGCATATGTTTTCTTCACTTCAAGATGTTTCTTTCATTCAACAACCTACATTAGATTGCAGAAATTGGGAAACGATTGACGAACAAATCCGATGTTTAAGCCATTCCAGGTATCTTCTTATTTCAATTTAAGGGTTTTTTAAATTTTCTTTTGCATTTAGGGTTTTTTTTGGGAAATTAACTACCGCTCTAAACTCTGAATCTAAAGTATTATATACGGTTTTTTTGGATTCTTTTTTGGCATTTAGGGTTTTTTATTTGGGGAAAAAATAATTCTTTTTTAATTAATTTGAACTTATACCAGTAATTTTGTTTAATTATCCCAATTAAGCATATTAGAAGTTTTATTAACTTGAACTACAACTAATTTTGGTTCCAAATCCTCTGTGCATTTCACAACCATCGATATAAAATTAATGTTCATGTATTGAATTTGTGTTCAAGATGCCACATGTTCCATCTCATTTATTCTATTTGAGCGTGATGTAGTAGGTTATGTCAACAAACTGGCTTCCCAGTTGATTTGCAATGCTAAAAATGTATGTAGCGGTTTAAGACTTTGAGTTGTTTCCGGTGGAATTTAACATTTTTGTTGGGAAGATATTTGCTTGGAAAATCAAGGTACCGACATACAACATCAACAACAAATATTATGTATACAAGGTGAACAAGTTCTCCAATGAGGATACTGTTCTTCAGGCTATATTTAACAGGGGAGCTACTGGTGAGGTATTAATCAAATATTGACAACTATTTAAGTTGGAATTTACTTTGCTCACTTTCAATTATAATAAGTTAATAACGTATCTATTTATGCTCACATGTTTTATGATTCCCCATCTGATGTTTATGTGAAACTCCTGAAGCAAGTGCCATCACTTAATGGCCTTTCTGCAAAGGTTTTTTTAAGTCGATTTTTTGTATATTGAATGACAGAATGAAAGAAAGTATTTCCTTGACGTCAAACCTTATATTTAAGCTGTTAAACTATTATACATATATTTGACGAATTCCTTGGTTTTCCACAAACTCATGATGGGAATGGGACTGTTGAAAATCCACCCTGTGGAAGCAATGAAAAGTACTTCCTCAAGTCCAGGTTCAAAGCAAGGGGGTGAACATGATGACGAAGTTATGGTTATCACATGCTCAAGTTCAAAAGGGCGTCTTGAGGTGAAGAATATACAAGTTGCATCATGTTTTACTTAGAATTAGTGTAACAGTTTTCTGGCATGGAATGTTGTTATTTTTATAAGCTTAAGTCAATAATTCAGGACTCAAAATTGTGAGTTATGGAATTGATTAACAATATTGCCAAGGCTCACGGAGGCGTATCTGTATTTGGCGGAGTCGGTGAACGGACTCGTGAAGGAAATGATCTTTACATGGAAATGAAAGAATCTGGAGTAATTAATGAACAAAATATTGCAGAATCAAAAGTAGCTCTAGTTTATGGTTAGATGAATGAACCGCCGGGAGCTCGTATGAGAGTTTCTCGATCTGAAAACACAGAGACAAAGGGCTGAGTTTTGTAAATAGTAGACACAGGTAAGGAATAAGAAAAAACTAAAGATACCGGCCATAGACATAGAATTTTTCAATTCTGACACAAGGTATTTATTAGATCGAACGTACTTACGAATATATCGATTTTGACGTATCCAAACAAATAGCAATCCAATCCATTTCATGAATAAAATGTGACCAATTATCCAACCAACAAAACTACTTGAGAATGATTCTGGTCTAGTTCGTGGCCTATTAGAAGTGGAAGGCGCCTATGATGGGAAACTACCACGTTAGGTTTGGAGAGAGATAGGACCGGTTATATAATAGGGGGAGCAGATGCAAGCTTTTTC
>CM067171.1:21083991-21415078 GCA_034093135.1 Erigeron breviscapus
TTGACCAATTATTGAGGTCGATCCATGAATCGAATCGTGAAGGTGTCGATCCCGATTTGGATTCTAGGAAGTCGGCTGGATCGGCGGTGGTGGTTGGTGGTGGTTGTAGGTGGCGGTGGTTGACGGTGGTCGTGGTGGTTGGGTGGTGGTGGTTGAGGTGGCGGGTGGTTGGTGGCGGTGGTTTGACGGTGGCGGGTGGTTGGTGGCGGTGGTTTGACGGTGGCGGGTGGTTGGTGGCGGTGGTTTGACGGTGGCGGGTGGTTGGTGGCGGTGGTTTGACGGTGGCGGGTGGTTGGTGGCGGTGGTTTGACGGTGGCGGGTGGTTGGTGGCGGTGGTTTGACGGTGGCGGGTGGTTGGTGGCGGTGGTTTGACGGTGGCGGGTGGTTGGTGGCGGTGGTTTGACGGTGGCGGGTGGTTGGTGGCGGTGGTTTGACGGTGGCGGGTGGTTGGTGGCGGTGGTTTGACGGTGGCGGGTGGTTGGTGGCGGTGGTTTAGAGGTGGCGTGTGGTTGATGCGGTGGTTCTAGACGGTGGTCGTGGTGGTTGTAGGTGGCGGTGGTTGGTGGTGGTTTAGCGGTGGCTGGCGGTGGCGGTGGCCGGATTGATCGTGGACGGCGGTGTGTGGTGGTTGTAGGTGGCGGTGGTTATAGACGGTGGTCGATGGTGGTTGTAGTGGTGGTGTTTGGAGAGGGTTGGGGTAAAGGGGTAATTATTATTAAAAGGAGAGGGGTATATTAGGTACTTCAAATCATCTTTTGAGATTTTCAAAAAAAGGGGTCCTGCTTTATTATGTACGAGAGATAGTGCCCGCACTTTGCGGCGGTGAGATGGTGGAGGTGATAGGTCAAGTCATAGAGTATGATAGCCAAATGTCTTAGCTGTACGGGCTCCGCCCTTGGATTTAAAAATTCGTCGAAAGTATATCGAATGACATCTCTAATGAAAGAGCATGGAATTTTAAGAACACCCATACGATTTTTATAATTTATCGATATACGGTTTCTGAGATAAAAGATTTTGAATGAATTAGAGTAAAAAATGATTTATGCAGGAGAGAAAAAAAAATGAGCGGTTGAGATTTGAGGAGAGAGAAGAAAATGAGTGGTTAAGATTTAAGGGTATTATAGGTATATTAGGTAGAGATATTTAAATTAGTGAATAAATAAGAGGGGTAATTTAGGTAGTTCAAATCCTTAATTGAGAATTTGAAAAAGGGCAAAATGTTTTATAAGATAGTATTAGATTATAGATAATGCGCATTAGAAGGTTTGTTAATTTATCTTAAACGATGTTGCATACTTGATCGTATCTCATGTATGTCTTATGGGGGAAGGGAATATGTGTCTATCATGTACCTAATCTTGGGTATAGAAACATCTCACATTTCACTTTTTTAAACCATAAAATTCATGGGGCCATGTGATTTATTTATTTTACAACAAATATTAAAAAATTGATATGTGAAGAGATATACTTAAGCTTGGGTATATGATAGCCACATATTCACTTTTTTCATTTATTATTATAAATATCATAGCAATTATTATCAATTACAGAAGCTTTAAGTTTTTAATTTGATCATCATGCCCGGATAATCACCCGGGTTGATTAGCTAGTATATTAATATATGGGTAAATAGTTTGAAGTTGAATATTACCGTAAACTAATTCAAAAAACAAACATCTAAACTTTAAATGTTAAATATAAATGGTTTATGAATAGAACTTTTCTAGAAACTTAAACTACTTTTAGTATATAAATTATTTATATCACATAATAAAGCATTTAGTTCATATGATAACCCCGAAATACTTTTCATCTTCGTTCACAAACTTTAAATATCTTCATCTAATATACTTATAATACATTTAATAAATTATCCACAACATAGATATCTCAACCCTTAAAAAATAAATACACCCATCTTTTACATCAATAATTTTACATTCACCACCACACCGCTACTGCCACCCGTTGGTGCCACAAGCATCAATCGTCGCCATTACCGCCACCATCATCCGCCACCTTCGTCACTATCACCACATTACCTCATCATGCGGGCATGTGCCTAACATATACATATAAACTATTATAACCTTTTGAGAGCTAAATGAAGATTACAAGCTTAAACTTATAAAAATCATAATTTCGATTTCTCATAACCTCATAAATTATGTGTCAAAAATACCTAAGAAGAAGTAATTTCAATAAACTTAACACCCATCTAAATCTTATCATCTTTTCTCATATTTTTTTAATTATTTTACATAACAATAAAAATATATTTCCCAACACAAGTATTACTAATTTTGTCTTATAACTTATCTGTTACACTACTTTGTTACAATTTTTTTTCTTCAAAATCATTATAGTTACTCACATTAAAATAGTAAAAAAAAAAAAAAAATCGATTTCATACACTAACAAGTAACAACCCTGAAATCCAAATAAAAATATAAATTTACTTTAATATTTATTTTAAGTCTTTATATCAATATTTAAATTACTAATAAGTATTATTAAATATTACCTTTTATATATAATGTTGTTCGTATTATGTATGAATTCAACATTTTTATAAAACCACTATTAGTAAAGCAAGTAACACTTGACTACTTGAGTTAAGTTGAGATTATGTGTGTTTTTGTCTTGAGGTTAAGGGTATAATTTTAGTTAAACACGCTTGTGTCTTTCTACAGATTCCAAACGCCACCACTTCTATACACCAACCAACAACCACCCCCCCTCTTTCTCTTTCTCTTTTGCTCTTTTTCTTCTATAAATAAACTCTCCTTTTTTCATTTCACTTGACCCTCGTTTTCTCCGCTTCATTCACTACTATACATACATACAGATTTCTCTCTATATATCTTTCTGTAAGTTTTCTTATTCAACACCCCTTTAATTTATTTTATATATGATGAGATTGTTTTTATCTTTGATCTTCATATCTGATATGATTATTAATGATTTATATTATTGTATATGCGTATGAACTTTATGATTAAATTTTTAGTATGTTATTATTTGTTATGAAATTGAAATATTTGTTTTTTAAGGTTAGATCTGCTACAGCCATGTTTTTGTTTTTGGAATTATGTGTGTAGTTGTGAGTTATTGACTTATGAGAATATAGTTGTGAAAGTGTTTGAAGAATTTAGGCTAGTTGGAACTTGGAAAACTATATATATCTTCAATTTGAGATGTTATATATATGTGTATATATATTGGCTAGAGGAATTTTTATGTGAAGTTATTGTTGAAGGCCTACTACCTTTTTAATGATTTTGATGCTTTTGTCTACTTTTTAGGTTTTATTTTATAATTTATAGGACATTTTATTTATATGTATGTACTTTTGTTATAAAACATTTGATGTACATGCTAAAAGACATTATATGCGTCTTTCTAGTGAGAAAACACATTTTTGAAAAAGCAGTCCTGTTTTCTAATAGCTGAGAAGTAATTTTTAAACACCCTCAACGGCGAGTTATATATATGTCAGTCATTTTCAGCTGTGAAGTTTGTGCGATATGTATATATATATGCAACTGCATTCTGGGCTTGTTCTTTTTTAATTTTTTGCTTTATAAACTTTTGATTTCGAAAAAAGAATCTGTTCAAGATTATAATGCTTGTTTATTCCAAAGTTGAATCTACACTACCATTATCAATGTAGTCTAATTGTGGGCTTATGGTTAAATGCATTTTATGGTTTATAACTTTGATGTTCAAGGTGCTTTACTTGTTTGACCATAATCACTTGCCTAAAATCCCAAGTTAAGGAAATAGCATATGTATTTTGACCATTTTAGAGAAAGTCATACCTACCTTTCTTTTGAGCATCACTGTTGACCTTGTGGTTGAATTTCATTAGCTGCAATGAATGGTTATCCAAGAGAAAAATGAAATTACCCGTTTCACAGTGTAGTTTTCCTTTTTTCAAAGGAGTGGTTTTTTTTGCCATCCCGCCTGTTGATTGCATAAATAAGCAGAACTTGCCAAACATCTGATAATCTGTTCTTGTAACTTCAAATATCACATAATTACTATGAAAACACGCATCCACAAGTTCACGAATCTTGAAACTTGAGCAACATGTTTTTTTGGATTGTTACATTTTTTCGTTTGGGCCTTTGGGTTATTATAGTTTTCTGTCCTCGAGCTGCTTCTTTCTCGATACCGATAAGTCTCTTTAGCTGATAAACTCATCAAAGTATATCACGTTATCTTCTTTTGTTTTAAAAGAACGTACATTGCATTAAACAAATCAGATAGCACTGCCTGTTGAGTTTTAGATATATAATTCATAATTTCCTAATTATGTCTCGATATCATCTTTAATTAGTTCTTTGTTCATTTGTATACAGATCATCATGTCGTCCATCATGCTTCCCACCCAAACCATGGTCAGAAGCTCACCCCAAACTGTGGCCAGAAGCTCACCACAAACCATGGTCAGTTCTTTTTTAAGGTGCCCATCTAACCTTCCAACATTGAAGAGTGTCTCAAAAGCCTTTGGCTTGAAGTCCGGCTCTTCATACAGGACAACTTGCATGGCTACATACAAAGTTAAGCTTGTGGGACCTGATGGTGAAGAGAACGAATTTGATGCACCTGATGATTGTTACATCCTTGACTCTGCTGAGAGTGCTGGAATTGAGTTGCCATATTCTTGCAGGGCGGGTGCCTGCTCGACATGTGCTGGAAAGGTGGCTACCGGTGCAGTGGACCAATCTGATGGGTCGTTTCTTGATGAAAACCAAATGAAGGAGGGCTACTTGCTGACTTGCATTTCTTACCCGACTTCTGATTGTGTCATCCACACCCACAAAGAAGGCGATCTTTACTGAGTTTGATATCTTTCAATCATATCTGTCTTTGTTTATTTTTAACTTCAAACCATTTGTCAAGTTTTGAAACTTTGTTGTCTAGAATTAAACCTTTTTCTGTTGCGGAAATGCTAGTTTCTCTTGGTGGCAATAAGTAAACCAAATATTGTGAACTGATCTTTATATCAAGATAAATTTTAAATCTGCTTAAATCCTATCATATTGATATGAATCTACACAACATGACGACCGTAAAGACTTAATTGGCTAGACCATGGTGGCACTGGTTAGACCGGCCCTCATTCTTGCAGTAGTTTATGTACTTTATTTGTTTGTAAATTGTTTATAGTGTGGTTGATTTTGGTCAAATCGGATCCAGTGGATTATTACTTAAGTATTCAGTGGGAAGACACTCTTTGTTGCTTCTAATTTAGAGTCTTTGTCAACTTTAGTTTAGAATAGAGTTGACAGTACAGGCGTGTTGGCTGGGTTTAGTAATTGGTTACAATGGATTCAAGTCAAGACATGCAATTTTTATGAGCATGCCGAACTAAGTTGGCTCGACCCTTAGGCCTTATATATTAATGCATTAAGTAGCTTTGGAAGGCTACAACAAAAATCAAGTATAATTATATATTTATATCAATCAATACCGGCTGTTGCTTGCAGCTATATAAGTATTTATCTGGATTGAAGGTTTGTGAATGTTGACTCAAGATTATGAATGATTGTCTATGTTTGGTATAAGAATATTTGTTTGAGAAACCCATTGAACAAGGGTTTCTCTTGATCTGAGCTATATTTGCTTTCATAAATACAAAAGAATCCATCGCCTCGGTAGTCCATCTTGTTGCTTCCCATTCTTTCGGGTACCCTCAGTTCTCATGACCTCCTACCCGCTTTCCTTTCCATGTTTCGTGTTGTATGCAGTCAGTCAAGTAACCTCAGTTCTCTTGATCTGAGCTATCTACTTTTTTTTTTCTTTCTGAAAAGACCATTCCTATAAACATAACAATTCAACAATCAATATTTTTGTTGTAAATTATGATTTTCCTATTATTGGGTTGAACTGAATCGGGTTAAAGAATGATGAAGTGCATTGTGCTGAAGAAACTGTATGAATTCCTATATTTCTCTCTGCATTTTTTTTTACTAGTTTTCTTTTGCAGCTTGCCAGTATGCTATTAATTTTAACTAGGTTGAAGACCCGGCTTTGCCCAGGAATCTAAATTAAACCCACAAACAAAAAAATTAACATATCATAAAAATAGTTTATTCATCTGACATTTATAGAACCTATAATAATATGAAGAACTCATTAAGCATGGATTTACGACAAACAGTAATCACAATCCAACAGATCTAACAAATAAAATAAGATAAATAAAAGTCTACATGATCACATCAATCCAAACAAGTATTCAGCCTACTAGCCTGACATTATTAAAGGAATAACAAAGTCTGAAAAGATGAAAGACATTATTTACCAACTAGAAAGTAAATAAGAATGAAAGATCTAGGTATACACCCGACAAAATGATACATTTAATAATGTGCAAGTTTTTTGTATTTTTTAGCTTTGAGGTTTGTAAAGTGGCCAAGAATTTGATGATAATTACATTTTTGCCACCGTGAACAGTGTTCAATACGGCAATTATTGAAACAAAACGACACGTCAGTTTTACCACAAATGAGCTGTATAGGAATAGGAATGGATTATGAGACACTATCCATTTTTTCATAATTATATGATACTCAACCCAAGAACTAAATTAAACATACATGTAAATGACATGTACACAGGCTCAAGCCCATTTTGTTTTAGGTTAACAAGCACTAACCATCAAATGGACTTCAGTCTAACAGTATTCGAAATGATCCGTCAACCAAAAGTTACAGATGTGAATCCCATTTTGAACAACAGATTATGGTGACATGCTAAAGTTTTCCTCCACAAAAAGAAAAGAAAATTAACCCATAAGACTGAGTAGAGGTAACGGGCATAGCTTTTTGCGTGGTACAAACCTTTATGGTGGCTTCCGAGTTCCGAGATGGTGTCTATCGGTGGGCAAGTATGGCTGCAAGGTGGTATATAACACACTGTGTTTATGTGATTTTTTACTTTTTATTTTTATCTATGACAACATTTGACATAGTTTTACTGGTTTAACTCGTTATGAATTATGTTAATTTTTTCATTTCACATGCATGATATTATGAGCTTCAATCAATATATGTAAATACACCTTGAGTTTATATGCATGCATCCTTCTTAATTTTAGTGTTTAGAAGATGACAATTTATAAAGTGGGCTTGATGATGATAATTTGGACCAACAAAATCGAAGAAAATATTAGTTCGTACTCACTAATTTGTATTGCTTTGCAGTCACGATAATATATAAATAAGTTGGACCCTTTTAGTGCAATTTAGGGGTAGGCAGGGGACATATAGATGGATTATTTAGTGAAACCATTAATCACTTGTCAACTAGCGTGTTGGGTATTATTCTCGAATTGGTTGTATTTTATCTTGTGTAATCATTTCTCAAAATTTATCAATTAAAAGTTTTTTTTTTTTTTTGGTTATGCTCAACTCGGAAGTTTTGTCCAAAACTTCAAGTATAAGAAATGATAAGTATAACATATATTTTCATTAAATTTTCACAATTGTGCATTACATGATTAACAGTTTATTATGAAATTTGTACATTCTGTGTATGTTTATTTAAATCTGTGGTATTTATATAGCCTCCCTTTTAAGAATAGTTGAGTTTCGTGATCTCAAATCTCAATCCAAAAACAATTATCTTTCGTGCTGCCTAAACTCAAATTCCTAGGAAAAATCAAATTGTTGTTGATTGAGATCATGAAGTAAAATGATACCAACAACCTTTTAGTTTCGTGATGAAAAATGATAGGTCGTGTTTGGTTCACATATTCTGATGAAATTGGAATTTAATTTCTAATTTTTTTGTGTGTTTGATGATTTAAGAATGAAAGATGTAACCCTCGTTATTTTTAAATTTTGCCCAGTCTTTACAAAAATGTTAGTCCAAATTTTGAAAATTCTAAATTGGATTTGTGACAGTACATAGTTAAACTTAGTTTAGTTAAATAGTAAATGAGTTCACCAGATAGATCTCACTGCATTAATTTTGTTTCACTTTTGATTCTGCAACTATCCTTCAATTCAACTTGCCCAATCGATATTTCCATTAAATTCACACCATATCTTAAAGCTCAATCCACCTGGTCTTTTAATGCCATCAAATAATTTCTCAAAATCCATGTATGATGTATGTAGAACAAAGAATGATCCAAAACAAATTATATTCGACTATATATATTAGTCACCATGATTAAAACTTCTCCAACATATATGAGATAATTAAACTTATGGAATGCATTAACATCATTGTCAATGGCTCTTAAGGATCATCACTTATCTTGTCTCTTGTTATGCTAAGGGGGCCAATAGTTTCAAGTGGTTATATATTCATTCATGACTTTAACAAGTAAAACACTTAAGATGACATAAAAATGACACTGACATATATTGATTTGATCTTGACTTTTTCATCTTAGAGTGCGGTTTTTTTTACTTTGGGTTATCATTTATGAAATGGATATGGACATATCAATGACCCCTCATCAACTGGTTCGCTAAGTTAAATTGTCGATATCCATTTCATAAACATGGTCTTATTCGTGTTCGTTCGATTTGTTTACAACCTTACACAAATTATCCGACATTCACAGATAGAAACGAATGAACTAGAGCTATGTTCATGTCTGCTTATTAAACGGAATGATTTTTGTTGTTTATGTTCGTTCATTCAAAAGTTGTTTATGAATGGTTTCTCTAATGCTCAGTTCGTTTGCAGCAATATAAACATACTTTATTATTGAGAAAATATAACATCTTTGATCAAGTATATGAGGAATGGACCGGTCAAGATTTTCATTAATAAATCTTTTTGATTTTATTGATTTTTCATACATGTTCCATCTTTTTAGAGTACTTCAATTCTTCTCGAGTAGAGAGTACTATGCAATCTATCAAAAGAAGTTATTCAAAAAGGTTACGATACTCTAAAATCTAAATAGGTGGATCGATCAAATATTTTTGGATATCGCTCATGAACATTAAGAAAACATCAATTGGCCAAACGAGAAGAGTCTTGACTCGGGTTTTAGTTCAATAGCTCCTACTTCCTACAAAATAGGGATTAAATCGTATCTTCAGTATACGTAGTCATTATTATATGTACAATGACTTAACATATAGAAATATTTTCTCCAATGCAATTAACAGATAGAACAAAAGGTCAACAATATGATGTTGGTATTAATTAAGTTCATATCAATTTTGAAATTATTATTATCATTATTATTATTATTATTATTCATGGATCATTGGGTCATTGAAAAAGCCAGGGTATTCAAGGAATGAGGATTAGTGGTTGAAACTAATATATGTAAGTGACATAGAAACTTATATAATATTAAAATTTAAGTAATATAAATAGACATCATCTTTTCGTAACTCCAAACGATAATAACGTATTTATGTCATGACTATTTTTGTAGACGTATTGTATTCAATATTTCCTAGAGGGCAATTTTATTGTGCGCTTAGCTTGTTTATATCTTTGAATATTCTGTAAATTTTATTTAAGATATAACTTCTTTTAGTAATACAAAATAGTAACATGCAACTCGATTAGCATTTTGTAGTTGTGTGTGTTATAGTTTGATTATGTTGGGCATGATTATAATCATTCGTGATTATCGCTGTAAGATACAGTGTTTAGACATGATTATTGATTAGCATTCGTCTTGATCATGACTGCTGTTAATTACCTTCATATACCTCCCAATTAATTCTTTTGATTTGTTATGGACCTGGCACATGTCAATACACATGAGTGTGTTCAATTATTTCATATATAGTAGTAAAACAAGGGTTAAAGTAAAACAAATAAAACAATAGCTTTTTTTTCACTGAAAATCACCGTGTATTAATATATATACTCGTGCTTTGTGAATCTTCTTGTTTATCATGATCCAATGTTCAAGATCTTGTCCTATTTATTTTACTTTAATATTTACAATAACCAACCCCGTAATACTATTAGTTATATATTCGTGAACTAGATCGTCGAGAGTGTATTTTAGGTACAATCGAACTTGATGTATTAATTGTTACGCCAGCCGAAAGTAATGAATTCTATTTTTGGATATCTTCTTTGTAGAAATAAAAACCATGATATCCTTCTGGGATTAATCACTGGAAGACCAATATAATTTTCCTTTTGTACATGTTTAATATATATACTCATGCTTTGTGAATCTTCTTGTTTATCATGATCCAATGTTCAAGATCTTGTCCTATTTATTTTACTTTAATATATTGATGAGGTGAGGTATAAATCCTACCCTAGAGAAGTGATTTGGATGAAAGGAATGGAGGAATCGTGAGGCTGTGGGAAGGAAGGGCAAAATATGATTAATGAAAGAATCCTATGATGTTAGGATGGAGGCGCTGTCGGATATGGAGAAGCATATAACAAAGGAGTTTTTTAAAAAAGGGTTTCCCAGCCGTTTCCCAGCCATTTGCCAGCCAAATGCCGAGCCTGAGCCATTCCAGCCACTTAGCATCTAGGCAGGAAAGGGGTTTTTGGTTGGGATTTTGTGTTTTTGCGATCAGAATGGTCACACGTGTTTATATGATTATATAAATATAAAATTTAAGTAATATAAATAGACATCATCTTTTCGTAACTCCAAACGATAATAACGTATTTATGTCATGACTATTTTTGTAGACGTATTGTATTCAATATTTCCTAGAGGGCAATTTTATTGTGCGCTTAGCTTGTTTATATCTTTGAATATTCTGTAAATTTTATTTAAGATATAACTTCTTTTAGTAATACAAAATAGTAACATGCAACTCGATTAGCATTTTGTAGTTGTGTGTGTTATAGTTTGATTATGTTGGGCATGATTATAATCATTCGTGATTATCGCTGTAAGATACAGTGTTTAGACATGATTATTGATTAGCATTCGTCTTGATCATGACTGCTGTTAATTACCTTCATATACCTCCCAATTAATTCTTTTGATTTGTTATGGACCTGGCACATGTCAATACACATGAGTGTGTTCAATTATTTCATATATAGTAGTAAAACAAGGGTTAAAGTAAAACAAATAAAACAATAGCTTTTTTTTCACTGAAAATCACCGTGTATTAATATATATACTCGTGCTTTGTGAATCTTCTTGTTTATCATGATCCAATGTTCAAGATCTTGTCCTATTTATTTTACTTTAATATATTGATGAGGTGAGGTATAAATCCTACCCTAGAGAAGTGATTTGGATGAAAGGAATGGAGGAATCGTGAGGCTGTGGGAAGGAAGGGCAAAATATGATTAATGAAAGAATCCTATGATGTTAGGATGGAGGCGCTGTCGGATATGGAGAAGCATATAACAAAGGAGTTTTTTAAAAAAGGGTTTCCCAGCCGTTTCCCAGCCATTTGCCAGCCAAATGCCGAGCCTGAGCCATTCCAGCCACTTAGCATCTAGGCAGGAAAGGGGTTTTTGGTTGGGATTTTGTGTTTTTGCGATCAGAATGGTCACACGTGTTTATATGATTATATAAATATAATCATATATTTATATAATGCTTGGCAATAATAATTTTCCTTACCTTCCCCTTGAGAAAGGCATTGCCTTTGGAAAGAGTTCTTTTGGAATCAATAGGTTGGCATAAGGAAGGGATATAAAGTATATAATAGAATTCTCGAACATTCTATACCTGGTACTGACATTTTGGATTCAGGGGCCAGGCCCATATCTGACAAGGCCCACAATACGAGATGCCCTAATTGTCAGCCTATAAATACCCCATGATTGGATGACAGTTTCATTCATTACATTCAATAACATTCAGATAATTCAACATCATTCATTACAATTTATAAAATAGTACACACAGTACATTCATACATATACATTCAATCCTCTTTCAACAAATCAATCATTGTCATATCATATACATTTATTATCCTCCAAAGATCGATACATCTCTTTGGGAAAACCATTATTCACCTTAGATTCGTGAAGAATTTAGTAGGTTTGCACTACATGGTAGGAGATTATAATGGTTTTCGTGGTTAAATCCCTTTTGTGATTGAGTTTGACAATTCATGCTCAAACATTGGCGCCATCCGTGATTTACTGATTATTGGACGGTCTTTTGGTTATTTCAAGGCAAAAATCTTCATTTTTGTTCTTGTTTGTTCTTTAGTTTCATTTGGCTGAAGAATCCACTCCAATTTCCCAGGTTGTTTCTTCTGGGTTGGGGGTAAACATTGATGGAGGAGAATCTCCATTGATAAATCTGGAAACTTCTGATGATGGCATTCAAAGAAATTCAAGTGAAAAATTTCCAGAATTTAGTCCTAGATCTGGTGAAGTAGTGACAAATGCAACTAATGTTGTTTAGGTGGCCACCCAGGGTAAGCTTTGCATCTAGCCTTGGGTCTGGTAGTATCAGTGTGGGGCCACTTTTCTCCATACCCTCACCTTCTATATCTCCCTCTATGTCTTTGTTCTCAACACCCCCAACCCACTCATCTTCTATCAGTGCACTATCTTCACTCTCTTCTGGTCCAAGTGGCATAATAACTCCCACCATGGCTAGCATGGCTAGTTCTTCCTTGACTTCCACCATGGCTAGCATGCCTAGTTCTTCCAATTCCTCTCAGGCTGTAACCATCCAAGAAAGTCATTTGTTGGAGTTGATAAAATTAGCTGCCAAAGGCACTCAGCAGGTACAAACACCACCCCCTCCTCCAACCGATTGGTTTTCTCAACTCTCTGCTGCATTAAGGCCAGCTCCACCTCAACCCCCCACAACCTCCCCCACAGCCTACAGGCATGGAGTCCATAATGAAGTTGTTGGTGGACGAGATGAAAAAGCAAAAGCCAGTCGAGCCTGCTCCTGAACCGGTCAACCCGGCAAAAGAGTTGTTAAAAATGCTAAAGATAGCAGCGGGGGAAGAAGCTGATGAGCAAGCGAGAGTGGCCAAGGTGCCAAAGTTAGCTACTAAATCAAGATTTTGTGATTGGGTGGCAAATTATGCTTTCCCGGATGGCCATAAGGTCCCTACCATTGTTGGTACTTATGATGGCACTAGGGATCCGAAAGATCATCTAGCAATTTATGACCAAGCTGTGTTAACAGAAAAGTGGGTGGATCCAGTGGCTTGCCATTTGTTCCCGGGCACTTTACAAGGTTATGCCTTAGAGTGGTTCACTAAGCTTCCAGAAAAAAGCATCAAAGACTATGCAGATTTGAAGGAAAAGTTCATAGCTCAGTTTGCTCAGCAAAAGAAGCGTCAAAGAAGTCACTTGGAAGCTACCAAAGAAGGTTTGACCATGATAGAAGGTTTGACCATGATAGAAGGTTTGACCATGATAGAAGGTTTGACCATGATAGAAGGTTTGACCATGATAGAAGGTTTGACCATGATAGAAGGTTTGACCATGATAGAAGGTTTGACCATGATAGAAGGTTTGACCATGATAGAAGGTTTGACCATGATAGAAGGTTTGACCATGATAGAAGGTTTGACCATGATAGAAGGTTTGACCATGATAGAAGGTTTGACCATGATAGAAGGTTTGACCATGATAGAAGGTTTGACCATGATAGAAGGTTTGACCATGATAGAAGGTTTGACCATGATAGAAGGTTTGACATTAGAAGGACCTGGAGGAGGTCCGGGGGCAGCAGGAGGCTCAAGTGGCAACAGATATGACATTAGAAGAAATGATAAAAGGTTTGACCATGATAGAAGGTTTGACCACCATCGTGATAACAAAAGAAGAGAGGAAAGGAGAGACGATAGAAGAGATGACAGAAGGGAAAAAAGGAATGGTCCATTTGACAGAGCGGTCAACCTGATAAAATCCCCAAGAGAAATCCTCAAGACAGAAAGGGTTGGTGAAACTTTTAAACCTCCACGTCCTATGATACATAGGACTGGAAAGAAAGATATGTCTAAATATTGTGAATTCCATGAAGATCATGGTCATGAAACAAATGCTTGTAGGGAACTCCAAATAGAGATAAAGAGAGCTCTAGACGAGGGGAAGTTAGAACATTTGGTCCCTGGAGCAAAGCAAGGAAAAAGAGTTGCCCAAGCTAAGAAAACTTACACCTGGTAAAAGAAGGATGGGAGGAATGATAGGCCACCACCTCCGGATGGCCATAAGGTCCCTACCATTGTTGGTACTTATGATGGCACTAGGGATCCGAAAGATCATCTAGCAATTTATGACCAAGCTGTGTTAACAGAAAAGTGGGTGGATCCAGTGGCTTGCCATTTGTTCCCGGGCACTTTACAAGGTTATGCCTTAGAGTGGTTCACTAAGCTTCCAGAAAAAAGCATCAAAGACTATGCAGATTTGAAAGAGAAGTTTATAGCTCAGTTCGTCCAACAGAAGAAGCGTCAAAGAAGTCATTTGGAAGCTCACCTAATAAGACAAAAAGAAAGCGAGCCACTAAGGGATTTCATTGCAAGATATACTGAAGAATGCCAGAAGATACCTGGGATCCCGGAAAGTCAGCAAATCTCAGGCTTCACTTTGGCATTGCTCCCTGGCCAGCTCCAAGATGATTTAAGCAAGAGAATTCCATTAACATTTCAAGAAGCTATTAATACGGCATATGACTTCATTCGGTCCAAGGAAACAGCTCTCCTTGTGATGGGAGTAGTGAGGAAGGATAGGCCTGGAGGAGGTCCGGGGGCAGCAGGAGGCTCAAGTGGCAACAGATATGACATTAGAAGAAATGATAGAAGGTTTGACCATGATAGAAGGTTTGACCAGCATCGTGACAACAAAAGAAGAGAGGAAAGGAGAGATGATAGAAGGGATGACAGAAGGGAAAGAAGGAATGGTCCATTTGACAGAAGGTTTGACCATGATAGAAGGTTTGACCATGATAGAAGGTTTGACCATGATAGAAGGTTTGACCATGATAGAAGGTTTGACCATGATAGAAGGTTTGACCATGATAGAAGGTTTGACCATGATAGAAGGTTTGACCATGATAGAAGGTTTGACCATGATAGAAGGTTTGACCATGATAGAAGGTTTGACCATGATAGAAGGTTTGACCATGATAGAAGGTTTGACCATGATAGAAGGTTTGACCATGATAGAAGGTTTGACCATGATAGAAGGTTTGACCATGATAGAAGGTTTGACCATGATAGAAGGTTTGACCATGATAGAAGGTTTGACCATGATAGAAGGTTTGACCATGATAGAAGGTTTGACCATGATAGAAGGTTTGACCATGATAGAAGGTTTGACCATGATAGAAGGTTTGACCATGATAGAAGGTTTGACCATGATAGAAGGTTTGACCATGATAGAAGGTTTGACATTAGAAGAAATGATAGAAGGTTTGACCATGATAGCAGGAGGCTCAAGTGGCAACAGATATGACATTAGAAGAAATGATAAAAGGTTTGACCATGATAGAAGGTTTGACCACTATCGTGATAACAAAAGAAGAGAGGAAAGGAGAGACGATAGAAGAGATGACAGAAGGGAAAAAAGGAATGGTCCATTTGACAGAGCGGTCAACCTGATAAAATCCCCAAGAGAAATCCTCAAGACAGAAAGGGTTGGTGAAACTTTTAAACCTCCACGTCCTATGATACATAGGACTGGAAAGAAAGATATGTCTAAATATTGTGAATTCCATGAAGATCATGGTCATGAAACAAATGCTTGTAGGGAACTCCAAATAGAGATAAAGAGAGCTCTAGACGAGGGGAAGTTAGAACATTTGGTCCCTGGAGCAAAGCAAGGAAAAAGAGTTGCCCAAGCTAAGAAAACTTACACCTGGTAAAAGAAGGATGGGAGGAATGATAGGCCACCACCTCCGGATGGCCATGTGTACATGATAAGAGGAAAACATAAGTATGAGAAAAGAAAGGCAGAAGTTCTTGAACCATGGAGGATGGTTTCAATCTCCTTTCCACCGGTAAAAGTTGTTTCTTCTGATCCAGTGGTGATACAAGCCAGAGTAGCAAACTTTGAAGTCGGGAAGGTGTACTTAGACAATGGAAGCTCATCAGATATAATGTATGACCATTGTTTCCAAAAGCTTCCCCAAAGAATCAGAGATCTCAAGCGTCCATCAATGACACAACTTGTTAGTTTTATGGGAGAATCCAACAGGCCAGTGGGGGAGATTACTATGGAGGTCATGATGGGAGAATACCCTTTTCATAGAATTGAACTTATTGATTTCATGATAATAAGGGCCCCATCCGCGTATAATGTTATATTGGGCAGACCCTCAATGCAAAAATTTGGAGCTATTCCCTCAACCATTCATGGAATGGTAAAGTTTCCAACTCCTTCAGGTGTTGCCACCATTCGGGGACGTATGACTTGGCCAGAAGAATGTAAGCAAGTGGAAAGAACTTTGCCAAAGAAGAAAGAAAAAGTGCAAGAAGGCCAAGGGCAAGACGGCCCCGAAGAGAAAGTGATAATTAACAAGAAATTTCCCGACCAACCCGTGATCATAGGGTCACAGCTCCCAAGAAAAACCAAGGAAGATTTGATAAACTTATTGAAAAACAATTTAGACATTTTTGCTTGGCAAACATCCGACATGACTGGAGTCCCAAGAGAGTTCGCCGAACATGCATTAAATGCCAATCCCAACATCTTGCCGATAAGGCAGAAAAAGAGGGGAATGTCTCAGGATAGGAGCAAGTCTGCAATTGAGCAGGTCAACCAAATGGTTGAAGCTGGGATATTAAGAGAAGTAAAATACCAGACTTGGGTAGCCAACCCAGTCATGGTAAAGAAGCCAGATGGTTCCTGGAGGCTTTGCGTAGATTTCAAAGACATTAACAAAGCTTGTCCAAAGGATAACTATCCTCTCCCAGAGATTGATTGGAAGGTAGAATCTCTTGATGGATTCAGACTAAAGTGCTTCTTGGATGCTTACAAAGGATATCATCAAATCTCAATGAAGAAGATAGATGAGGACAAGACAGCTTTTCACACCGATCAAGGAATCTACTGCTTTAAGAAAATGCCTTTTGGTTTAAAAAATGATGGAGCTACTTACCAGCGTTTGATAGACAAAGCTTTCAAGGATCAGGTGGGAAGAAATGTAGAAGCATATGTGGATGATATTGTCATAAAAAGTCATGCAGAGGAAATGATGTTGGCAGATGTGCAAGAAACTTTTGATACTCTAAGAAGCATTAACATGAAGTTAAACCCATCAAAGTGCAGATTTGGGATGGAGGAAGGAAAGTTCCTTGGGCATATAGTCACTCCAAAGGGAATTAAGGCAAATCCCAAGAAAATTCAAGCAGTAATAGACATGACATCCCCCAGAACCAAGAAACAAGTACAAAGTCTCAATGGGAAGTTGGCTGCCCTAGCAAGATTTCTTTCCAAGTCTGCGGAAAGATCTTTGCCTTTCTTCAGAACCTTGAAGGGATGCTTAAGAAAACAAGACTTCTCATGGTCAGAAGAGGCGGAAGGAGCATTCCAAGATATGAAGAAATTCCTGGCCGATCTCCCAACTCTCACGGCTCCAATAGCAGGTGAAACACTTACTCTCTATCTTGCTGCTTCTAAAGAATGTGTTTCTGCAGTATTACTTGCAGAAAGAAGCAATGGCCAAATGCCAATATACTTTGTGAGCAGAGCCTTAAAAGGCCCAGAAATAAATTATCCAAGTTTGGAAAAATTGGCCCTTGCCTTGGTCCACGCGGCCAGACGCCTAAGGCGATACTTTCAAGGTCACCCGATCCGGGTTCTGACCGACAAACCAATAAGGCAAGTATTGGCCAAACCCGAAGTATCTGGTCGGTTAGCCAAATGGGCTATTGAGCTTGGGGAACATGAAATAAGCTTTCACCCAAGGACTTCTATAAAAGGCCAAATCTTGGCTGACTTCCTAGCAGAAACTGACTCCTCAGATATTTCAGGAAGGGAAGTGGAAGCATCTCAACAAGAGAAAAGCCCAAAGTGGACCCTCTTCACTGATGGGGCATCAAATCAAGAAGGATCGGGAGCAGGTCTCATCTTAATTGATCCTGAAGAAAGGGAGTACACTTATGCTCTACGGTTCAACTTCCCGGCATCAAATAATGAAGCAGAGTATGAAGCTCTCCTTGCAGGACTAAGGATTGCAAGAAAGATGGAAGTAAAAAAGATTCAAGTGTTTGTGGACTCCCAATTAGTGGCAAATCAGATCAATGGAACATTCGAGGCAAATCAAGCTTCAATGCAACTATATTTAGAAGAGACAAGGAAACTCATTGGAGAGTTTGAATCCTTTGATATTGAGCAAGTTCCAAGAAGCCAGAATAAGAAAGCGGATGCCTTAAGCAAGTTAGCTTCTTTAACTTTTGCTCACCTCACCAAAGAAGTCTTAGTTGAAGTTTTACAAGAGAAATCAATTATAAAAGGGAATGAAGTATCCCAAGTTGAAGAAGAAGAGGAAGATTGTTGGATGAGTCCCATCTACAACTTCATTAAAAATGAGATACTTCCAGAAGACAACCATGAAGCTCAAAAGGTGAGGATGAAGGCACCAATGTATCTCCTCATTGAAGATAAATTATTCAGAAAGTCTTTCCTAGGTCCGCATCTCCGGTGTGTAGGTCCCTCTCAAGCACAAAAACTTATTCAAGAAGTTCATGGGGGCACATGCGGAATTCATGCTGGACCAAGGTCTGTGGCCACCAAGATAATGAGACTTGGCTATTACTGGCCTTCAATGAACAAAGATCCCTTTTCGTGTAGATCCTTTTTCGTGGTTACTTTAATATATGTTTTACAATAACCAACCCCGTAGTACTATTAGTTATATATTCGTGAACTAGATCGTCGAGAGTGTATTTTAGGTACAATCAAACTTGATGTATTAATTGTAACGCCAGCTGAAAGTAATGAGTTGTATTTTTGGATATCTTTTTTGTAGAAATAAAAAACATGATATCTTTTTGGGATTAATCACTGGAAGACCAATGTAATTTTCCTTTTGTACATGGTTGCCCAATAAACTATAATATTGATGTGTATCACCCACAAACTTGTAAATTTTGTATATGGTTGGTCAAAACTACCTGTCATAGCCGGTTACACTCTATTGAGCTGACGTGGCACCTTAACTGGTCATGACGTGGCAGCTTACCTGTTAAATGTACTTTTTTTTTGTACATGGTTGCCCAATTTACTTTTTTATTAATGTGTATCACTCACAAACTTGTAAATTTTATACATGGTTGACCAAAAATACCTGTTATAACCGGTAGAAATGGTGAAAATGTTTTTCTTATTATTAACATTAACAATATGGATATTTAGTCTGTATTATACTGATGACATAGATTCTAATAAATCCAACATTTTTCACCAAATACAGACGTGGTCTCATCTTTATTAACTCAACAACCACATGATGAAACAGACGTGGTTGGCTGTTTCATCCCGCCGTTTGTTTCATCACCGGGATAAAACAGCTAGCCACGTCTGTTTCATCTATTAGTTTTTTGATTTAAAAAAACACGAGACCACGTCTGTATTTGGTGAAGAAGGTTAGTTTATTAGGATCCATGTCATCAGTATAATATACACCTAATATCCATATTATAATTTAAATAATAATAAAAAGTTTTGGTCAATCATGTATAATGCACACCTAGTATCCATATTATTAATTTAACGACTATAACATGTGCTTTTGGTTAGCCATGTACAAAATTTACAAGTTTGTGGGTGATACACATCAATAAGAAAAGTAAATTAGACAACCATGTACAAAAGAAATAGTACATTTAACATGTAAGTTGTTACGTCATGACCAGCTAAGTTCCCACGTCAGCTCAATAAAGTGTAACCGACTATAGCAGGTCCTTTTGGTCAACCATATACAAAATTTACAAGTTTGTGGGTGATACACATCAATATTCTAGTTTATTGGGCAACCATGTACAAAAGGAAAAGTACATTGGCCTTCCAGTGATTAATCTCTATCCTTTTTGCCGATTCTAGTTTTCGGAATTATGTACAGAAATTGTAAGATTAATTCCTAACCCCTTTGTATAGATAAACTTAAGTTTGCTAGACCTTGAAAAAGAAAAAAAAACACATCAACAAAATAAAAAGTTACCATGGTAACTTCAAATTGAAGCATTTCTTTTTCGAACTTTAGATTTTAAATAGTTGAATAGTAAAAGAAAAAGAATTATTATCGCCGCCTTTGGAAAAATAAGAAAAATATCATTAAGCTTTTGTCTTGGGTAACAAATATACCTGAACATAATTTGATTACTTTAATCCTTTTTTTAATATTAAAAGCAAGGCAGATGATAGGCTGATAGCTATCTCATAGAGCAACTTGCAAATTTAGGCAACTAAGTTAAATTTAGGCAACTTGCTAAAGTGGTAATTCAGATAATATGATTTTTAGACAACTAAGTTAATACAGTACATGTTACTTGTTAGCTTTAAATTTAGGCAATATTAAATTTAGGCAACTAAGTTAAATTTAGGCAACTAAGTTAAATTTAGGCAACTAAGTTAATTTAGCAACTAAGTTAATTTAGCAACTAAGTTAATTTAGCAACTAAGTTAATTTACAACTAAGTTAATTTAGCAACTAAGTTTTTAGCAACTTGCAAATTTAGGCAACTAAGTTAAATTTAGGCAACTTGCTAAAGTGGTAATTCAGATAATATGATTTTTAGACAACTAAGTTAATACAGTACATGTTACTTGTTAGCTTTTATAAATATTTTATTTAGGCAATATGAAAAAGTGACGATGCATATAATAAAAGAAAATTTAGTAAAAATAAGAGAAAATGTCATAAATGGTCCCTGTGGTTTGTCATATTCACATTTTGGCCCTTATGGTTTTTTTTCGTTGCAAATGGTCCCTTTGTTTTTCATTTTCATTGCTAGCAGTTCCTGACACTAACATCTGTTAGTTTTGGCCGTTAAATGCCTCATGTGCGATGCACATGAGGGTATATTGGTCAACTCCATCCTTTCCCTCATCTCTATCAATCTTCAATCATCATCATCTTCATAATCATCATCAAAAACCCAGATCATCTTCAAAATCTTAGATCACATAACCCACAACTTTAACTTTTAATAATTCAAATTCAACCTAATAATTTTATACATACCATAATTGAAAAATCACTGGGTGTATGTATACCACAACCTCGATATCATCTCGAAATGTTGCTATTCTCGAAACCAACCTTCCAATTCTTCCAACGGGTGCAAAATTTCAATTTTATTCAATTATACTATTATATGTTCTAAATACTCAATAAATCCAGTTACTTTACCAAACCATAAGTTTTATTCAACCCATCTTATTCATGCTTCCCTCTTCTTTGTTCAATCATTAACAAGAACATCTAACATAAAAAATTTAAAACCATGTCTAACAAATTCATTACAACCATAATTTCTATTTATCCAAAAAAATTATATAATCAATAAGTAATTAAAATCCCAACTCATATCACAGATAAATACATATTGATAAATATAAAATTAAACATATAATGCTACTAAAAGAGAAAGAATCCAATGATGTTAAAAAATACATATACATATATTGATTTTAACAAAAATGCCACAACGATCATATTCGTTGTGCTGTCAACACCACTGCCATCATAGCACCACCAGCCACCTGATGGTGGTCAGACGATGGTGTAGTGGAGACCAGCAACGGCAGTTCACCGGAGTGGCAGTTTCCAGCAACCCAAGCTTCCCCGATGTTCAACCAGGGATATAGTCGGCCAACCCCACCCTTCCCACGATCAGAAGAAACCTCCGCAGTGGCTTTTTGAGGCGCTGCGGTGGTTTTTATTTTTGATCGAACTAGGGTTTTGGGTTCCCATCGAAATAGAAACTGAAGATGATATGAGATTGTAAAAGAGCATATGAATTCTATTGTTCAGGATGTTTTGTGAGGCTTTTTGGATTGGATGTAAGAAGGGTATAGATATTAGATAGGTATGATACAAATGCATATACTTACTTATGTATATATCTTATTAATTATCTGAAATATATTATTTGTTTATCACAAAGAGTCCCTATGATTATTAAACGGACCAAAATGCTCTCACGTGGTATGCACGTGAGGGGTTTAACGGCTAAAACTAACAGAAGTTAGTGTCAGGGACTAGTGGCAACGAGAATGAAAAACCAAAGGACTGTTTGCAACGAAAAAATAGCACAGGGGGCAAAATGAAAATACAGACAACCACAGGGACCATTTGTGACATTTAATAATGAAGATTTGTATACACATTCAAAAAGGTAAAGTCGTACAAGTGAAAAATAATGGTTGGTTGTATGGAAGAACGTTTTTTCTTTTTAGCCAAAAGTATATATATTTTCTAAGAGTTTATGTTTTACTTTTAGAAGAGTAGATATGTCTAAAACATTGTATATCTATATCTATATCTATACTATATTATTAAGAAAATAACCCTCCTTGTTGAAAGTTACATAAGAGAATTTTCTAAAATACCCTTAATGGTTAAATTACACTATGAGTCCTTTATCTTTTAAAATATCTCCAGTAACCCTTTACATCAGCAATTATCTACACCACTCGACGTCGCCTCTACCACCAACAGTCGCTTCAACCACCACCACGTCACCGCCATAACCACCGCCGCATTGCGCGGCTAACGTGCCAGTCTAAGTATTACAGTAATACATAGAATTTCTAATTGACAGAGCTTATTTTAAAGGTTTGCTTTAGGCCCTTCAAACGATTGAACACCCCAATTTTTCATCATTTGTGATTGAACATTCAAACTCAAACACAATAATTAGATAATGAACTCAAAATGCAATTTCAAACACAATTATATTGGATTCTATATTGTAACCATCTATCATTCTATCGGTTATATACCCGATTCATATCTAGGAAGTTTTTTTTGTCCATCTCCCAGCCCCCCTTTTATGTAGATAGACCGTTTATTCGGTTATAGATTTTAAAAACCTTTGTTTATATCATAAAACAAACATCTATTATTAATTTTCTCATCATTTTCTCGTACCAAAACCTTTTATCAAATACTGTACATCCTTAGTCACTCAATGACTCACAACTCAAATAGGGAGACACGTGAGTTTTACTCATGAGGTGAGGATTCGATCCCCTTCAATCCCATTTGATTGGAGTCTTTGTGAGATTTTTCTTTGGATAGTTGGATGTCCACTCAACGAAGATGTAGTGGGGTCCCGTCTAGACAACCGACTACTTAGGTCTGAGTAGACCCTCACATTTGGATGGCGGGGTGCTTGCTATTCGATGGTTGTCGTTAAGAAAAACTTACATACTTAATTAGACGATTGGTTGTTGACATGGATTGATGGCTTGTCCAAAAAACCAATTCTGTTGACAATTTAGCCTAGAGTCTGAATGAGTCTGAATGTGTTATAGCCGAAAAGCCATCTTTATGAATTTACTAATTTTAGGACTTATGACGACATTATGAATAGACCACAAAACTCGTAATCGATCGATCGACTTAAATATCATATCTGCCCAGTGGCGGTACCACATGGGGGGCAAAGGGGGCAAATGCCCCCCTCAAAATTTAGATTTTGTCATGTATTTTTAAATTTTTCATCGATTTTTAAAATTTCCTATAGGTTTTTAACATTTTGACCCCTTTTATATTTATTTTTCACGGATTTTTTAATTTTGCCCCCTTGAGAATTTTTTTCTGGTACCGCCTCTGTATCTGCCCACAACAAATAAACACCTAACTTTCAACGCTAGGCAGCTAGCTTCATGGTTCATGCATTTGATAATAGTATTGTATAATATAATCAATGTTATCCAAACCTATTATATGAATACTTCTCATTTGTCGCACACTCTTTTATTTAATCAGCACTAAAAAAATACTTATAAAATATAGGAGAAAGAAAAAAGATGTTAGTCGTACTGTGAAAAATATTAGACGAAACTTAAATATCCGGCCTCTTAGTTAATGTATCAACTGTCTTAGAAAGTATTTTCTTTTTTGATATTTTAATATTTTCTAATGTTACATCTCCTAACTTTGGTGATTTAATGTCTTAAACATAGTTGTCGACTCGGTATTTTTGACTCGACTCGAAATCTAATTTTTTGACTCGTGACTCGAAACGTGACTCGAATCGTAAGAGTCAGGATATTTGATAAATAATTTTATAGTTATACATTAGTTTTTATTGTATAAATATAGTATGTATTGATATACTTAAGCTAAAAATAGAAAACATTATTAAAGTAAAATCAAATTTAAAAGCATATAAAAGAGTTATGTTTAAAAAAGAATAAAAAAAATTATTTTGTGACTCGTGACTCGACTCGTGACTCGGACAACAAAACACGAGTCATGATACGAGTCTGAAGCAAAGCCGAGTCATTCATCGAGTCGCCTCGTTTTCACTTGGTTTTGACTCGACTCGTACGAGTTGACTCGTAACTCGTACAAGTTTGACAACTATGGTCTTAACCCTTTTACCGTTAGTTGTGTTTATGTTTTATCTCTCTTAAAATATGTTTTCATGTGGAAAATATATTTATGTTTTCTTTTTTCTTTAAGTTATTTGTTTTTCTTTTCATATTTTCTTTAACGTTCGAGTTGAGTCTGGACCTATAAGGGAAAAAACTCAACAGTTTTGTCACTCTAAAAAATCAAATCCAAGATCTGTGGGTAAAACCAAGAAAACGTCCTCACAGACATTTGAAAGTTGATTTGTGTCTCATTAGCTCACCTAGGGAGATTATACGGTTAATAGTTATATCTTTGTTATTATTTTCAAGTATTTTTTTTATTCACCTCAAAATACTTACCTATTAAGATTAGAATTTGAGACTTGATCATAAAGCCACCTTCACGATCATTGAATTTTGAGTGAGAACTAATTTCGTTAATCTCTTTGTATGCCCACCCCATAAGCTATATTCTAGCTACACGACCGTACCTATTGAATTGTAACATTTTTAACAAGACAACATCCTCTCCATTTAACTCATGAATGAGTATCTAATTTTAAGGTCTTCTCAACTACACTAAGCTACCCATGAATTAAATTAGCTAAAATGTATTTTAGTACCCTCAACTTGGTTGACTAGATGTTCTACTACCCTGAATTATTAAAGGTGTAGTATAGTACCCTAGACTTGGTTAACAAGGTTTTCTACTACCCTAGACTCATTAATTAATCTTTTAAAATTTTATATGAATTAACTAATATATAATGTTAAAATATATTTGACAAACCATAAGTAACTAAAGACATTATAAATATGTGTTTTTTTTAGAACGGCTAAAAGTATATTATCTTTAACACGATTATAAAATTTAAAGTATCGACTTTGAAAAAAATATACTTTAAAATTATACAATAAATAGACATCAAAATTATATTATTATTTAAATTCCTGAAATTAAAAAAAAAACATAATTACCTTATTAATAAATAGGTAGTTTTCATTACAATAAAAATATTTTGTACAAATTAATAGTTATATGTATAAATAATCATCTTTTTATTGAAGTTTTTATTAATTTGTTTATAAAATAAAAATGAATTAATAATTCAATTGATGTGATTAATCAAGTTATAAAAAAAATACCTATAAAATACAATAATAATATGTTCTGTATTTATTTCAAATTGTGATATTAATATCCAGTTATAAAAATATTTATTATATGTATAAACTTAATATTTTATATTCAACCATATTTTCAATTTCAATACATTATTTATAATATTATTTTTTTGTTAACATAGTTTTTACATTTCTGTAACACCACGCCTTACCACAACACAATATTGTCCGCTTTGCCTGCAGGCTCACGGCTTTGTTTCTGGTTGCTCGGGCAAACTTCCCAGAAGGGTCACCCATTTGGCATTGCTGCCGCCCGAGCACGCTTAACTGTGGAGTTCTCCTATCATCCACAGCCAATACGCCCAAAACGCGTTGTGTTATGTAATACCAATGATATTACTTATAGCCAGGATCTCCCTTATATGTTAGCGATGTATACTTTCACACCCCCTCAACACAACTCAACGTCCTCGTTGAGTTATGCAAGTGCGCCATACACTCCTAACAGTCCCAAAGGTTGCTCTGATACCACTTGTAACACCCCGCCTTACCACAACACAATATTGTCCGCTTTGCCTGCAGGCTCACGGCTTTGTTTCTGGTTGCTCGGGCAAACTTCCCAGAAGGGTCACCCATTTGGCATTGCTGCCGCCCGAGCACGCTTAACTGTGGAGTTCTCCTCTCATCCACAGCCAATACGCCCAAAACGCGTTGTGTTATGTAAGACCATTGATGTCACTTATAGCCAGGATCCCCCTGAATACAAGGGGGATCCTGTTATAAGTGACATCATTGGTCTTACATGACACAACGCGTTTTGGGCGCATTGGCTGTGGATGAGAGGAGAACTCCACAGTTAAGCGTGCTCGGGCGGCAGCTATGCCAAATGGGTGACCCTTCTGGGAAGTTTGCCCGAGCAGCCAGAAACAAAGCCGTGAGCCTGCGGGCAAAGCGGACAATATTGTGTTATGTAAGACCATTGATGTCACTTATAGCCAGGATCTCCCTTGTATGTCAGCGATGTATGCTTTCACACCCCCTCAACACAACTCAACGTCCTCGTTGAGTTATGCAAGTGCGCCATACACTCCTAACAGTCCCAAAGGTTGCTCTGATACCACTTGTAACACCCCGCCTTACCACAACACAATATTGTCCGCTTTGCCCGCAGGCTCACGGCTTTGTTTCTGGCTGCTCGGGCAAACTTCCCAGAAGGGTCACCCATTTGGCATAGCTGCCGCCCGAGCACGCTTAACTGTGGAGTTCTCCTCTCATCCACAGCCAATACGCCCAAAACGCGTTGTGTTATGTAAGACCATTGATGTCACTTATAGCCAGGATCCCCCTGACATACAAGGGGATCCTGTTATAAGTGACATCATTGGTCTTACATGACACAACGCGTTTTGGGCGCATTGGCTGTGGATGAGAGGAGAACTCCACAGTTAAGCGTGCTCGGGCGGCAGCAATGCCATATGGTGACCCTTCTGGGAAGTTTGCCCGAGCAACCAGAAACAAAGCCGTGAGCCTGCGGGCAAAGCGGACAATATTGTGTTATGGTAAGGCGGTGTGTTACAATTTCTAACGCAATTATTTTTAAAATTACAAATTTAAACTTGAAAGTATTTTTAAGAAAAACCAATATATATTTTAGAACCATAAATTAGATTAATTAGTGAGTTAGGGTAGTAGAAGACCTTGTTAACCAAGTCTAGGGTACTATACTACACCTTTAATAATTCAGGGTAGTAAATCACCTTGTCAACCAAATTGAGGGTACTAAAATGCATTTTGGCCATTATATAAAAATAGTTAAAAGAACGAAATGCATTTTTGGTCCCTGTGTTATCACCTCATTTGCAAGAATCGTCCAAACTTATGCAAAGTGGCGTTTTTGGTCACTGTGATATCAACTTAGTGGCAATCTCAGTCCAAACAGACGGATCCGTCTATTTTCAACTGTTAAAGACATCATGTGCCCTCACGTGAGGGACAATATTTTCTTTTCATATAAACAAGGACTATTCTTGCAATTCACAAAAGTACATATATCATCATCATCATCCTCAAATCACTTATATATATATATATATAATATATATATACACATATAGATCTGTGTAAAACATAAACACACAAGATCATATTTCTAATTCCTCAAATTCTTCATATTCCAAAAACAAGTAGGTATAAATGAATACACCTAGTCTTCAACGCTTTTAATTAAAACAAAATCCAAAATCAACATTAGAAAACATCATTAAATCATAAAAAAATAAACAAACCCATAAAGATCCAATTTTTCCTTTCTTATTTTTCTTACTTTCTGGAACCTGGCACGAGCACCACGCCCACCAAACTTCTTAGTCTCACATCTTCTTGGATTAGCAACAAGTAATTGTCATACCTAACCAATATATCCTTAATATCTTTTTTTTCTTCATCAACATATTGTTGATAATAAGCCATCGTTTGCTACAACCACTACCACCCACTTAGACGGAAACAACCCACCTCTGCCACAACCGGAAACAAACCCCGCCATCCACAAACGAAAACATCCCACCGACACTCACAACCGAAAGCAACCACCGCCACCCGCCGCAGCAGAAACAACTACTTGTTTTTTCTTTTGTCTTCTTGAATTTTAGAATTTTTAGGGGTTTGTAATTAATTATTTTTCTCTTCTTCTTTTTGGTAGAAATTGTTGGCGGCGGTAGTGTTGTGTTTTATTTTGAGCGACTTGTAGTTCTGATTTGACATAGATATAGATCTGTGTTGGAATTCGTCTGCCCAAGACACATATTAAATTGACGTGGCTAGTACGTGATGATCCAAGTCGGGTCATACCCAATAACAAGCTAGACAAACACTTATGGTATTTATTTATATGATTTGATCTTTAAATAAATATCAATACTTGAAACATTTAGAAAGTGGTTTTCTGAATAATTGTACTTGAGATATGTAAATAAATTATATGGATAATTTATTTTGAGAGAAATGTAAATATGTTTATTTGGCAAAATAAACATTTATGTGTATTGTATATAATATATAACATGTTACATAAGGTATGTAACAAATTATGTTATATTTATACAAATAACTACATAGAAAATACATGTTATAAAAAATTAGTGGAACCCCATGTGGGACTCCTCATGAGGCCGCCCCCCCCCATGTGATGGAGGGATTTTGGATCCACTTATTAAACATGCATTTGTTGTTGTTGAATAAGACACACAAGACATACATAGAGTATATCACCACACTCAAGACTAATCTCTCTCAACTTTCTCAAGGGAAAAACACTCTCTTTTTCTCTTGGTAATTTCGGCCACAAGGAAAGAAAAGAAAAGGGTTTTCAAGTTCAAATCCTAGCATAGTTTGGGTGTTTGTTGGAAGCTTGGGGTATACTAGCTTGAGGTTCTTCTAGGTTGAAGACTTGCCACTTCAAGATCATCATCTTCTTCATTCCACCTTCTCATAAGCTTGGAAGAAGGTAGTCTTCTAAAACACCCTATGGTTGTTGTTTTGTATGTATGCTATTCATATACATGGATCCTTATTGTTTGGGTTTTATTTTATAAGTTAAACTTTGAATTTAACTATACCAACATATTGAAATGGTTCAATTTTCCGCTGCGTTTTAATATTATAAGGATAATATTACTTTGATATAAACCCAAAAATCCCAACAATCTGTATTCAGATTTGTGTATATAGATTTGTGATTTTTTTTTCCTATAGATCTTGATGTAAATAAAATTTGATTTATGCATACAGATTTGAGAATATATGAATGTATGTATATTTATTATTGTATGGATTTGTCGAAATATATATGGAGAAGAGCAGAAAAGAGTAACGATTGAAGGAGGAGAAAGAGAAAGATGATGTTTTTAGAGCTAAAAGTCTGAAAAAACACTATTTATTATTGATGATGATATATGTATTTGGGTTAGTTGCAAGAATAATCCTCGTTTATATGAAAAGACAATATTGCCCCTCACGTGAGGGGCACATGATGTCCTTAACAGTTAAAAATAGACGGATCCGTCTGTTTGGACTGAGATTGCCACTAAGTTGATATCACAGTGACCAAAAACGCTACTATGCATAAGTTTGGACGATTCTTGCAAATGAGGTGATAATACTGGGACCAAAAATGCATTTCGTTATAGTTTAAAAAAAATAAAAATCATCTAAATCCTTTCTTATTTGACAAATCGGGCATAAAACCATAAATAGAAAACCCCGAAAATCCAAACTCAAAACAATAAAATCTTTTCCAAACTCCAAAACGGTATTTTAGGAAAATAATATAAGTCGGTAATTACCAAAGAAGACTGTTTTGGCAGCTTTTGACATACTGATCTAAAGACGATAAATACACGTGTCCTATACCCATTAGTTGGTTGTAAAAAAAATCCGACTCGGTTGTTCACACATAATCATTCTTAACTTAAATTTATTACCATTTAATAGTATTTCTTTTTGATATTTAATATTAAAAATCTATTTATTTTTAATATCAACCTATATATATACACACATGCATACATTCATTACATATATCCTCTGTTTTTCTTTCTATCGAATTAGTGCTTACCGGATAATATTTTCCGGCAGCTGAGCACGGAGGAGAAACGGCAGAGGATCCCAATATTGTTTATTCTCAATGGCTGCTATCTTCCATACACTTCTTTTGCTGCTCATTCTTTCAGGTAAATTACTTTTTATTATTATTTATACATTCTTTTGTTTATTAGTTACTTAATTATAATGTGGGATTCATTTATTTTTTAAAAATTTTATTGATTTTTTTATTTTTCCGGGCTTTTCAAAAAGTATTTTTATCTGGGGTTTATCAAAATTATAAAATATAAAATAGTTAATCTTGTTGATTTTATTGGGGTTTTGAAAGTTTCTTGCTTTTTTCTGTAATGTTTTTGGATTTAGTGTGTAATTACTTGTATAAAATTGTGGAATATTAATTGCAAAGAAACTGAGATAGATACATAAATTTGTGGTTTTAGTACATATCTAATTGCAAAAAAGTACTAAAACTAGATTTTATAACCATAACTGTATAAAGTTTCCGACTTTATATGTTCAAACCTCAAAGGGTAGCTAGTGTTTTTTTTTTCTTGAATATTTGTTACAATAAGGATTATGAATTGTGAGATTAAATATTATATATTTATATATGTTTATTTTTAAGTCTTTTGGCATTTTTTTAAAGTTATGTTATCAAAATATGAGTTGGTATGAAAATATTAATCAAGATTTTGTATTGAATTATTTGTTTGTAGAGTCATTTGTTGGAATCTTAAGCATTGGTGTTGGAGTGAACTATGGAAGGATTGCAAACAATCTTCCATCTCCATCTCAAGTATCCGGTCTGCTTAAATCGTTAAACATTAATCGAGTAAAAGTCTATGACGCCGAACCAAAAGTATTACAAGCGTTTGCAGGAACCAATGTTGAATTCATTATCGGTTTAGGAAACGAGTACCTTCAAAAAATGAGAGATACTCAACAAGCTCAAATATGGATTCAACAAAACGTTCAACCTTATATTTCGCAAACTAAAATCACGGGTATTAACGTTGGAAACGAGATTTTAGGAGGAGGGGATACTCAATTAGCATCGTATTTACTTCCTGCTATGAAGGGAATGCATGAAGCTTTAGTTAATCTTGGATTAGACAAGCAAGTTTATATAACGACCGCTCATTCCCTTCAAATTTTAGCGACTTCTTTCCCACCTTCTCAAGGGACTTTTCAAGAAAACATGGTGCAATACATAAAACCGATACTTGACTTTCATGCTCAAGTTGATTCGCCTTTTTTCATCAATGCATATCCTTATTTTGCATACAAAAGTGATCCAAACAACATTCCGTTGGAATATGTGCTTTTTCAACCAAACAATGGGTCAGTTGATCCAAATACGAATTTGAAATATGACAATATGTTATATGCACAGATTGATGCTGTTTATTCTGCTATAAAGGCATTGGGTCATACTGATGTTGAAGTTAAAATCTCTGAGACTGGCTGGCCTTCTAAAGGAGACGAAAACGAGGCTGGAGCAACAGTAGAGAATGCTGGTATATATAATAGAAATTTGATGCAGAGGATGCGACAGGGTCAAGGTACTCCAGCCCGCCCTTCACAGCCGATTGACATTTACGTTTTTGCCCTTTTTAATGAGAATCAGAAGCCCGGACCAACGTCTGAGAGGAATTTTGGATTGTATTATCCTGATGGATCCCTGGTTTATAACCTTGGTACTCAAACACAAAGTTATATTCTTCCACGAATGGACTATTCATCTTCACATAAAAACGTAAGCATTATTACTTGATTGTTCATATATGATATAGCAGATTTCTTGTTGTTTTTTTTTTTTAACATGTTTAGTATTTGCAGGTGTTTTCCTTCGTCAGAATTCTCGCTTTGTTTATTGGATTCTATTCTTTGCTTAAGAGATGAAAAGTTAACTCAAATTTTGTTGACTAGCATACATGGGGAGCTCTAAGTCCCTAAAGAGGATCGTCCTTTGAGGTACTTTTTTTTTACTCTAATCCTATCATTTTTTCGAGTGCAAGTTTGTAAATTTTGCAAATTAGTTGGTCATAATAACAAGATATTTTCAAGGAATCATAATATCATAATTTGAAATTATATACATCCACTCATCAAGTTAGGACCAATTACTCTAGCCAACTCCACCATCTTTCTAAGATGATATTGTTAGGACCCCATCAATCACCAAATATGTGGGCTCAGGATTCTCTAAGTGTCTGTTAGAAAGTTGTATAGTGAACCTTTTTACATTCAATACATTAGTTCCATTTCAGAAAAAAATCAAGATTTACTGCACAAGTATTACGTTTTTTACAAAAAAATATGCTAGATGTGTAATTAGAAACTTTTAAAAAAAGAGGGTCAATGATGTATATACTGTAGTTAGAAAATAACCATATACTTAATAGAGAATGCAACATTGTCAGAAATTGTAAAATAAAGATATGGTCACTAGTCTCCATCCCATCTTATCTCCACCAACAATCATGGAATATAGAATCTTACTGCAAACAAAATTCTTCATGTCTTATACTCGTAGTATACAAAAGTTCAAATTTTATTCAATCATATACAAAAGTCATCCTTCTCTAATCCAATATTGACAGTGGGACCAGTCGATAGGAGACTGATAATGGGTCGGATATCCATTTATCATTCTCTAATCATGATGGGTCGGTAATCCATTTTTTTTATCCTCTCTATTCCAATATTTGGCAGTCCTACTCGTATTTCATTATAAATAATCAAGGATAATAAATGAAAGCTCATCCATGTTGCCTTCAAGTGTACATCTTTCATGTCCACACTGTATCCTTATTGTCATCGTTTATTTATTATTTATGTGAGAAAGCGATTTGGCTGCTTTACCATTCGGTGGGGCGATATCTTCCTGTCTTTTTCTCTTTTTCTTTCCTTAGCTCACCGTTATTGTATACTAATATATAGTAATAGTACGCTAAACACTAGTCCAAGTTGGGTAACTTTTACATTAAAAAGTTCAAGAATCTGACTTGAGTACATCTTGGTTTGTTTTTTGCCCATGTTGAACGACCCTTGAAAATTCTTTTTTGGGCTCTTTTGAGATCTTTGAAAGGTTATAATTTGCAAATTCGTGACATGAAATAATATCTTCTTGGAAGTGGATTTCAACATCAAGGAATACATTTCTAACTTTACAAGTGTTCTTAGAGTCATCTTCTCCCAAAAGGGATAAGACCGACAAGTAATCTGGTCTATTTGACATTAAGACAATTCATCTTCCCACCATCAGATTAGCTCCAAAATCAGAATTAGTAAATGTTAATTGACAAAAACAGGAATGCCACCATCATCCTACCCTTAAGTCATATGCCGTGTCGTGATTCATCAAAGTCATGTTATATGTCGTATTGTCATTGTATTTGCCAAGTGGCAGCCTCCTGTTGGCTTTAAATTCTCCGGTGTCTATATGGGGTCTACTTTATTAGGCTTGCCATGTTGAAAATGAGGTTCATTAAGTATGCACTTTTAAGGGTCATTATCCCACTAACCCTTGTACTAATTCATGAACCAAATATTTCAAAAATGGCGATTAGATAGAAATTCTTACTTTTCTTGTCCAACTAATCTAATGAATTTCACTACCTAATTGTGACAGGCGATAGTTGTGGATTCACATTCAGAGCCAGACCAACGCTTTCAGCCCAGCAGCATCCTATCACCTTCATAGTACACATTTTTACAACATACTTATACTCCAATAGATATTTCATGTTTTTTTTTTTTATAATAGTTTATTAGAAATTCACTTTGATTTATACAGAATTACAGATAAACCAAACCCGCTTCAGCAGCCACCACGAACATCAATAAAATGGAAGCGAAAACTATTCTTGAAAACATTTTATAGGTTTCTTTTTATCATCATATGATTCTTGTTTTTACTTTCAACTTTGTTTAGTTTTCCATACCGGTTTGTATCAATACATTTGAGTAATACTAACTGCTTTTTTTTGATATTGGATGTTAACTTCAAATTACATTATAATTATTCAATACATATCTCACCAGTTCTACATTATTAATTATTGTTAGTATTTTATGTTATCTGTCTGGTTTATTTAATTGTTAGTTATCGGATTATTGGTTGGCCTGCTTCACTTTTTATATATGAGAATAACTGTGCTAGTACTATTATTTAGGCTGCAATCATTCATATTTTGAGCATTAAGCAAGAATTATAATCAATGATGATTTGATAGCATTTAGAATATGATCAATTGCTTTCAGATTTTTCTCACATATAAAGTCTTCAAACATTTGGGGTCCCCTAGTTACTTTTCACGGGGCTTGCTTCTAGTGCACTTTAGACTTCCCTAGTTGTAACCTTGTAGGGAATAGATTCCCAATAAGTTCTTGCTCATCAATCGCATATTTACAAAAGTTGGCAACCTACCGAATAGCAAGCGTATTCATCTCTCTTTCTAATGACACCTTGATACGACGATGAAATAGTGCATAGCGCGCAACTACGTAAATAATAATTATAAAAAGGTTAATCAAGTTAGTTAAGCACCACATAAGTTGAAGAAAGAAAGTTGCTATCTTGAACCATCTTACCATTTGATTTTATATTTAGAAATACAAATTAGTGACACTTAAAGTAACAATAGAATTATAATCAATGATGATTTGATAGCATTTAGAATATGATCAATTGCTTTCAGATTTTTCTCACATATAAAGTCTTCAAACATTTGGGGTCCCCTAGTTACTTTTCACGGGGCTTGCTTCTAGTGCACTTTAGACTTCCCTAGTTGTAACCTTGTAGGGAATAGATTCCCAATAAGTTCTTGCTCATCAATCGCATATTTACAAAAGTTGGCAACCTACCCGAAATTAGTAGGTCAATCAAAATGGACAGTGAGGATAATGGGTTGGGTGTATGTTTGGGCGGCCCGTGTTAGTTTTACTTGCAGGTTGCAGCTATTGTCGTTTTTTTTCCCTTTCCAAATCAAACTCGAACGCACCCTCACTAAGTATTGTCTCAAGCCTGACTTGAACCCTTCATGCCTTGAGAAGACACCAACTACACACCTTTTGCTTTGCCAAGTCATATACTCGCAAGTTATTTTTTTAGCTATCAATTAGAGTATGTTTGGCAAAACAAGTTGGAACTAGAACTTACAGAGCCGTTAATTGAAACTTGTAGACAAAAGTTTTTGTTAACATAAGTTTGTTTGACAAAGTTAGCCAAATATTAATATAAATCCCAAAATGCAATGCAATTAAATTAGAGATAATTTTATTATTACTATTAATAAGCTAAAACTTCTCTGAATAAATGATAAATTACAGACAATCATGACTCACATGACAAATTAGATAAAATAGATAATCCATAATTTTTGTTACACCCTTGAATTGAACTATATGAGAACTCAGAGTTGACCTGGGCGATGCCATCATTTCTTCCGACATAAGTAAGGAAGCAAACCAATGAAGGTTGTGAAAACTAAGAGCATATATACGTCACCTACTTACCATACAACAAGAGTGAAAAACCATCAACTCGACTTCCCCAAAAAGTGCAAAGTCAAACTTATGAATAAAGAATTAGTTACAACAACAGTTGACATACCTTTAGTTAGATCCCTATTCAAAGGTGGTCTCGGTGTCAATATGGAATCAAGTGATTTCTTCAGAGTTAGTGCGGGCTCCCATTTTGGGGCAATCTGTGAAATTGATGTTATATAAATGTACTCAATACTTTGAAAAATATACTAAATAAAGAAACTAGCATATAGTAACAATTTGAATGATTACTAATATTCTCAAATGAGCTAAAAAAGAATGAAAGTACCATGAGGTATTTTAACATCAAAAAAACATACCTCCAAGCAACACTCATTAATGAGTCTACTCCTCGAGTAGTTCCCCTCATTAAAATACCGAATAGCAAGCGTATTCATCTCTCTTTCTAATGACACCTTGATACGACGATGAAATAGTGCATAGCGCGCAACTACGTAAATAATAATTATAAAAAGGTTAATCAAGTTAGTTAAGCACCACATAAGTTGAAGAAAGAAAGTTGCTATCTTGAACCATCTTACCATTTGATTTTATATTTAGAAATACAAATTAGTGACACTTAAAGTAACAATAGTTTATATTACCTTTTTTAAACCGGTCTTCAGCAGAAATCTTGAATCTAATTGCCTGTAAAGTACATAGAGGTGTATTGAGAAGCAAATAAATCCATTTGATATATCAACTAATATGATGGGAACAAAGACGATGGTACTTAAAACAGAATATGATCAAACAAACTGAAACAAACTAATTAAATTTATCTAGAAAAGATGACCTCAATGACTTGTGTAGCATATAATGTCTTGGTAGTAAATCCAGGTACGATAGCGGCAACACGAAGTGTCTCGGCAGCAGCAATGAGCATATCTTTTACTCCCTCTGCATATCATATAGCAGAACACTTCCAAACCCTCAAACTTCATTTCCCAAAGACTTATACATAAAATTAATTAAATCTTATGTTCTTTATATATACATATATATATGTGTGTGTGTGTGTAAACTTTAAAATCATGTACATACCCATTAAATAATAACTAAAAAATGTTGAAATAATAGAAAGGTAAAGTTACAACTTACACGTTCACTTACCTTCTTTAAAACGATTTTCAATTACTAATGTGAGAGCAAATGCCTTCCAATATTGAGGAGCAATCTGTAAATCCACATGCCCCAATATGAGTATAATATGTAGCAAATAAATGCCCTCGGCCGTATCTCAATCGATACAAAGTAACAGATTCGAACAAAAACCAAAGACAACTTAATGATCAAAGCATGTGAAACAAACTAAATAAACCAAATGGAAAACCACTATGCGGCATGTAGAATATAGAGTGAAGCAGAGTGGTTTGGATCAGTCGTAAACACCATGACCTCTGGAGATAGAGGTCAAGGGTTCGATCCTCATCCCATGCAAAGGCCGGAGGTCCTTTTCTACCATTTAGGTAGAACACGGAAGCAGCCTCTCTACCTAGGTAGAGGTAAGGTCTGCCTACATCTTAACCTCCCCCATACACCGTCGAGGTATTGGGGCTCAAAACCCGCGGAAGGCGGCAGTCAGCAGTTTCTTTCTTTATTTAGATATACTCGAAAGTCTAATAGATTCTCATATGACTTGTTTGACTGTAACTACTTACTAGCAACTTGTAGCATCTTCTTGGGTAATTAATGGTTAACTTATATATATATATATGTATTATTAAGTACTCATGGGTGAGTTATTTTAGGACCACTCTTATTTTAGGACCAATTAGGACCACATAATCATGATCATCTCCGACCACCACCACCATGATCATCTCCGACCAAAAACATGGCCGTCGCCGGAAAATCATGTTTAAGTTAACTTACACATGTGTAAGTTGTATATAACTTACACATGTGTAAGTTGTATATAACCAATGTGTAAGAAAACATGTGTAAGTTAAACATGATTTTCCGGTGGTCGCTGTCGCCGGAAAATCATGTTTAAATTAACTTACACATGTGTAAGTTGTATATAGCCATGTGTATGATGCAATTTACACATGTCCTAATTGGTCCTAAAATAAGGAGTGGTCCTAAAATAACTTAGCGACTCTTAGCTCAAAGATAGTACCTCCAAGCAAGCATTAACAAGGTCCAAGCTCTTCGAGTTGTCCCCAATTCGATAATAACCAACAGAAAGTAGATATAATAGCTTTTTCTTTCTCATGGTGCTAATGGAGCGGAGCAATAAGCCACCTACAACCAATCACAAGAACAAAACTTAGGTTGAAGTTTACATAGACAGGAGTATACGGGTTTAGTATTATTTAGCCCGACAAATTATATATATAGATATAAACACCTTCAAGGATAGTTATTGCACAATGTATATCTTCGGGTTTATCTGAGTGAATAAGAGCCGATAATAAGCGAAGACGGGCCTTATTGTTGGGTTCGCCAAATAAAGCATGAAACTCACGCCGATAGTCAGCGTCAAACACACACACGTATTCCTGTAACGGAATTGTAATTAAAATGTCACAAGGAGAGATTCGCAAAGGGACATAGTAAATATCACAGTGTGGCCTGAGCCTTAGAGTATTAGACCCAATTGATCGTGGATATGGGTTTGATATCCGATTTATGATTACGAAGCAATAAACCAAACACTCCTAATTGGAACGAAAGTGATTCCTTCATTCCCATTCCATTCCCATAAACCAACACACCCATATCCGAAAATCAATGTTCTCGTCCTCCAATTTTTAGCTGTTTACCACCAAACATGTTATAAGTTGTTGTACAACTTAATACATGTCTAGTGGTATATGGCTAAAACCTAGTATGGATCACTGCTCTATCAATTAAGCATCATCTTGTAGAAAAGAGGTTCCATAACCCCGTACATACGAGTATATTTTTTTTTAACTTTTTAAAAAATTATAAAAAAAAGGTTAGAATTAATTAAAAAAGATGAACATAAATACTTACACGAATAAGTTTAGGGTTGTGCCAAGGAAGAAACTCATCGGGTCGATTGATTAACGTGTCTGCCAGCCTTATGAATTCTCCCCTCCTACCGTTCATAGTAAAAAAGAAAATAAAGTTTATAAAAAACTAGTATTACGGATTATTTATATAGTATCTTATAAGTGTTTATTTATTTATGTGAATTTTGTTGTAGCAGATCAAGTCTAAAAGACAACTGACCTAATTGTTTATTAACCAATCACAACTCTCTATTCTATCAAATTAACTTTTGATGATGTCATCATTTAATTATTAATATAATAAATTTGATTATAAAAATAAAAAATCTAATATAAATAGATCGACCATATAATTTATATGGATACATACAATTATCTTTTAATATAACTTAGTCTTTAATTAATATAATAAAATAGCTAGAAATCCAATCCATTTAAAAAACTACAACCTTTTCTTTTCGGCTTTTTGTTTAATTCTATTTTCAATTGATTATTATTTATCTATGGTTAACATTTATCACAAGATTTTTAATAAAATTAAATAATGGAATTTTATGATGAAGGTATGTTATCACTTCATAAAACATGATAACCAGTATAATCCATATTTTCCAATTCTACCGATTTCTAAACAATATAAACTTTTAATTCATATATTGAATCATCGACAAATTTATATACTTATATATATGAATTACATCATATAACTATGATTTGATTTGATATTTACTAACAATGATATTAATCTTATTATACTCTATTGGATATTTTTTTGAAAAAAAATTCATATCATAATGAGTTCTTATTATTTATCAAATTAAACATATACCAGATATTATAAAATATATTTTATATTATAATATATATTTCAATTTAATATATATATATATTTTTTTTTATTTTGAACGACATTCTATTCTACTTCTACTCCTAAATTACACGTATGCCTGAAAACCAGGACTTTCGAAAAACCCATATTAATTCACCCTCACAAATGTGAGAAGTGGGACTCGAACCAGGTGGATCCTCCCAAGGTCAAAGACCTTACCAATGGGCCACCAACCCTATCGGCATATTTTAATTTGTTTAGAAATTACATTTTTTTGAACAGATTAGTATTACATATAACAAATCTAATTCTACTTCTAAAATTACTCCAAAACCTATGTCAAAGTTTGAACCTTAATCTTCCTCAAAAGATAAATCTCTATCAAATGAGCTAACAAAGTCTGATAAATACATTTTTAAATGAAACTTTACAAACCAAACATATGTTACTTCATATAACTTATTTTACGACTTTTGTCATTAAGTTTTATTTAGCGTATAATTCTTATATACACCCGTATATTTATACGGGTCTAAAATCTAGTTCTTGATTAATATACATGTTCATGAAATCCCTTATTGTCTTCAAGTTAGAAAATAATTCTTATTATAATTATATTAATCGATTATGATTATCACTTATTTGATTTAATAATCTAATGTAACTATAATATATGACTTTTCCTATGAAAGTTAATTCATAGTTATGGTTTGAACTTATAAAAAATAAAATCTCATTGCTAAATACGTACGGATAAGAATGTACGCGCGTATCAATAGTAATCCTAATTAATGTTAAGATTGGTACTCTCGTATTTGGAAACTTTTAACCGATCGATGCCTTTTAGTTTACTATAAAAGATTTACGTACCAATAGTAATCCGAATGGTGTTATACTTAGTACCTTTTAGATTTTTCGTGATTAAAAATAATAATAACTTTTAATATAGCTACATTCTAGGAAGAAAAATATTTATAAATATTTAGAAAGATCAAATATTATATGGTTAGCTGATTAATATATTAGTAAAAACAAATAAGAATAAGAAGATATATATATTCCAAAAGTTAAAGATTATTATGATATATATTTATATACATATCTATATCTATATATCTATATTGTATTTATATAGTTTATATATATATATATTATATATATATATATTATATATATATATATATATTATATATATATATATATTATATATATATATATATATTATATATATATATATATATTATATATATATATATATATTATATAATAATATTATATTAGTATATTGTTATATGATTATATATTATAAATACATAAGAATAAGAAGATATATAATCCAAAAGTTAAAGATTATTATGATATATATATATATATTCATATTATTGGCAACTGAATTATATTATATTTTCTTTATTAGTTACTAAAATTATATTAATTTTTTTAGTAGATAATATATTAAATGTGGGATTCATTATTTTTTTTTAGTTATATTGATTTATTTTATTTTTTGGGCTTTTCCAAAAGTATTCTTAAATGGGGTTTATCAAAAGTATAAAATAAAAAATAGTTATTTTGTTGAATTTATTGCGTTTGAAATGTGGGATTTAATTTGTTTCTTGGATTATTTTTGTAATGTTTTTGGATTTAGTGTGTAATTAGTTGTATAGTATTGTTGAATATTGCAAGGAAACTTAGATGGATACATAAAAAACTAATAATAAAAGTATTTATTTTAAAATTTGTTTATTTAGTGCATATCTAATTGCAAAAAAGTACTGAAACTAGATAAAAAGCGTTTGATCGAAAGACTATGTGTTGTGTGTGTAATTACAGGTGTTTGAAAGAATGTAAATGTATATGTATGTGTTTCTATCAGTTTCTGTCCTCTTAATCAATCATCTGAATTAGTATTTATAGACCAATACGTTGAATTACTTGTGCAAAATATCCGGGATCCTCTTGGACTTGCTCTTTAGGTCGAAGACTTGGTGAAGATGACCGTTGAGTGTTATTCTGCACACACGTTATAATCTTTCCTAGCTTCGATCTTTTAGGTTGACTTGATATTCCAGCCGTTGTGACTTAATTCTTCATGTATAAAATGTTTTGACTCGTTTCTTAAATGAATCAGCTGTTCCAAACATTATCCAAACATTATCCTGTCAAAAAAACAACTTATTAGTATCTTGATCTTGATGTTCTCAAGATCCTGCCTTGTCGAGACAACATATTAGTATATCTTATTTGTAAGTAAATAAATATCATGCTCTTAAAATTAATATCACGTGTATAATATCTTATAAATAAGATTAGATAACAAATAAAACATTATCGGGACATAAATAGTTTTCAAGGGAAAATATTTAAACCATTATCCAGTGGTGAAAATCTCACCCTAAACTGTAGATATGTAATAATATTATATTTTTACCAAACTCATTTAATTTGGTAGATGTGTATACTAATTATTAATGCAACGTTAAAAACAATATCAACTTTTATCTAACTCATTCAATTTGTGTTAAAAAGAATGCTAAAAAGAATATTAAATTTTATTTAATTTGGTAGATGTGTGAGAAGTAATATTACATTTTTACGAAACTCATTTAATTTGGTATATGTGTAAACTCATTATTAATGCAATGTTAAAAACAATATTAAACTTTTATCTAACTCATTCTATTTGTGATAAACTAGTTTTTTACCCGGGCGTTGCCCCAGGAAAAACAACGATACGTAAAATTTGCAACGTGTATTAGATCGGTGATACATACATAACGATAAACGTACATTGCAAAAAACGTATTATAATGCTATGAATTACAATGCCGATCATTTTATTATCTGCACAAATTCGCTGAATACCCGACTATTAACCGGAGGTAGGGCTGTAAACGAACCGAACGAACACGAACGAGAGCTTGTTCATGTTCGTTCGTTTAACTTAACGAACGGTTCACGAACGGATAAACGAACATAATATTGTGTTCACGAACAGATAAACGAACATAATGGCTTGTTCATGTTCGTTCGTTTGTGTTCATGAACGAATGTTCACGAACACAAACGAATGAACACTAATGAACGAACACAAACAAACACCAATGAACAAACATATAACTAAAAATATTTACAAACATATAATTAGAAATATTAGACTTCATATTCAAGATTACAAATTATTGATCGGCTAAAAATTTTACGAAACTTTCCTACTTTAAAAAGTGAAAATATCTTACGGTTTGATATAATATGAGTATTTATCTTTATAATTTGTATTTAATTTTCTTTTTAAGTATATAAATAATTAGATATTAATGTTAATATTAATATTAGTATATATAGCAAATATAATGTTCACGAACATAAACGAATGGATGTTCATGAACATGTTCACAACATAAACGAACGGATGTTCATGAACATTGTTCACGAACATAAACGAATGGATGTTCATGAACATTGTTCACGAACATGGATGTTCATGAACATTGTTCACGAACATATTATCGAACGTTCACGAACATAAGTGAACGAACGGGAGCTGTGTTCATGTTCGTTCGTTTAACTAAACGAATGAATTTTTGTGTTCATGTTCGTTCATTTAACTAAACGAACGAACACGAACGAACTTCCCGCCGAACAGTTCATGAAATTCATGAACTGTTCGATTCATTTACAGCCCTAACCGGAGGTAACAAATATTAATTGATTTCTTATTATAAAAAGCATTTAAAAGAACCTTTGCAAATTAAAGCTAACCTTACCGTTTAAATTCTCAATAAGCATCAAACATAAATAATACGAAAAACGTCAATACTGAAATGTTTGCATATATTCCGTGTTGTTTACAACTCCATAATTCACTAAATGTTGAAAAAGTCAAAAAACCCAAAGAAGCACACATCTGTCAATTGCAAACAATGGCACATCCGTAATATGTTACAACTCCATAGGCGGTTTGTAATTTCAATCTCATGGGTAAGTAATGAGTCACACACCACCGCCACTTCAACATATCTCTTGCACACACTTTTTCCCCAAAATTTCTCCCATTATGGGTTTTCTCAAACGGAAGCTTTTTTTCATTATAATGTAAAGTTAAATCATCGTTAGTACATGTGAGTCCCAAATATAGATGGTTAATACCCGACTGATAAGTAGTTCTAACTGGAGTAGACCAGTTCAGAATACGATCCAGATATGGATAAACAATAAGATAAAGGTACTGAAAGTAAATGCAAGAAATAATAAGTGCTGAAACTATATAAATAATATGTATAGATCAAGTATGTAGCATTGAGACACGGTGTACTTTTTCAATGTATTTGATTTATTGATATAAACAAATACAAAGGTTGTTGCGGAACAAAGATAAACACCCAAGTGTAAATATCTAAACAACCTAGAAATACAAGTGATCTAATAACTTGGAAATACTCGTAAGTATTACTTAGAGTATATCTCACAAGTTGCAATGCTAAAGTTTCAAGTTTTTTGCAAGTTGTGAGAAGCCTTTATATTTATAGGCAATGTTCATGCTGATGTGGACCAGGCCGTACAAATATGGTTGGGAGCATTTAAGGAATTAAAGTCAATTCCTTAACATGCGTACTTTTAAGGTTTAAGTGTGAAAGTTATTGATGTGACCTTTCACACTTTATTCCCAACCTTTTACTCAACCTTGTACTTGTTAATAGTTAAAGCTATTAACTGGTTAAAGGTTAGTAAAGTAAAAAGGCTTCCTCGTAATCAGTGTAAAGTGTTGTAAGTACTTTACACTAAGATGCTTCAGTTTTCGATCAGGTAGAATCAACTTCTGAGCTCCACATCTGAGCTGATTCTCTTTCTTCAGACTTCAGTCTTTGACTTCGTCTGAATGGTATTCTGATACGTTGATCTAACTGAAGTGAAGCTTCAGTGAACTAATTCTGAACGGCTTCAGAATTCTGTACAAGTATTCTTCACTGAGCTTCAGCTATTTCTGAACAAATTATACTTGGTCGATTTTTCGACCCAACAAATTCCCCCTATTTGTTCTGAAATAGCGCATGCATCTCAGACTTCTATCTATACATGTTTGTAAGTCTGAAATGCAAGTTTTTGTTTAAGTTGTAAAAATTTTCTAAGTACATCTTATAGATCATTGATGTCTCAGAATTTTACTTGTGATTTTTCCAACTTAAACCTATCATCTACTTTTTAGCTACAATATGTAACATATATATACAAACTGAAGTGTTTGTTACATTTGCAAATAATTATACAAGTAAATGATAAACTAAAAAGAAAACTACTTCTTCGCAGGCCTCGAACCAGAAGGTGCTTCAGTAGCTTTTCTCTTCAGTGGAGAATGATCCTTCTTTCCAAATAATCTGCCTTCAATCTCCACCTTGGCTTGCATCTTTTGTTGTATTCTTGATAACCATGCACCAATCAGAGCAGATTTTGGCTTCCCCCTCAGAATCTGGATCATCTCTCTATGCTCAGAAATCCCAAATTCGTGCACTGAAACCTGATTGTATTCTTCAGCTGCCCTTCCTTCTCTTTTAACAACCAAATCAAAGAGCTTCAATCCATCAGCTTTTGTTACTTCTATGTCAGTTATTTTAGCTGGATGGGATCGATGCTTCATATAATGCTCATACTGATCCTTTTCATGTTTCCTTTCGATCTCAGCAGCATCATCAGAAATTGGCTTGAAGGTAGAAAGGTCAACATCACGAATGTTCTTCCTTGAAGACCTTGGTCCAGTCACTTTGGGTTTTGTGGGTGGCCTTAACAATTGCCTTTCAACCTTGGCAACTTCAGCTAGAATCTCTTTCTTTTTCAAATCCATCTCATTCATTCTATTTTTCTTCAAGTCTTCAATAGACAACTTGAAGGTGAGACTTTCCAGCTTTTGTTCCAGAGGTGAATACATCATCCCACACTCATATTCAAGCATATCAACTACTGCTTTCTGCACTCTTGGATCATTTTTGATTTTCTGATATCTTTCCAGTGAAAGACCAAGAGCTGCAGCATCTACATGATCAAGGGTTCCCATCAAAAGATGTTGTGCCCTTTCTCGTTCCTTGTTTTCCCTCCACATGATAAACTGATTAGAGACTTGCTTATGCAGAGCCACTAATTTCTTGCCATCTGCATCAAGATTGTGTAGGGGGTAACCATATTCATCAACATTCTCACCAACCACAAGTCCAGAATCCTTAGAACCTTTGGACTTGGGTTCTTCCACAATCTGGGCCTTGCCCTTATCTTTCTTTTCTGGTTCAGACTGCTGCACTTCAGATTTTCTTTGTTCCCCTGAACTGAGGCACCACCAGATTGTACCTCAGCTTGCTTCTTGGTTGCCTCTATTAATTCTTGAGAGCAAACCAATAGGCACATTTCCCCCTTTGGGGACCTCAGAAGGCATCTTAGCATATAAATCAATCGCCGTCTGCATGGCCTTCAGAGGTTCCCAACTCTGCTGCAGAAGGCAATCAGAAATGCCCTTTGCCATTGTAGAGAACTGAGCCCTTAACCTGAATGATGAGTTAAGGTTCAGAGCCTCTTTTTCAGTAAGATCTTTCAGCATTTTCCTATCTTATTCAGGGAATGAGGGAGGAGGAGGAGGAGTACAATAACATTTTCTTTCTTGAGCAAGGTCAGAATTTCATCTAACTGCTTGGACTGGTCCTTCACCGATTTATCAAGAGTGGTTACAGATTCTTTTACTTCATTAACAGCCTTATCCACTCTTTTATTTGTATCCTTGGTAAGCTCGGCGACCATTATTCTGACCTTCTCTTCCACCTTTTCAGCCACTGATGCTGAAATCTGAGCAACAAGTTCCTGAGAGAGCTCAGACTTCAGCTTCTTAATAATTTCAACACTTAAAGAAGACCCAAGTTCTTTTTCATTGACACTTGGCTTCTTCACCAACTTATTTACCTCCTTCCCGACTGCCATAACCTCTTGTTTCATTATCTCAACACTAGATGTCAAGTTCGCAACAACTGAAGCTTGCACATCTCTTTTGGTCAGGCTGAAGGCTTCCCTGATGGCTGAACTGATTTTATTGCAAGAATGTACCAACTCATTTAGCTTCCCACTTACTAGTCCCTCATTTCCAGCAACCTTGGTGAACTCAGTGCCAAGAAACATCTGAGCACCCTTCATTTCAGCAATGGAACTAGTATTGGCAGTTAGAGATTTTGTTAAGTCCTCCACCTTGAGAAGGAGGCTTTGGACTTCGGTATTTTGCTTCTCTAACTGTGCTTCTACACTCAAAGGAGGAGGTGGTTGTGCAGAAACAGAAGCCACAAAGGAATTCTACCAAGCCCATCTAATGCCTTCTCCAATTGCATTTCAGTTGGACTCTCAGATTCAGTAGCAGAGTCCAACTCTTTCTCAGTTTGATCATCATAATTGACGGGCCTTGGTACTTGGTGAATTTGTGGGTGTAAGTGTTGGAGTTGTGGTTGAAAACGAGGTGAAGTGACATAGGCAGGTGTAGAGCCAGGTGGAAAATATGGATGTTCATGAGAAGTTTCGGGTTGGCGATATGGTTGTTCAACAAGTATATTTTGGATTTCTGGGGGAGGAGGGACGTTTGTGAGGCTGAAGGTTGGCTCAGAATCAGAAGACTGATTCTCCTCCAGTAAGCCCTCATCAAACTCAAAATCAGCAAAGGAATCAAGATTCCATTGAGTTGGCTCATCTTCATCCCAGAGGTCAGTCGAAACTGCAGTCCGATCAGATATGCCCTGGTTCAGATCACTGGTACCTGAACCATCTTCTGGTTCAACAACTGCTGCTGCAGATGCATCGTCACCAGATTTATGGGTTGGCTCAGCCATAGCTTCATCGCCAGAGATAGTAGACACAAGGGTTGCCTTAATGACCCTCGTACCATCATCAAGAGTCACTTCATCGGCCGTAGAGTCTGGAATCTCAGTCTCAGGTGGTGTCACACCAAAGATTTCATCAATTCATGCTGCAGTAGAGTGTGAGATTTGTGAAGTTTCAGGGGGTGCGCGTGCAGACACGGACTCTAATGTGTGCTGGGCTGGCACACTAGTATTATCTTCACCATCTCCTCCTAAAGAAGTTTTGAAGATGGCTGCTTGTGGGTTTCCCTTTGGACTCGATTCCTCTGGTTCTTGTTGGGAAGATCCAGAGGGGTTTGCTTTGGTACTAATGTCCTTGGGCTGTGAGGACGGATTATATTTACGACGTTTTAATAAGCCCTTTGGAGATCCTGAGGGATCTTTTGGGAGATCCTCAGGTAGTTCAGTGGAGGAGGGAGTCGGTGGTTGGGTAGATGAAGTTTCTGGGGTTTTAAACAACTTCAACATTTGACCACCAGGTGCACCAATGGGTCTCGCATTCTTTTGCGACCCGCTCGGTGACCTTTCTGAGCCAGCCGGTCGTGCTGTTTCAGTTTTATTAATTACCTGAAGCATTGCAGCGGAGAGTTCTGGTTCTGGATCTGAAGTAGATAGCTTTGATAGATCCCTGCAGAACTCCGTTGCTGAAGATTCAAGCCCCTCCATGTGATACGCATCTCCAAGCATGTTCATGAAGCAAATGCTCAGAAATCTGGGAAATGAGATATGTGGACTTCTTTTCCCTTTTAATTTTGTTACCAGCTAAGAGAAAAGTATCTCAGCGAAGTCCACCTCAATCCCATGCCACAAGTAGTACCCGATTTCTACTTGTGTTAATGAAATCTGGTCCAATCCACCCCAGTTTCCACCTAGGCACTCCACAATCTAAGTCCAGAAATAACGCCAACAATTTTTAAATCCAGACAGAAAAATATGTCCAGATGTTCTCATATTGTGCTCAGCATCGACCATGTCATCATGACCCATGGCGTGCAGTACCTCCCTGAAATTAACTCCTTTTAGCCTTTTTGCATAGGTTGAAGAAGAGGGAAGGTAGTTCAAGTGAAGGGCCTCCCGAAACCCATCAAGTGAAAGGATATACTACTTAGTGCCTTCTTTTAAAGAAAAAGCAATGGATTTTTCATCCTTGCTTAGAGTAGCAGTATACCAGAATTCAAGTAAGTATCTATGATACAATACTTGAGGATCTGCAGTCAAGGCATAATGGAGAGGGGATTGTTCAAGAAATTTATTAATCCTCCCCATTAAGGTTTTGCCTTTGGCATTCAGTGCGGCCACGAAATTGTTCATATTGAATCTAAGGGTCAATGGATCGAACCCTTTTGGCCATTGTGCACTAGCCTTGACTACTTTTGATGGTCTGTATTCGAAAGCTATTAGTGATTTGGCATGAGAAGCAGGTTTAGCCATTATTTCTACAAGGGAAAACTGAATATGAGAAATGAATTTAGGGTTTGGAATTATGAAGGAATGAGAAAATGAGAGAGAATGATGATTGGGAGTAAATGTAAAGAGAAGAAAATGAAGGAATTGTTTTTGAAAAGGTATTTATATTTATGATGGAATACAAAGGGTTTTTCCAAAATAAATAAAAGAAAATTGATTTTGAAATTCAAATCCACAAAAAAAACATTATTTTAATGAAATCAATTTTGATCGGGTTTGAAGTCCGAAAATAATTTTGGATACGTCCGCATTTAATGCAACGACGGTTATGACCCCACATTTTCACAAAACTTTTCAACACTTTAAAGAAAAAGTGATCATTACTTTTCATTTACGGCACAACTTGTGTGACACGTCAGCAGAAAGCATCATTATTCAAACGTTAAACAGTAACTGTCACGTGTTCACACAACGACCAAGTATCTAAAAGACATTATAAAGGACTAACTTATTTCAGAAATAACTTATTTAAATCTGAGCATGATCAGATTTAAGGAATCTGAACCATCTCAGTTTTCACACTTATTCTGAAATCATTTCAGAAATTCTGAAGCATTTCAGTCAAAATATTTTTCTGAAAGAAAAGTTCCCCCTTAGAGAGAAATTCTTTTAAACATAAAAATATTTGACACTTCCCCCTGAGGTGATGCTATGCAGGATTTAGCATACCTAACTCACTGATGAGATGTTTAAATGTTTTGACATCCAAAGGTTTTGTAAAAACATCAGCGAGTTGTTTATCAGTGGGAATGAAATGAAGTTCAATGTCACCTTTAATAATGTGATCTCTAATAAAATGATACCTGAGCTCGATATGCTTGGTTTTGAAGTGCATGACAGGATTGTGAGAGATGGCAATGGCACTGGTGTTATCACAAAATATTGGAGTCTTTGTATACTTAACACCATAATCAGTTAGTTAGTTCTTCATCCACAAAATCTGAGCGCAGCAACTGGCTGCAGAAATGTATTCAGCTTCAGCTGTGGAGAGTGATACTGCAGTCTGCTTCTTACTTGTCCAACTAACCAATTTGCCACCTAGGAAATGACAACCACCTGTGGTACTTTTCCTATCTATTTTACAACCTGCATGATCAGAATCTGAATAACCCATTAGATCTAGACTCGAGCCTTTGGGATACCAAAGACCAAGTCTGGGGACACCTTTAAGGTATCTGAAAATCCTTTTCACAGCATTTGCGTGTGCTTCTCTGGGATCAGACTGAAATCTTGCACAAAGGCATGTTGCAAACATTATGTCAGGTCTACTAGCAGTTAAGTACATAAGTGATCCCACCATACCACGATATTTTGTGGGATCCACCTGTTTTCCATTGGGATCTGAGTCCAAAGTTAATGGTGCAGAAATAGGAGTATCTTTTGATGAGACTGAATCAAATTGATATTTCTTTAATAAATCTCTGACATATTTTTCTTGATTTATAAAAATACCATCACTGGTTTGTTTTACTTGAAGACCTAGAAAATATGTCAGTTCACCCATCATACTCATTTCATACTCAGATGACATAATCTCAGAAAACTGTTCACACATTTTGTTATTTGTAGACCCAAACACAATATCATCAACATAAATTTGTACAAGTAAGATGTCGCTTTTATCATGCAATATGAATAAAGTGTTATCTATTGCACCTCTTTTAAAACCATTTTTCAGAAGATGTTTAGTAAGAGTATCATACCAGGCTCTAGGTGCTTGTCTCAGACCATATAATGCTTTGTTTAGTCTGTACACCCAGTGAGGTTTTTCTTCATTGATGAACCCTGGTGGCTGATACACATACACAACTTCTTCCAATTCACCATTCAAGAATGCACTTTTGACATCCATTTGATAGAACTTTGAACTCATGATGAGCTGCAAAAGCTAAGAAAATTCTGATAGCTTCTAGTCTAGCAACTGGTGCAAAAGTTTTATCAAAGTCTACTCCTTCTTCTTGTGAGTAACCCTTTGCAACAAGTCTTGCCTTGTTTCGAATCACATGACCATCTTCATCCATCTTGTTTCTGAAGACCCATCTTGTCCCAATTGGTTCTTTCTTCAGATCACTGGGACAAGGAACAAGTTCCCAAACATCGTTCCTTTTAAACTGATTAAGCTCATCTTGCATGGCTTCAATCCAGCTAGGGTCTTTTATAGCCTCGTCAATCTTATTTGGTTCTATCAGTGATAAAAATCTGACATTTAAGCATTGATCGCTTGTGGCTCTTCTGGTCTGAACCCCACTAGTGGAATTTCTAATGATTTGCTCGATTGGATGTGCTCTAGTCCACTTAGTGTAATGACCAGGATGAACAATGATATCAGTGCATGAATTCCTCTGATTTACTTCAGGAGGTGCTTCAGAAAAAACTACTTCAGTCTCATCATCTTCCTCCTGCAGATCATGATTTGCATCATGAAACTGTTCAGATTGGGGTAATTCAGTGGAACCTGATATCTGAGGTAAAGCAGCATGTACATCTGATCCAATAGTCAGTTCAGAAGGTAGTTTAAAACTGACTGAAGGATAGAATGGAATGTTGCTTGACTTGTTTATTATTGGTTCTGAACTGAGATGTTCAGAAGCAGGTTCAGGTGACTGATCAGATTGGACAATAGGATCAGAATCACCAAAACTTATTGGATTTTCTGAGGGTGGTACAGGAGATGAGTTCTTAAAGATTGCAGAATTAGATTCATCAAAGGTAACATGAATTGACTCGTCAACCTTTTCAAGTCTCTTGTTAAAGACTCTAAAGGCTTTGCGATTTGTTGAATATCCTAGGAAGTAACCTTCATCAGCCTTTGCATCGAATTTTCCAAGCTGACTGGAGTCATTCAGAATATATACTGGTTATCCAAATACATGGAAATATCCAATATTAGGCTTTCTATTTTTGAGTACTTCATAGGCTGTCTTCTTGTGTCTTTTGACATAGACAGATCTGTTCTGAGTGTAGCAAGCAGTTGCAACAGCTTCAGCCCAGAAATTCTTGGAAGACCAGATTCATTTAGCATACTTCTAGCAGCTTCAATCAGTGTACGATTCTTTCTTTCTACTACACCATTCTGCTCTGGTGTGTGGGCTGAAGAGAAGTTCTGAGATATACCAGTTTCAGTGCAGAAGGACTCCAGAGTGGCATTTCTGAATTCTGTGCCATTGTCACTTCTGAGCTGACAAACTTTTCGCTTATGCTTGAGTTCAATTTGTTTGATGAGAGCAATGATTTCAGCAGCAGCTTCACTCTTGGATCTGAGGAAAATTACCCAGCAATATCTTGAATATTCATCAACAACAAGGGTATACTTCTTTCCCGCTCTTGTCTGAACATTCACTGGTCCAAAGAGGTCCATGTGAAGCATGTGAAGAGGTTCAGTTATACTAAAACTTTGCTTTGTCTTGAATGAAGCTCTTTTCTGCTTACCCATTTCACAACCTGGACATGGCTTGTCTTTATTGAAAGACATTGAGGGTATCCCATCAACAAGTTGTTTTCTTGACAACTTATTAATATTCTTGAAGTTCAGATGGGATAATCTCTTGTGCCACAACTAGTTTGTGTCTTCATCTGCCTTTGTGTAGAAACATTGTTCAATGGGTGAACTATTCATATCAATGATATAAATGTTTCTTTTTCTTGGTGCAATCAATACTACCTTTCCATCTCTGTTGAATATGGTGCCTTGTGAAATATCAAATAATACCTTGAAGCCATCATCACACAGTTGACTGACACTGATCAGGTTATATTTCAAACCATTCACATATACAACACGTGTGAATTTGACTTGTCCATTATTCACAACACCATATCCCTCAGTTTGTCCATTTTCATCATTCCCAAATGTTATTGAGGGCCCCTCTTGCACCCTATATTCCTCCAGCAGGGTTTGATAACCAGTCATGGTTCTGCCAGCAGCGCTGTCAAGAAACCATATATTCTTCTTTCGGTCTCCCTGCACAAATACAAAGATTAGTTCTTTTTGGGAACCCATCTCTTGATGGGTTCACTAGACTCTCCCTTAGCAGTCTCAGATTTCTTTGGTTCAGAAGGAACTGAAGGATCGAAGGGGATCTCAGTCATAATCTCAGATGACACAAAAACAGTTGGTTTGATGGGGGTTTCAACCTTTTTCTTCTCAGATTTTTGCTTGATTTGTTTGGAAAAAGGTTTTGCATTTTGCTTAGGTTGAAGAGGGGTGGTTTCAACATTTTTTAAACGTGCATTACAACTCTGCACTTTTCTAGCCAATAACTGAAATTGACTCTCTAACCTTAACAAAATTGATTCTTCATTAGACACCTGAGCCTTACCTGAATCTGAGGTAGAAGGCTCAGTGGGGGAGATATTTTTCTTCTTCTTTTGGCCTTTTGGAACCTTAGATGAAGTCTGAGGGGATGGCTTTTTGGTTTTAGCCTTCTTTTCTGAAACAGTTGTCTGAGCTGTTTCAGATTTACCCTCAGATTGTGCCTGGGCCTTATCAGTGATTATAGATGCCAAGTGAAGATCACCAGATTCATATGCTGTTCTTTGATTTGCAAAAGTATTTTTAATTGCAGCATCTGGATTTGGTGCTTTCATCCAAGATTTAATTATTTTTTGTTCCTTTTCAAGGATGGTCTTCAATTCTTCTTTTTCCAACTCTAAGGTGGCAACCATAGACTGATAACTTTTTAAAGCCAACTGAACATCTTTCAGTTCTTTTAGTCTGGCCTAACTGGCGTTCAGTTCAGAAGTATTATTTTCAAACATTTTTAGACTTTCTGAACGCACAGTTTCGACAAAAGAAATGTCAGCCTCTAAAAGAACCAAAAGGTCCAGTTTTTGTCCCTCATTACTTTCAAAACCAAAGTCACTAACCTTTTTCATGACTATATCCACCCATCGACCAGATTCAACATCAGATTTAACCAAATGATCTTGATCTTCACGTGCCATGAAACACATGTCCTTAACTTCTTCCTCATCATCAGATGACTTGTCAGATTCTTCCCATTTTTCAGTCTTGGCAATCATACAACTATTATTGCTTGAGTTTTCTTGAGCCATGAGAGCTATTTGGGCTTTCAGCTTCTTGTACTTAGCCTTATAGCTATCATCAGATTTCTGAAAAATAGAATGATTAGGGGCAGATTGTGATGATGAAGGCTGACTAGATCTGCATTCCTTCATGAAATGTCCTTTCTTGCCACACTTAAAGCATTCAAGATTAGACTTGTCAATAGAAGCGCCGGAAGCAAATGGTTTGCTAGATCGATTTGATTTGGCCTTAAAACGATTGAACGTTTTAGCCAGCATGGCAACCAGATCATCATTGTCATCCTCATCACAATTATGAGTTACATTACCAGAAATACCAGTTTTTAACATTTCAGAGACCATCTTCTTCATCGAGTCAGAATAATCACTCTCAGAAGATAGTAGAGCAGTCCCATATGGCTCAGAGTACTGAACCATGACTGAACTGGTAGAAGCATGATTTTTGGCATCTTGCTCAGCCACAGCTCTCTCAGCTTTGTTCTTTTCAGTGTATCTGAAGGCTCCATATAGGGAAGCAAGAGTGTGACTGTGCAAGGTTTTTCCTTGTCTTAAAACCAAGATCAAGTTTTCCCATTTAGAAGGTAAGATGTCACAAAATTTTTCTAACAAAATTTCTTTGTCTTTAGTTACACCCAGGGCTTTCAATTGATTTACCAGATTATTAAATCTGATGTATGTTTGAGTTAAAGTTTCACCAGGGATAGCAAAAAAAGACTCGTATCTTTTATTTAAAGCAACTTTTCTTGTGACTATAGTCTCAGAGGTGCCTTCAAACTGTGTCATAAGTTCCTCCCACATTAATTTTGAATTTTCAAGTAAAACAAGGGTGGGCATAAGAGTTTCAGGAACTGCATATAAAATCATATTTTGCAGCTTGGTATCAAGGTCTACCAGCCTATGATCTTCTTCAGACCAATGATCCTTCTCCTTAGGTGTCATCCTAAGAGTCCCATCGGCAGTTCTGACAACAGTGGAGGCATTCATGGGGACAAAGGGTCCTTCTTTAAGAATATCGGTCAAATTTCTTTCAACACCAGCAATATATTTGAGCATGCATGCTTTCCATGTTTGAAAATTTTCACTGTTCCCATCAAACTTGGGAACAGGATTATTTGGAAAGTGTACGTGTACATTATGTGATGGTATATTGTTGTTGATGATAGGGGGTGGAGTAGGTGGAGTAGTAGCATTAGGGTCAGGGCCTTCATTGAGTATTTGGTCAACCATCTTTGCAGATCAAAGGTTAAGGAATTAATATAATTCAACCTTGCTGCTTTGATACCAATTGTGAGTCCCAAATATAGATGGTTAATACCCGACTGGCAAGTAGTTCTAACTGGAAGTAGACCAGTTCAGAATACGATCCAGATATGGATAAACAATAAGATAAAGGTATTGAAAGTAAATGCAAGAAACAATAATTGCTGAAACTATATAAATAATATGTATAGATCAAGTATGTAGCATTGAGACACGATGTACTTTTTCAATGTATTTGATTTATTGATATAAACAAATACAAAGGTTGTTGCGGAACAAAGATAAACACCCAAGTGTAAATATCTAAACAACCTAGAAATACAAGTGATCTAATAACTTGGAAATACTCGTAAGTATTACTTAGAGTATATCTCACAAGTTGCAATGCTAAAGTTTCAAGCTTTTTGCAAGTTGTGAGAAGCCTTTATATTTATAGGCAAGGTTCATGCTGATGTGGACCAGGCCGTACAAATATGGTTGGGAGCATTTAAGGAATTAAAGTCAATTCCTTAACATGCATACTTTTAAGGTTTAAGTGTGAAAGTTATTGATGTGACCTTTCACACTTTATTCCCAACCTTTTACTCAACCTTGTACTTGTTAATAGTTAAAGCTATTAACTGGTAAATGTTAGTAAAGTAAAAAGGCTTCCTCGTAATCAGTGTAAAGTGTTGTAAGTACTTTACACTGAGATGCTTCAGTTTTCGATCAGGTAGAATCAACTTCTGAGCTCCACATCTGAGCTGATTCTCTTTCTTCAGACTTCAGTCTTTGACTTCATCTGAATGGTATTCTGATTCTCTTTCTTCAGACTTCAGTCTTTGACTTCATCTGAATGGTATTCTGATACGTTGATCTGAACTGAAGTGAAGCTTCAGTGAACTAATTCTGAACTGCTTCAGAATTCTGTACAAGTATTCTTCACTGAGCTTCAGCTATTTCTGAACAAATTATACTTGGTCGATTTTTCGACCCAACAGTACATATAGATTCAAATATACATGTACATATACCGGTATGTATATGTATAGATATAGGTATATGTATATATGCATCTTAGAATATTTTTCATTATATGTATGCATGTTTTGAAATAGGTTTGAAGTTTAATTTTTGAGTAGTATTGGGCCAGTGATTTGAAAGCGTGATGACGTCCACAGGTAGAGGATTTGTTTCTTCGGAGCCGATGGCACCGACATATCGGCAATTAATGTGGAAGCAATAGCCAGCAACAGCCAGCAATAGGAATTCAAGCTATTTATTGTCATTCAACCGCTACAAGATCAACAATTCCACCTCATTCGGGGGGGGGGGGATGCGAGGTGGGTAGTTTATCTGTTCGTTTAACACCAGCTACGGTTTCAGTTCAAAAGGAAAAAAAAACTTTAAAAAAGAAGATAAAGAAATAGAAGAAGAAAAAGAAAAGAAGAGAAAGGAAGGAGCAGAGAAAGAAGAAGAAGGGGAAGGGGGAGGGGGAGCTAAAGAATGAAGAGGAAGAAGAAATTGTTTTGTCAAAAACTTAAGAAGTGAAAGTTATGTGGCAGAAGTTAAAAAGGTGAAAAGAGGAAGAAGTTGTTGTGTTAAAAACCTAAGAAGTGAAAGTTATGTGGCAGAAGTTAAAAGGGTCAAAATGTTACTGTCGGTAAGCGGACTCTGATTGTAATATAAATAATATGTGTTACTCTACGGGTCTATTTACCACTGTTTGTAATAACCTTTATTTTTAAAAGTTGTTTGTAATAACTAAACACACACATAGTTACATACTTTTTTTCTCTGGATGTATTCTTTCTGAACACTGTCTTTTTCTATCATAATCAAATCCAAAATCGTAAAATCTCTATAACCAATGTAACACCCCAAGCCGAGGCTCGAAATATCACGGAAATCATATAGCACAAGGTTTTGGTATAACATTCTATATATTATTTTAAGTTAAAAATAACACTTCATATTGTAACACCCCACTTCTAAACTCAAATATGAAGTGTCACTTTCGAACTTAATACAATAATACAAGAGTGCTAAACATACTTCTCTCTTAATATTTTTACAATTATCATAGCCTAAACGATCCTTGACCTTGATCTTCAACAAATCCTTATACGCGAAGGCTAGCTAAAAGTCCATTGCTCTACTGTTTCTTAATACCTGTCGCAGGGAAAGAAAAACTGCTGCTGAGCCAATTGCTCAGTGCGCGGATATAGAAAGACATATAGTAATATTCAAAATAGACAAGATGTATTTTCTAACAAGTAAAATCATTTAACTCTTACAAAAATAAAAAGATATTTTTAACGAAACAAAGTATTAAAAACACATTATAAATAAATACTATTAAGTCGAAACAAATATAGTCATAATATCAAATCAACATTTTTCGCATTATCAAAAGAACATATCGTATCCAACATTATCAAAAAGCTTATAAAGCTTCATATTTTCAAATTCAACATTATCAAAATACCTACATTTCAAAGTTCCATATTTACAAAGCCAACCGAGCTCCTACAACAAAACAAAAAACGCATACATTTGCATATCGAATCACATGGACCGACACAACAAATGCCAGACATATGTAAAACGGACCTGCAGATCAAGTGTACCCTACAAATGTGCAATGGTGCGTCGGGCACAACACAACCATCCACCATACCAGAACCTACAACTAGAGTCGACTCATACGCCTTCTAAACAAATTACAAGGTTGTTGCGGAACCAAGATAATACAAAGAATGTAAATATCCTAACAACCTATGAAATACAATTGATCTACACTCGGAATTTCTCAAGACAATCGAAACACTTAAAGTTGTGAAATGTTCCTTTTAGCGATTGAGAGAATATTGCACAAGTTCACCAAGAATATTGCAGGTTTGCAAAGTGTGAAGTGTTTGTATGTTTTTCACTTTGTGATTTCAAAACACTTAATATTCTTGTTGTGCAATGACTTGTATTTATAGGCAAAGTTAACATTGGGATGTTAACTTTAGCCGTACAAATGTGGTTGAGAGCATTTAAGGAATAGCATTTAATTCCTTAAAAAGCAGTGTAAAGTCGCATGATAAAGCAACTTTACATAACCACCTTTATGTACCTTTTATTACTTAAATAATAAGATAAGGCTTATTATCCGGGTAAAGGTACATAAAGTATACAAGTCAATTCCTCGTAATCAGTGTAAAGCTTTGTAAGGGCTTTCCACTGATGGTCTCCAGTTTGTAACTGACTAGAATGTCAACTGGGCTCCTCTGCCATTGCCATTCTCTATCTTCCATTTGTTGTCTTCGACTTCAACTGGAATGATTCTTCAACTTGGTCAGTTCTCAACTGGAGGAAGTCTTCAGTTGCGTTGACTGTACGGTGCAACTGGACTTCAATATATTTCTGGACAAATCTTCTTGGTCACCAGTTTCACTGGTCTCCAGATGCAACTGGTGACTGGCAAGTGTAAACTGGTGACTGGACAGTTCCAGGTGAACTGGTCCTAACAAATTCCCCCTATTTGTCTAGAAATATAGGCAAGTCTTTTTCAGTTCTTGTATCTGTACAAGTGTGAACTGGAGAGACTTGTTCGATTAAATTCTATCTAAGTTTCTAAGGCATTTTTATAGATCAATAAATGTCTTAGGTTTTTCTTTTAGGTTTGTTAGATTTTAATCTATTATCTACCTTGTGGTTACAAACTGGTAACTTCATTTATACAAGGAAATGGAATTTATACAAGTTACAGAATGTAAATACAAATTACAAGTAGATAACTGAAGAAATAACTTAATGAGATGGCCCTTCGCCAGTTCTTCTTCTCTTGGTCACCAAAGAAATAGGCTGAGAGTCTTCAGGATCAATATTCAACTTTTGCTCAAGATTTTCTTTATGTTGAATTTTGCCCCTTAGAAAGTTTGCCCATGCTTTCTCAAACCTATTCTTTTGTGCCTTCGCATCCAAAACATTCACCATCTCCACCCATTCGCTGAACCCATATTGCATAGCACCAGGATTGTCAGTTTTAACCAGTGGCCCCCTGGTATAACTAACTTCGACTTGAAAAACTTTGGTTCCTGGCTTGATTGTTACATTTACACCATTGATAGTACCACTATGTCTTCTGGTTGACATGATCTGGGAGTAGTAGCTTCTAGCTTCAGATTCATTTGTAATTTTTATACTCCCAGCACCAGCAGCCAGTACAGCGGACTTGATGTCTTCATTGGATACCTCGCCAGTTGGTTCAACGAATGTGCTAAGGTCAGCATCTCTTGACAGTGGTCTTCTTGGTTGTGGAATCCTTCTTGGTGGATTCAAAACCTTCTTCACAACCTTCTTAACATTTGCAATACGTTTAAGAATCCCACTGGCCCTAATTTCCTTGGCCTTCTCCACTGAAATGTTCAAGCTTCTGGCATCGAATTCAGCTTCATCCTCAGGATAGTGTCTGTCCAGTTCTACATCAAGCATTTCATTCAACTGGTCAACTATCCTAGGATCATTCCTAATCCTAACATACTCCTCCTTAGTGATACCCAACAGATTGGCATCACTCATATCAATCAACTTGATTTGTGCAAGATGTGCCCTGGCTTCAGCTTGGTTTCTTTGTTTCATCTTCTTTCTTTCTTTGATATCATTCCAAGTCTGGCCAGTCTTCTGCTATCACTATCTGAAACTGGAGGAAGTACATCAGCATTACCAGTTTCAAGCATTACATCAGTGGCCGGCTGGGCAGATGCATCACCAGCTAAACCTTTTCCCTTATCCAACACAACATTCCCCTAACACCATCATCACCAGATCCACCAACTCTTTGCTCACCAGCTTCAGTACTGGTAGCCACAATCAATTCTCTTCCAGATGGAGTCCTTCCAGGTGCAACTGGTGTAAGGACTGCACTTCTTTCCCCCTTGGCAGCATCTAGACCTGCCCTAATTCCTTCCCATTCAGAGGGGTGAGATGGCAACCGGTCAAGAGGCTGCCATGACTGCATGTCCTTACACTCTTTGAAGATTCCACACATCATCCTGAAGGACCTCCAAAGGTGGTTGGTTTCTTTAGACTGGGTCAAAACATTTGCACTAACTTGTTCTTGACCAGTTTTCAAATCATTTAAAAGCTTAGAGTCTTCATCTAGACCAGAAACCACCTTTTCTTTATTTTACCTCTTCATCCTTCTTCTTCAGATGCTCTACTTCAGTTGTCAGTTTATCTAATGATTGAGTATGTAGAGATACCTGGGTGTTCAAACTTTCAATGCTGCCTCTCAACTGGTTGATCTCACTGGTGAGTGGGGCCAGATCAACCTGAGGAGTGGCCAGCTTGGTGATCTCAGATATCACCCTTTCAACCAATTGTGCTTCTCTAGCACCCAGCGTATCCTCTATTTTCTGACCAACCGAAGTCATCAACTGCTCTCCAAGTCCAGTTACATCTAGGCCAGGTTTTTCAATCAATTCCTTAACCTGCCTTTCAATCTCTTTCAAATCAACTTCTGATGTTCTGACAGTATTTCCCAGCAAGTTGGAGATTGAGGTTGTAACCTTGGAGTGAGTTAGGTCAAAGGCTTCCTTTAAAGTACCAGCCAGATTGTTGCAGCCAGTGACCAACTCATTTAGCTTTTTAAACACAAAGTCTTCATTAGATGAAAACTTGTTTATCCCCAGATCAACCACTTTGATGTTTGTCAGGTGATCCTTGTGGTATCTGAAGAATGACTTGGTGTTTTTGTCAAGTGTCTTCTGAATCTCCTCCACCCTGGTTAGAAGGTTTTGGAGATCAGCTTGAAGTGAGACAACTTGACTGTCCAGTGACGAAGGAGAAGGTGTCACTGGACCAGCAGCAGTTACTACTGGAGCAACTGGAGGAGGCAAACTTAAGGAAGTCTCCCCAGTTGTCAAACCAGCAGTTGAAGATATAATGGGAGTGGTGGATGAAGAAAGGACTGGAAAATCAAAGTGTTGTTCATGCTGAGAATGCTCAGGTGTGAACAACGGCGTCGGTGGGGTGGCATTTCTCGAGCAAATGAGAATTGCCCAGTTGGTGAAGGAGCGGTATATGTTGGGAAAGATATATCAGTAGGCACATTTTCTTGGGAGGGTGAAAGTGAAATTGATGCGTCTGGAAGGGAGACTGGAGATGAAGGGTCTTGAGCTTGTACAGAAGCATCAAGAATCTCCAAGTCTGTTTCAGTACCTTCAGAATCCGAAGATTCTATAAGGATTTTCTCGTCATTAACATTCATGTCCAGATCCATGAATGTAACTGAGGGCTGACCAGTTTCCTGGTCAGTCTCCAGATAACCTTCCCCAGTTTCCTGGATGGGTACATCTGTTGGAGGATCAGATACCGAAGTATCTTCACCAGGGATAGATGTGATTGGGGTTGCTTCAGTTATGGTTGCTCTATCCTCAACCACAACATTAGACGAACTGGAGGGTCCCTCATTATTTTGAGGCCCGCCCAGTTGCCTTTCTGACTCACCTTCAATAGGTGCATCAGTTGAAGCGAATGCCAGTTGCATTCGTTCTGGAATTTCGACCTCTCTAGCTTCAGATACTAGAGAGTCTAAATTCCTTAGCATATCTGGAGCAGTGTACGGTGAATCTGTACTATTATAAGCTTCTCTGCCCAGAATATGCTTAAAACAGAGAGAGGGGAACCTTGAAAAGGGGATACACACACCCCTGGTGCCCTTCAGCTTTTGGACTAGGCTTCTATACAAGATATCTGCAAAGTCCACTCTCAATCCGTTCCACAAGTAGTAAGCCATTTCTGCTTGTGAGGAGTTAATCTGGTCAAGTCCACCAGAACTCCCACCCATACTCTCCACCAGGTGGATGAAAAAATACCTCCATGAAGGTGTAAGACCCTTCATGGTCATCGCACCCTTCGTTTTCAACACCCCATTGTCCAAGCACTCCTTGTGTCCCATTTCAAGAAGTACTTGACGAAAATTTATATTTGGGGGTAAGACGACTGGAGATTCACCCTCTCTCCAGTAATTGAGGCGTAAGGCATCCCTCAATACATCAGCGGTCAAGGTACACTGGATTGTTCCATCCTTTAAAGTGAAACTGATGGAGGAACAATCGGAAGAAAGACTGGCAGTGTACCAGAACTCACACAAGTAGTTGTGAAACAACTTGCGTGGGTTAAGAGAGAATGAGGGTCCTATTGGAGAATCCTTCAAAAACTTTTGAATTCTACCAATAAGGGTATCGGACCCTTGAGATCCTCGTAAGCTTGCCATCGGATTATTTGGATTTAGTTTGATGACAAAGGCATTACTAGGAGCACCAGATGCCGGTTTGACATCTGGTGAAGGAGCATATGGAACAGTCAAGAGATTTACATCTCTTGAACGGGATGATCTAGGAGCCATAAAATGAAAATGAAATTTGGGATTTAGGGTTCTTGATTTGTGAAGTAGAGAGAAGAATGAAGCAATTTTGATGATTGGGAAGTAAATGAAGGAATGTAAGAGAAAGAAGTAAATGAGTTCGGAGTAAATAAGGGTATTTATAAAGGGATTCAAGATCCCAATGAAACACCAAATTTATATTTTAATAACCAAAATCCTTTTTGTAGATATTTTCACAAAGTTGGTTTGAATTTTGAAATAAAATAATAATTTGCCATGTCAACATTAAATGCTACCATGTCAACATTAAATGCTACGACGGCTTATCTTACCCACGCGCCCACTCACTTTTTGTTTTCCCAATACAAACAGTTGTCAAGTACTAAAATGGCTTGAAACACGTCAGATCACGATATCAAGTGGTTTAAAACACTCGAGTACCATCACGTGTCACAAATATTGACCAAGTATTTCTAACGTTATAAAAAATAAGACAAGACTGAACCTGGTCACTGGAGGATCAGTCCAGTGCCAGTTTCCAACTGGAGAGTTCTTCAGTTGCCATTTTCAAACAAAAACGAATTTTAGTCAGAAAATTATTTTGAGTCTTTCCCCCTAAAATGATGATCCAGAAATCAATTAGTGCCAAGATAGTATCACAAAGGAGTTCGATAGCCTGGCGAGCAAAGATTATCTGGACCTCCTCAACTTGAGAACTTCATCAGTGTCACTGACGCGTTCAATAACAAAGAAAGCTCCAGTTAAGGATTTAACATTCCCAGTTCGCTGATGAGATGTTTAAAGGTTTTCTCATCGAGAGGTTTTGTAAAAACATCAGCTAACTGTTTGTCAGTGGGGATGAAATGAATTTCAATGTCTCCTTTCATAACATGATCACGAATGAAATGATACCTGATGTCAATATGCTTTGTTTTGGAGTGCATCACTGGGTTGTGAGATATAGCTATTGCACTGGTGTTGTCACAAAAGATTGGGGTCCTTGTATACTTTTGACCATAATCTAGTAACTGGTTCTTGATCCAGAGAATCTGGGCACAGCAACTGGCCGCAGAAATGTACTCTGCCTCAGCAGTGGACATAGAGACTGAAGTCTGCTTCTTGCCGGTCCAACTTACCAGTTTTCCTCCAAGGAAATGACAACCACTAGTTGTTGATTTTCTATCTATCTTACAACCTGCATGATCAGAATCTGAATAACCCATTAGATCTAATCCTGAGCCTTTGGGGTACCAAAGACCAAGATTAGGACACCCTTTCAGGTATCTAAAGATACGCTTTACAGCGTGCAAATGTGATTCTTTAGGGTTAGCCTGAAACCTGGCACATAAACATGTTGCAAACATTATATCTGGTCGACTGGCAGTTAAGTACATCAGTGAACCAACCATACCTCTATAGTCAGTTATGTTAACTGGTTTGCCAGTTGGGTCAGAGTCCAAATTTAATGGTGCTGCAATAGGTGTGTTTTTGATGGGATTGAATCATATTTGTATTTTCTTAACAAATCTCTGACATATTTTCCTTGGTTTATGAAAATTCAATTTTCAGTTTGCTTAATCTGAAGACCTAAGAAAAATGTTAATTCACCCATTAAACTCATCTCATACTCAGATGACATGATTTTAGAAAACTTTTTACACATTGCATCATCAGTTGAACCAAAAATAATGTCATCAACATAAATTTGTACCAATAAGATATTACCTCTTTCTTTCAAGATAAACAAGGTATTATCTATTGCACCTCTTTGAAAGCCATTTTTAAGAAGATGTTTAGTTAGAGTATCATACCAGGCTCTTGGGGCTTGTCTTAGACCATACAATGCTTTGTTCAGTCTATAAACCCAATGAGGATGCTTCTCATCAATGAAACCTGGAGTCTGCTTAACATAAACTTCTTCTTCCAATGTTCCATTAAGGAACGCACTTTTGACATCCATCTGGAAGACCTTGAACTGCAGATAGGCTGCATAAGCCAAAAATATTCTTATGGCTTCAAGTCTTGCAACTGGAGCAAAAGTTTCATCAAAGTCAACGCCCTCTGCTTGACAATAACCCTGGGCAACTAGTCTGGCCTTGTTTCTTACAACATGGCCATCTTCATCCATTTTGTTTCGGTAAACCCATCTGGTACCAATGGGTTCTTTCTTTAACCCTGGTGGACAAGGAACAAGCTCCCAAACATTGTTCCTTTCAAACTGGACGAGCTCTTCTTGCATAGCTTCCACCCAGCTTGGGTCTGCCATAGCCTCGTCAATCTTCTTTGGTTCAATTAAAGATAAGAAGGTGACGTTTAAGCATTGCTCACTGGTGGCTCTTCTACTCTGAACCCCACTGTTTGGATCTCCCACAATCTGTTCAATTGGATGTGCTCGAGTCCATTTAGTGTAATGACTAGGCTGGTGAACTACAATATCAGTGCAAGTCACCTGGCGATCTTCTTCAGTTGCAACAGCTTCTGGAGAAGGATCAGTCCAAACAACTTCTACATCCTCGTCAGAGTCAATGAGGTCTCGATTAGCATCATGAAATTCCTCATTAGAAGGCATTTCATGAAGAACTGGAGAAGTAGATGTTTGAACTGGTGCTGATATTGGAGTGGCACGTACATCAGATCCAATCACCAATTCTTGTGGTAAGTTGAAATTGATGGAGGGATAGAATGATGTCACTGGTGCTTTTCTTCTTCTTAACTGGTTCCAATTTGTTGTAACTGGAAACATCTTTTGGTGAAACAACTGACGGATGAACTTGGTCAGCTTCACCAAAATTGATTGGAACGACTGGAGTAGTATCAAGGTTTGGTCTCTTGTTGATTGCTTCAGTTGATTCATCGAATGTGACATGAATTGTCTCATGAACCTTTTGGAGTCTATAATTTTAAACTCTAAAGGCCTTTCGAATATCTGAATAACCTAAAAATACCCCTTCATCAGCTTTTGCATCAAACTTTCCAAGCTGTCTGGAATCGTTTAAGATATAAACTGGACAACCAAATACATGGAAATATCCAATATTTGGTTTACGATTCCTGAGTACTTCATAGGCAGTCTTCTTATGTCTCTTGATGTAGACTGACCGGTTTTGGGTGTGACAAGCAGTTGCAACTGCCTCAGCCCAAAAACTGGTGGGAAGACCAGATTCAGATAGCATACTTCTGGCGGCTTCTATCAGTGTGCGATTCTTTCTTTCCACAACTCCATTTTGCTCTGGAGAGTGAACTGATGAGAAGTTTTGAGAGATGCCAGTGTTATTGCAAAATGTTTCAAGTACCTTATTTTGGAATTCAGTACCATTATCACTTCGCAACTGACAAACTTTTCGAGTATACTTGAGCTCAATTCTTTTAATGAGATAGATGATTTCAGCAGGTGCATCACTTTTGGATCTGATGAATACCACCCAGCAGTATCTGGTGAATTCATCAACCACAACTAGAGTGTACTTCTTTCCAGCTCTAGTTTGAACATTTACTGGACCAAAGAGATCCATATGTAGCATGTGAAGAGGTTCAGTGATGCTAAAATTTTGCCTAGTTTTGAAACTGGCCCTTTTCTGCTTGCCCATCTCACACCCTGGACATGGCTTTTCTTTATTGAAAGAAATTTGAGGTATCCCATCAACCAGTTGTTTGCGAGACAACTTGTTGATATTCTTAAAATTAAGATGGGATAATCTTTTATGCCATAGCCAGTTGGTGTTCTCATCAGCTTTGGTATAGAAACATTGCTCTTCTGGAGCTGGTTTCATATCCATGATGTACACATTTCCTTTTCTTGGTGCAATCATCACCACTTTCCAATCCTTGTTAAATATGGCGCCTTGTGCAATATCGAACAAAACTCTGAAGCCATCATCACAAAGTTGGCTTACACTGATCAGGTTGTATTTCAAACCATTCACAAATGCAACTCTTTTGAATTCGACTTGTCCATTATTGAGCACACCATATCCTTCAGTCTTTCCAAATTGATCGTTACCAAACGTCACTGTCGGTCCATCTTGGACAGTGAACTCTTCCAGTAGGGGCTTACATCCGGTCATAGTCCGGCCAGCAGCGCTGTCCAGATACCAGATATTCTTCTTTCGATCGCCCTACACACACACAAAAATCATTAGTTCTTTTTGTGAATCCATCTTTTCTTGATGGGTTCACTGGACTTCTCTACAGAAGTCACAGTTGATTGTTGAGGTGTTGAACTAGAGGATGCATCTGGAGCTTTATCACCAGCTCCAGGTGCAGGAGTAAAAACGATTGGTACATGATACTTACTCCCTTTATTTTTACCAGATTTTGTTCCAGATGGAACATTCTTTTGATTAGGTTTTGAAGGGAGTGATTTAATATTTTGTTTGAAAACTGGAGGTAATGAACCTCCTTCCAGATTGTTAATCCGGGCAGTACAACTCTGAACCTGTCGAGACAAAAGTTGGAGTTGACTTTCCAGTTTAACCAAAATATCATTTTCATTAGGCAACTGAACCTTGGACCTTGGTTCAGTTGGAGTTTTAGTCTGTCGGGTCTTGGGCACCTTAGACTTTTGAGGTAAAGGCTTGGTACCAGTGGCCTTTTTGACTGGAGCTTTAGCCTGTTTGGCTCCAGTTTTAACCTCAATGGGGGTGGTCTCAAAGGTTTCAGTTTCAACAGCTTCAGGTTGATCATAAGGTGTTTCAACCTTGAGAGCTGGAGGCAATGCATGAAGATCTGGTATGAGAGCTGCCATCTCCAGATCTCCAGATTTCCATGCATTCTTCTGGGCATCGATAGTTCTTGAAAATGCATCATAGTTTTTACCAGATGCTTTTACCCATGACTTGATAATCTTTTGTTCCTTTTCAAGATCAGAAAATAGTTTTTGATTATCAAGTTCTAAAGCCTCAATCTTTAAAACTGACTCCTTGAGAGCCAATTGGACACTTTGTAAATCATTCAGTTGTGGTTTAACATTGTTCAATTCAATTAAGATAGTGTCAAGATATCTTTCACTATCAGCTCTAACAGTTTCCACAAAAGCTAAATCACCACTTAATGATTCAGCCAGGTCCAGTTTTAGTTCAGGGTCAATCTGGTGATCATAATCACATACCTTTTTCAAGATGATGTCCACCCATCTTCCAGTGATGACATCTTCTTTTGCCACGTGCTGCTGCTGTTGATCTTCCAAGGCCATGAAACACATGTCCCTTTCCTCTTCTTCATCAACTGATGAGTCATCAGAGTACTCCCATTTTCTCTCAGTTTGTGCCATTAAGCACTGATCCTTTTCCTTTTCCATGGACAGGAGGGCAATCTGGGCCTTAAGCTTCTTGTATTTAGCTTTGTATCTATCATCAGGCCGATTGAAATTTGGGACAGGGGGGCCAGTTTGGTTGTTCAACTGACTAGATCTGCATTCCTTCATAAAGTGACCCTTCTTGCCACACTTATAGCATGTAGATTGGTCTTATCCAGAGAGCTGGAGCTGGAAGCATTGTTGGGGCCATTAAATCTTTTAGATTTATGCTTAAACCTATTAAAGGTTTTAGCAATCATGGCGACCAGATCATCATCGTCAGTTTCATTACAACCATCACTGTTTTCAGTGGTCAGGCCAGAGTTCAAGAAACTGTTTAACATATCCTTCATCGAGTGTGCCTGGACACTCTCTGCAGACATTAAGGCAGCACAAGGTCGCTCAGGTACACTAGCAACCTTGGAACTCTGAGCATGGTTCATGGCATCTTGCTCAGCCACCAGTCTTGCAACATTATTATCTTCAGTGAATCTGAAGGCTCCATAGAGCGATGCAAGAGTATGGCTGTGCAAAGTTTTACCTTGTCTCAAGACAAGAACCATGTTTTCCCATTTGGAAGGAAGAATATCACAAAACTTCTAAAGAAGAATATCCTTATCCTTCTCTACACCCAAGCCTCTCAGCTGATTAATGAGGCTAGAAAATCTGGTGTATGTACCAATTAGACTTTCATTGGGCAAGGCAAAGAAGGATTCATACTTCTTGTTCAAGGCAACTTTTCTGGTGACAATAGTGTCATCACCTCCTTCAAACTGAATAACTAATTCATCCCACATTGACTTGGCACTAGGGAACAACACAAGTGTTGGAATTAGATCTTCAGGAACAGCCCCAAGGATCATGTTCTTGAGTCTGGTGTCCAGATCAACAAGTCTACGATCCTCATCAGACCAATGGTCTTCAGGCTTTTCTCTTGAACCTCTTCTTCCAGTTGGATCAAGAAGAGGACTAACCCCAAGAGATATGGGTATATATGGTCCATCCTTAAGGATTTTCAACATATACCTTTCAATCCCACCAAAATGCAAAAGCATTCTAGCTTTCCATGTACCAAAAGTCTCACTGTTTCCATCGAATTTGGGAACAGGAGTGTTAGAGTAGTGTACATGGACGTGGTTTGGGGTAGTAGGAGGAGGAGGGTTAGTATTCACATTTTGAAAAGGTTGGGCATTATTATTCAAAGGGATTTCACCTTGACCAGAACCATCTCCACCTTCAGTAGTGTTCATCTTAGCAGATCTAGGCAAGTTTATTAGCCTTCTGCTCTGATACCACTTGTAAGTCCCAACTCAATAGATGGCACTACCTGAAGACACCTCTATGTTGATGGTGGAGTTACTTTGCAAAATATGCACTGAACTGGAGACGACCAGTTGCAGTGTGTATATACCAAGTTCTAGATAGATTACTTATATAAATGACAATAAGTAAAGAACAATGCAATAATACAAATAACTTGTAAAGTAACTTGATGAGACAATATGTAATTTTCAATGTGTAATTTATTTATTGATGTTAAACAAATTACAAGGTTGTTGCGGAACCAAGATAATACAAAGAATGTAAATATCCTAACAACCTATGAAATACAATTGATCTACACTCGGAATTTCTCAAGACAATCGAAACACTTAAAGTTGTGAAATGTTCCTTTTAGCGATTGAGAGAATATTGCACAAGTTCACCAAGAATATTGCAGGTTTGCAAAGTGTGAAGTGTTTGTATGTTTTTCACTTTGTGATTTCAAAACACTTAATATTCTTGTTGTGCAATGACTTGTATTTATAGACAAAGTTAACATTGGGATGTTAACTTTAGCCGTACAAATGTGGTTGAGAGCATTTAAGGAATAACATTTAATTCTTTAAAAAGCAGTGTAAAGTCGCATGATAAAGCAACTTTACATAACCACCTTTATGTACCTTTTATTACTTAAATAATAAGATAAGGCTTATTATCCGGGTAAAGGTACATAAAGCATACAAGTCAATTCCTCGTAATCAGTGTAAAGCTTTGTAAGGGCTTTCCACTGATGGTCTCCAGTTTGTAACTGACTAGAATGTCAACTGGGCTCCTCTGCCATTGCCATTCTCTATCTTCCATTTGTTGTCTTCGACTTCAACTGGAATGATTCTTCAACTTGGTCAGTTCTCAACTAGAGGAAGTCTTCAGTTGCGTTGACTGTACGGTGCAACTGAACTTCAATATATTTCTGGACAAATCTTCTTGGTCACCAGTTTCACTGGTCTCCAGATGCAACTGGTGACTGGCAAGTGTAAACTGGTGACTGGACAGTTCCAGGTGAACTGGTCCTAACAGTTGTCCTATCTCACAAACTTATTCTTTTTATTGCTTTTATATCCATTTCTCTTATTTAAAAAGGAAAAAGAAAAAGAATTTTTTTCTGCAAACTTCCCTCTTCGATTCCGTTTTCGCGATTTGTCAAATTGATCTGAAAAATATCAGGTTTTGTTCACGATCCGATTCCGGTCATATTCATATTTTAAGTTTTCCGATTCATCGAGATTCGTTGACGATTACTTTTCCGGCAAAGTTTTTTAGCAGAATAATAGGTTAGGGTTTGTGCGGAATGCAAACCTGAGCATTTTGGTACCAGTTTTGTGTTTTAATTTGAAAAAACAAAGGAGCAATCGCAAGTGGCCCATTGGTAAGGTCTTTGACCTTGGGGGGATCCACCTGGGTTCGAGTCCCACTTCCCATATTTGTGGGGTGGATTAATAGGGATTTTTCGAGAGTCCTGAGTTTCATCTCAGGCATGCGTGTAATTTTAGGAGTAGGGGTAGATTAGAATGTCGTTCTAAAAAAAGTTAAGTTTTACAACGAATTGCCATATTTTCTAGCGACGGTTTCTGAAGTTCATTTTGGTCAGGGTTTGTGCGCGGTGGAATTCTGAGTCAATTGGTATCAGTTTTGAGTTTTTACTCGAAGAAAGGAGGGAGAAATCGTGAATTTCGTTTTCGCGGCACATTTTAAATTTTCCGGCGAACTGTTGAACATTCCGGCCGCCATGTTTCTTACATTTAGCGAGCTAAATTACAAAACTTTCATATATAGAGCTCTCAAGTTTTTATAATTTTTTACAAAACAATCACGTGTATATCTCATTGGCACTTTTTGACCAACACTATTAACACAAATACCCCTTTCACTTTTAAAAATTTACAATTAAACACCATTTTTAATTCTAACAGCACTTAACGGCTTTATTTAACAACCATCGTTAGTTTGTACCAAATTTGCAAAAGGTTTCGAAAATAGGGACAAAAAATGCAATGAAACCTGAAAAGGTCCTGAACCTGCAAAAACATACAAACCACAGGGACCAAAAATGCAATTAACTCTTTTTATAAAAAAAAATTTTTTTACTAGTTTTACCTTCTTTTTTTTTATTATTCCTTTAAATTCTTCCATCTTTTTTTCAAATTACATTCATAACTTTCACGCTTTCATTCTTTCACTTATCTCATCAAAATGAATCCAAATAACAAAAATTTGGCAAGAAAAAACCGTCTCAAGTTTCACACACCACCACCTCAACTCACAAAACAAGATCTTATATATATATATATATACACACACGACGATGATATTTATTAAAGGTTGGGGCGATGGTGGTTGGGAGGGGGGGGGGGGGGGGGGGGGGGGGGGGGGGGGGGGGGGGGGGGGGGGGGGGGGGGGGGGGGGGGGGGGGGGGGGGGGGGGGGCGATGGTGTTTACTGATTTTATTTTGGATGAAAGTGTTTACTAAATCTGGATATAGACGTAACTTTTGATCCAAGGGCTCATTTGATGAAAATACCCATGTGCTTATAAATTTTTTATAATCTTGATCATTCCTTGTGTGATTGATCTAAAGGCACATATGAGTCCTTTAATTTTCAATAATCTTTATGTTCTTTTGAAAGAAAAAAAAATAATAAAATAAAATCTTTATGTTCTTTTATGACAATATAATATATAGTTTTGTATGCAAAAGTAAGTAAAAATGTAATTAAGTTTTGTAAAACATTATATGTTTCCTTTTTTTCATTCATTCTATTTTCTCTTCATTTGATTTTTTATAACTTGCATAAAATAGATTCTTTGACAAAATTAAAAAATATCATGTGTATTATTTATGTATTATAAAGATATAATATATGATAAAAGTACATATATCATTTTTTTTCGAACATTCAGTCGGGATACGACATCAGGGAAACCTCACCGTATAATGGTGAAGCCTTGCACGTACCCTAGACAACGAGATGTTGACTATAGGCCGTTACAAGTATTCGGAGGAAACCTGGGATGCCTCTAACTAGTTGGACTAGTCATCATTGACAAAAGTACATATATCATGTTTATAGAAATTCAGGTACCGAAATTTCATTTATTGTGTTTTGTAAGAGTTTTTTAATTGAAATCTATTTCAAATGGTATTAAATACCTATCTTTTGGCTTAGAATTTTATCTCTCTACTCTCACTTTGGCTATGTTTGGCACAAGCTTTTCAGGAGCTTTAACTTTTATTTTTAAACTAAAAGTTCCTACAATTTTAAAAGCTTTGTTTGGTAAAAAAAGCTTGAAGCTTTTAAGTTTGTTGAAAAGCTCTTTTAAAAAACGCTGATGGTACTAACGTTTAATGAAAAGCTCCAAGCTTTTCATATTATAATTACTTAAATAACCCACTTTATTATTACGTGAGGACGTGACTACTAAATATAGCAGAATGTCATATTGTATTTTGCTCGCTGTCACTAGTAACATGTTAGCAAAAGTTTGTGTATATTGTACCTAAGACTCTAAGAGTAGCTGTGGTTTCTTAAGATAAGAAATATTATAATGCAATGTGGCTGTCACTAAGTTTATATATGAAGAACTTTTTGTAGGCTAAGTTGAGTCTTATAGATTATATATGGAATAAATTGGATTTTTTCATATATCTTTTTAATATTTATTTTATATTTTTAAGTTACAGCTACAACTACAGCTACCGTGTCAAACACTACTAAAAAACAAAAGATCATGCTAACAGCTTTGATGAAAAGCTACAGCTTACAGCTTTAACTAAAAGCTACAGCTACCAGCTACAACTACTTTTGCCAGACATACCCATTCCCCAATTTCTACACCAGATTTCCAGGTAAAGCTTATTAGTGTCAATTATAGCTTATCATTCTGTTGTATACTTTAACTATATATTATAGAGTAAATTACACTTTTCGTCTCTAAAGTTGTCACGTTTTTCACTTTTGATCCCTAAACTTTAAAAATTACAATTTTGACCTTAAAGTTGTCCAATTTTTTCAATAATCGTCCTTTGGCCATACGGCGTTAAAAAATGGCCGTTAACGTGCGCACGTGCGAGACACGTAAGGGCACTAATGTAATTTCACCTTACACCGAGGGACGAAAAGTGAAAAAATAGCTACTTGAGGGACGAAAAGTGAAAAAATAGCTACTTGAGGGACGAAAAATGAAAATCATGCAAAAAATATATCAACGTGTTTCTGTCTTTGTTCCTTCCTCCCTTCCTTCCTGTTTCTTCTTCTTCAAACATACTATCCCAAAATCAAACAACCTAAAAGAATAATTTTGCTATACCACTGCCTTCTTCTAAAATAAAAAAAAAATAAGAGTGTTGATCGGTTACTTCGGCAATGGCAAGATTGGTCAAGTCGGCAAATGGCTTATTTTTGCAGAAAAAGCGATGAACAGTTATGGTGTCTGGAAAATGATGAATTTCAGAAGAACAACCCGTCGGAAACTGCAAAACCCCGTCGAAAAAGAATAGAATGTCACCGGAAAACTTTAAATCACGATTATTCTCTCGATCCTCCGAATTACGACTCGAACCGGTTGCAACCAACTCTACATTCAATCGCGAACAATCCCTGACCAAAAAATTTCAGATTCAAAGCTTGCCGGAAAACATGTCAGGTCGCCGGAAAAATTAAATCTCCAATAACTTTGTTGTTTATTCGAATTACCACTTGAAATCACCACCAATCTTCTCAAAACTTGATCCCGCACAAACCCTGGGCAACAATTGATTCGATCTATACTCTCCGAAAAATTCAATTTCTCACCGGAAAATTCAACCGCCGTCCAAACTCACCCAATCCGAAATATGAAACTATCAAAATGATCAGAATAAAGATCGGTGACTGCTTTTGTTGTTGACTTTTTTGATTTCCATGATCTTCGCGTTTCACTAACAAATATATATATATATATATATACACACAGAGATATAGATATAAATTTATTTTTCGTTTTTCGCATGATTTTCATTTTTCGTCCCTCAAGTAGCTATTTTTTCACTTTTCGTCCCTCAAGTAGCAATTTTTTCACTTTTCGTCCCTCGGTGTAAGGTGAAATTACATTAGTGCCCTCACGTGTCTCGCACGTGCGCACGTTAACGGCCATTTTTTAACGCCGTATGGCCAAATGACGATTATTGAAAAAATTGGCCAACTTTAAGGTCAAAATTGTAATTTAAAGTTTAGGGATCAAAAGTGAAAAACGTGCCAACTTTAGGAACGAAAAATGTAATTTACTCTATATTATATTGTCTTTGCTTTAAGTATATGTTATCTGTGTTGCTTTAGCTTATGATTGTCATGTTTGTATTTTTTTTAAACAGAAAAGTTTTGATTTTTATATGTGATATTAAGTTTTTGTTTTCAATATAATACAGTTTTATTATTATTTGCTATTATTATTTTTTTTACTGAGAAAAGTTTTGATTTTTTTACCAATTATGGCGTCATTAGGGTTCATACCCTTCACAAGGCAACTTATGTCAGGATATATACTGTTTTATTTGTAACCTTTTAAAATGATATAGATTTTGACTACTCTCAAGGTAATGCCTTCTATCATTTTGTTATCCATCGCATGTTCTATCATTTCGAGGCGTTACAAAAACTCTTTCTTAACTGTGTTTTTAGAGGCAATGATGTCATAAATCGGTTTCCCCAGTCTTATTCTCTCTCTTTTTTTCAATTAATCTTTCATGTATTTTTTCCCGCAATAACTTGAATCAAGGATTTCCAACACATGAAAAGTTTTGTATCTTGCTAAACAAAAATCTCATATATCCCTATCACCTACAACATCTATATAATCTAAAAATTTGGCCGATTGGTTTTTGGGCTAATTAGTTTTTAAGGTATCTTACTATCCATTTTATACTTTAACATGACCTATCTTTTTTTCCACATAATGTAAGGATCAAAATGACAAAAGCATCTAAAATGAGTACCAAAACCACCATTCGGTTTTGAAACAATATTTTATGAAAACAAGTCAAGGTAGATGACTATAACTTATCCTTGCGCCGGTTTTATTAGATATAAGCCGTTTTAACAAAATATGTTATCTTTTGAGAAGCTAGAACAAGAAAAAAAATTCGTGCATTTTAAAACCACGTAATTACAATTGATATATTATGAGGGATTTTTACCACTTTTTGTTTAGTGCTCAACTACTTACATATGTTGTTTCATTTATGCATGTATCAATATAACGCTCATATATCACAAGATATTATCTGGATAAGTAGGTTTGGATATATACTTGTAGGATTAATTAAGAGCCGTCGTTCGAAGTCCTAATAGTGTTTTTATTAATCATCTTATTTATTAAAACGGGCAAGTTACACATTGAGGTTATATGGGATTAAACTATTCAATAATGGGCCAAATATACATAGAATTTAAATATTGCTTCCTCCAACAGATTTAATAGCAGTTGGTGGTTACTCTCTCATTCTTTGTGAGTAACTCTCTTATTTATCGTGAGTAACAATCAAACTTGCTCCTAATAAGCATCACATTTCAGATGCGTGATTTCAAGTTTTTTGCCTACTGGAGTATTTAATTTATTACTCACAACTCTTACTTCACCCGGTTCAAGATACATATACATATATTTAGAAAAAAAGGATAATAAATTATATGAATGATTGTGCACCAAACCGCATAGTTGATGATGACTCCGGCAAGGGGCTTCGTCCATGGAGAGATGGTTGAGGTTTAGGGGTTTGTTGACGATTCCCCGAAGGTAGGAGCAATATAATGCCACTTTACGCCAATCTGTGTGTGTTAGGGTTTTCGGCTGATTGTAGATCATGCCTATTGAATGAGGGTTACCTCTCCTTATATAGGAGAGGGTAACTTGGGGAGGAAGCTAGGGTTTTAACCCTAACCCTAGCTAGGGTTTTTGGCATATCTAGGATATATTTATCCGATTTACTTGCCATCTTTATCCCTTTATAATTGAGATATGATTTACTATAATTTAGGAAATGATTTGGGTTTATCCCTAACCATTTATTTAATATTAACACCTCCGGGCATAAGCCCTTCGTGCAGGTGCTTCGTAAGGAGTACCCTTCGTACAGTGGTCCGAAGGGGTACATCGTCAAGCCCCCCAGTCTAATATTATAGACTGCTAAGGCTATGATTTTAGACTATACTTTTCATGCTCTTGGATATTGCTTCGAAGGTGATCTTGTGATACGTGTCTTCCTGCTTCTTTAAATGCACTTTCCTTTCTTTTTTCTTCACTTTATTTCCGTCGTTGCTGCGTTTCTAGGTAACTCTTCTTATTCCCTTTTTCTTTATCGATAATGACGAATGTAGGTATTAAATCCACGTTCTCCTTCGTTACATCCAATCAACTTAAAGGTTTTATAGATACGTAGTTTCTTGGTAAGATTAGGGCTTTTTGATTGCCTAATCAAGTCCTTCGGCTGGTTTAAGAAGCTCGTCCTTTTATTAGGAGGTTCCTTCTTTGTATTAAAGCTGTAACATCCCAAACTTTTCAAGTTTGACTTTTGACGTTGACCGTCAACTTGTCGTTAGTGACCGTTAGTAACTATGTGTTGTATATGTGCTTATGTGAATTAAACGAATTACGTGAGTTATGTGTTAAAATGATTTAAAATAATGAAATTAAAGTAGATAATGATAAATGAAGTCATTTAATGTTCCCGATAAGATTTAAGGGTCGATAAGTGTTTCTGTGGGCGTTAAACGAGCCGTTAAGTGACGAAACGAGTTGTAACGAAGTGCGAGGGCCTAGATGTAAAGTTTTGAAAGTTGTTCCACTATATATAGGACCTTATGCACGACCTAAAGGCTGGGAAATCAGATCTAAACCCTAGAATATTCTCACACACAAAACCCTAGGTCAATTCCTCAATTCTAGTCGAATTCGGGGTATTTCGGAAGGGTTTTTGCTTGGTTTTCGATCCGTTGATCAACCCTACAGGTATTATATCATCAATTGATTGTTGATTAAGTTTTAAAGTAGGTTTTGTCCCTGTAGATTCGACCATGAGGGCTGGGTTGTTGGAAGTTGATGTTTTCGGTTAAAAACGATGTTTTCGTGAGTAAAATCATTAATAGAGTTGATTAACTATGTCAAGATGCAAACTTTAATGTTGAATAATGTTGTTTATATGTAAATAAGTGAATCCCAGGTGTTTAATTAGATCCATGTGTGTTCAATTGTGTTTTTATAACCAAACGTTGCGGTTTCGAGTCGTTTTGATGATCAAAAAGAGGGATTCATTTATGCAATTGATTCAAGGATTAATTGATGTTTTCAAATGCTTAATTGTGACCTATTTGATGTCAATTTAATGGGTGTAAGTTGCGGTGGAGGTTTGGGATCCGTTCGGAAGGTGAATAAAGAGAAACGAAGTTGGTTTTGCTGGTCGACACCCGAGGTGCGGCGCACCTGGGCCTTGGTGCGGCGCACCTGGTGCTGGGCTGAAGTCCCTAGTTGTTTGGTGCGACGCACAGATGGGGGTGCGGCGCACTTGGAGGTCTGGTGGTCGTTTAGGCTTGTTTTAGTGCTCATTTGACCCATAGACCTTAGGTATAAGTTATGTTGATGTTTAGGGAACTTGGAGATGTTCTTTAAGATCCCGTTTATGTTACATGTCGATTATATGTGTGTGATAGGTAGTTGGGAACTTAAGAAAGATACGTTAAAGTTGCTTGTTGATCGTTGTGCTCGTCGTCAGGTAAGATACATGTCTTTTATCACGCTGGAGGCACAACAAAAGTAGTTTTCTTTAATTAACCTCTTAACTGGATTATCTTATGTGTGTTGGGTTTTCCGAGTTATGCGGGAGGTTATGTGGGAAGGTATGTATGATGAAGTGGCTTATTATGATATGATGACGTTTAAAGTAAAGTGGTTATATGCATAAGTAGTATGTTGATTATAGTTATACTGCCATGAAATGATTATGATATGTGTTGTGATAATGATAATGTCAAATGATATGCTTTGATGATTGTCATGTGATGGCTGATGTGTGGGATTTAAGTGTGTTACCCGTAGGAATGCTATGATCTGTACACGTTAGTAGGATTAAACACTAAAGTAGACGTGGGATTAATGATGTTGATATTATGATTTAACGATGATACGTGATGAATTATATATGAGACTTAAGTGTGATAATGTCTAGTTCACTAGATATACGTAAGAAATGTTATGAGTTGTGTACGTTAGTGAGATCAAACGTTAAAGTAGATGTGTGATTAGTTAGGTAATGAATATACCTAATGTTAAAGTAAAGTGTGAAATGTGGGAAATCGTTCTAGCCTTAGTGTTAGTGCGTAAAAGTAAGAAAGATATAAATACGTGGGAAATGCTATAGCTAAATACGTGAGTTTGGCCAAACTCGTGGTACTGTTCACACGAGTTTGTCCAAACTCGTGGTACTGTTCACACGAGTTTGTCCAAACTCGTGGTACTGTTCACACGAGTTTGTCCAAACTCGTGGTACTGTTCACACGAGTTTGTCCAAACTCGTGGTACTGTTCACACGAGTTTGTCCAAACTCGTGGTACTGTTCACACGAGTTTGTCCAAACTCGTGGTACTGTTCACACGAGTTTGTCCAAACTCGTGGTACTGTTCACACGAGTTTGTCCAAACTCGTGGTACTGTTCACACGAGTTTGTCCAAACTCGTGGTACTGTTCACACGAGTTTGTCCAAACTCGTGGTACTGTTCACACGAGTTTGTCCAAACTCGTGGTACTGTTCACACGAGTTTGTCCAAACTCGTGGTACTGTTCACACGAGTTTGTCCAAACTCGTGGTACTGTTCACACGAGTTTGTCCAAACTCGTGGTACTGTTCACACGAGTTTGTCCAAACTCGTGGTACTGTTCACACGAGTTTGTCCAAACTCGTGGTACTGTTCACACGAGTTTGTCCAAACTCGTGGTACTGTTCACACGAGTTTGTCCAAACTCGTGGTACTGTTCACACGAGTTTGTCCAAACTCGTGGTACTGTTCACACGAGTTTGTCCAAACTCGTGGTACTGTTCACACGAGTTTGTCCAAACTCGTGGTACTGTTCACACGAGTTTGTCCAAACTCGTGGTACTGTTCACACGAGTTTGTCCAAACTCGTGGTACTGTTCACACGAGTTTGTCCAAACTCGTGGTACTGTTCACACGAGTTTGTCCAAACTCGTGGTACTGTTCACACGAGTTTGTCCAAACTCGTGGTACTGTTCACACGAGTTTGTCCAAACTCGTGGTACTGTTCACACGAGTTTGTCCAAACTCGTGGTACTGTTCACACGAGTTTGTCCAAACTCGTGGTACTGTTCACACGAGTTTGTCCAAACTCGTGGTACTGTTCACACGAGTTTGTCCAAACTCGTGGTACTGTTCACACGAGTTTGTCCAAACTCGTGGTACTGTTCACACGAGTTTGTCCAAACTCGTGGTACTGTTCACACGAGTTTGTCCAAACTCGTGGTACTGTTCACACGAGTTTGTCCAAACTCGTGGTACTGTTCACACGAGTTTGTCCAAACTCGTGGTACTGTTCACACGAGTTTGTCCAAACTCGTGGTACTGTTCACACGAGTTTGTCCAAACTCGTGGTACTGTTCACACGAGTTTGTCCAAACTCGTGGTACTGTTCACACGAGTTTGTCCAAACTCGTGGTACTGTTCACACGAGTTTGTCCAAACTCGTGGTACTGTTCACACGAGTTTGTCCAAACTCGTGGTACTGTTCACACGAGTTTGTCCAAACTCGTGGTACTGTTCACACGAGTTTGTCCAAACTCGTGGTACTGTTCACACGAGTTTGTCCAAACTCGTGGTACTGTTCACACGAGTTTGTCCAAACTCGTGGTACTGTTCACACGAGTTTGTCCAAACTCGTGGTACTGTTCACACGAGTTTGTCCAAACTCGTGGTACTGTTCACACGAGTTTGTCCAAACTCGTGGTACTGTTCACACGAGTTTGTCCAAACTCGTGGTACTGTTCACACGAGTTTGTCCAAACTCGTGGTACTGTTCACACGAGTTTGTCCAAACTCGTGGTACTGTTCACACGAGTTTGTCCAAACTCGTGGTACTGTTCACACGAGTTTGTCCAAACTCGTGGTACTGTTCACACGAGTTTGTCCAAACTCGTGGTACTGTTCACACGAGTTTGTCCAAACTCGTGGTACTGTTCACACGAGTTTGTCCAAACTCGTGGTACTGTTCACACGAGTTTGTCCAAACTCGTGGTACTGTTCACACGAGTTTGTCCAAACTCGTGGTACTGTTCACACGAGTTTGTCCAAACTCGTGGTACTGTTCACACGAGTTTGTCCAAACTCGTGGTACTGTTCACACGAGTTTGTCCAAACTCGTGGTACTGTTCACACGAGTTTGTCCAAACTCGTGGTACTGTTCACACGAGTTTGTCCAAACTCGTGGTACTGTTCACACGAGTTTGTCCAAACTCGTGGTACTGTTCACACGAGTTTGTCCAAACTCGTGGTACTGTTCACACGAGTTTGTCCAAACTCGTGGTACTGTTCACACGAGTTTGTCCAAACTCGTGGTACTGTTCACACGAGTTTGTCCAAACTCGTGGTACTGTTCACACGAGTTTGTCCAAACTCGTGGTACTGTTCACACGAGTTTGTCCAAACTCGTGGTACTGTTCACACGAGTTTGTCCAAACTCGTGGTACTGTTCACACGAGTTTGTCCAAACTCGTGGTACTGTTCACACGAGTTTGTCCAAACTCGTGGTACTGTTCACACGAGTTTGTCCAAACTCGTGGTACTGTTCACACGAGTTTGTCCAAACTCGTGGTACTGTTCACACGAGTTTGTCCAAACTCGTGGTACTGTTCACACGAGTTTGTCCAAACTCGTGGTACTGTTCACACGAGTTTGTCCAAACTCGTGGTACTGTTCACACGAGTTTGTCCAAACTCGTGGTACTGTTCACACGAGTTTGTCCAAACTCGTGGTACTGTTCACACGAGTTTGTCCAAACTCGTGGTACTGTTCACACGAGTTTGTCCAAACTCGTGGTACTGTTCACACGAGTTTGTCCAAACTCGTGGTACTGTTCACACGAGTTTGTCCAAACTCGTGGTACTGTTCACACGAGTTTGTCCAAACTCGTGGTACTGTTCACACGAGTTTGTCCAAACTCGTGGTACTGTTCACACGAGTTTGTCCAAACTCGTGGTACTGTTCACACGAGTTTGTCCAAACTCGTGGTACTGTTCACACGAGTTTGTCCAAACTCGTGGTACTGTTCACACGAGTTTGTCCAAACTCGTGGTACTGTTCACACGAGTTTGTCCAAACTCGTGGTACTGTTCACACGAGTTTGTTCCAGATGTCTGGATAATCTCTGTAAAGTAACAGCCCTTTAATTGAGATGCATCGGACACAAATTGTGCACCAGAACGTGCACTTACACTACAATAAAGTGTAAAATAAAAAAAAAAACCATAAAGTAACGGACATTTAAAATCGATACCAGGACTTGATTTGGACTCAATTCATTCACCGATAATCATTAGCAATCGAAAGCCTGCAAAAGCAAACTCCCCCTTAACTAATGATACCGGGTCTTCTTTTGTTGAGACTCGATCTTCTGACACAACACTCTGATCTTCAAACTCCAAAATCTCTGTATCTCTGTGACAACCAACTAACCTAACACTTCTCATTGTAGTTCTCCCCCTCAACAGTAGCCATCTCCGAATTAAACATATGCAATCTTCTTCCTGCTTGGAACTTTGCTCGAGACATTCCTCGACTTGCTTAACCGGCATATAATAGAGAAGTTGAATTTCCAACAATCAGCATCAAATCAATCAGCTCTCACAAAAATAAGAAACTCTGTAGCTTGAATCACAAACTGCAGTACCAAAATCCTGTCTCAACTAGCAGCATCTGACTTTGTCTTGTACCTTCACAATTCCACCAACCACCTGAAGTCTTTCTTATCAATCTCCCCTTCTGTTATATAAACCGCCAAACTATATAAAGATCTTAATCTCGCAACCGATCCAAACAATCGCCTGATTATCATCTCTACATATTTGGAATATAGATAGGTTCAATCATCAAATACTCAACAACAAATAACCAGCTTCAATGTCCAATACTTCGACAAAAGTTTCCACAACTGCCATCTATTTGATACTTGAGCATATTTCACATTAAGCACACCATCATCTAAACACAGATCTTGGTTTGTCTCTCAAGTAGCACAGAATTTTACTCAGAAATCTGAAATTTTTTATCTCCCCCTTTTCTCTGTAAAATTCTGAAATCTAGCCCTTCTGTGATATACCAATTACCAGTTCAGCTCAGAAATCTGGTTGATAAAAGTATCTCCCCCTTTTCTCTGCAAAACTTGGAAAGGTAGTATAAGCTTAGGTTACAGGATCTCCTATTCATAGAGGTTCTTCAAAATGGCCTAGAGCTCATTACCGCATCAGCTCTTCGCCAAACAGGGTATATTCGTTTTCCCTCCAAATTTCCGAGGAAAAACACATTTACGTGAAACATTGGTATTCACGTAAATTTTTATTTCTAAGGCTGTGGGAAAAATTTGATAATTGCCGAAAATTTTCATCCAAAACGTGCCGAAATCGCACAAAAACGGACCGAAAATTTTTCGAACGCTACCAAACTTCAAATCTCCATGAATCATGCCATTTTAAGACCATGGACAAAAATTATTTTTCCCGCCAAAATACTTTTTTTTTTTTTTTTTTTTTTTTTTTTTTTTTTTTTTTTTTTTTTTTTTTGCTTTTCTACAACCCTGTCTTCTATGCTTCAATGTATCGTTGTCTTCTGCTGTGATCCTTCCACACTGAAACATACTTGAACCTCGATTCCATTTCTACAACTCAAACACGTTTTTTCGGTAAACTCGTGAACAGTGCCACGAGTTTATGTTTGTTGACGCGTGCTAAGCTCCAAACTCAAACGCGTGCTAGTAACACAGTTTTAAACCAAACGCGTGGGCCTTGGTCAAACACGTGGACCAATCTTCAAACGCGCGAGTCTATGCTAAACGCGTGTGATCAAAAGTAAACACGTGAAATTAGGATTTGTAAATGCGTGTTTTCCCAAACGCGTGTTTTCCAAACGCGTGTTTTTCCAAACGCGTGTTTTCCAAACGTGTTTGCAGATCTGATCTTGTTCTTCATCCTTAAACCTCAAAAACGAACCACGAATCAGAGACATAAAGCCTCTCCTGCTCTGATACCAATTGAAAGTTCCTTAGGACAGATCGATTCGCGATTCCAACGACTATGTAAGTGCGGAATCCAAACATAATCGTTATTGAGGTAATTGAATGAAACACATATATATAAACATGAAATCAATAAGAACAGGAGATATAAATCTGATTCCTTTATCATTAGTCGAAAGATTACAATGAATAAATCCGTTTACAATACATCTCAATGATTACGGATTACAATCAAAGAGACGACTCTTGATAATCGAATTACATAATGGCGGAATGACAGGGTATTGATCACTACCCTGATCCCTATGGACGAAATCTGTTGCAACTACAATCGACGACCTAAAACCGAAACCTAAGAACACTATATATAGGCTAGAAATGGGCTGGGCTTCAAACTCGTGGGCCTCCAAACTCGTGTTACTGTTCACACGAGTTTGTCCAAACTCGTGGTACTGTTCACACGAGTTTGTCCAAACTCGTGGTACTGTTCACACGAGTTTGTCCAAATCGTGTTACTGTTCACACGAGTTTGTCCAAACTCGTGGTACTATTCACACGAGTTTGTCCAGTTGTCTGAAAAATCTCTGTAAAGTAACAGCCCTTTAATTGAGATGCATCGGACACAAATTGTGCACCAGAACGTGCACTTACAGTCTCCCCCTTGACCGATGCACTCAATTCATTCACCGATAATTAGCAATCGAAAACCTGCAAAAGCAAACTCCCCCTTAACTAATGATACCGGGTGTTTGGAGTTTTCCTATCACGTGTTTGATTGTCTACAGCGTGTTTGGATTTGACCACGTGTTTGATTTTTGTTCACGCGTTTGACCTTAAGTTAAACACGTGGTTGACCAGGTTTGACCACGCGTTTGGGTCATGGGTATATATATACCTTGCTCAAACTCGTTTCATTTTTACCTTTTTCAATTTTAACATAATTATTTTCACCCGAGTTTTACCCCCAACACGCGTTTACATTAAATTCGTTCCATATTCTCATTGATCGGTTATTGTTCATCTCGATAAACTCGTTTTTTGTGATCTTGTTCGTGATTCTTATACAGGTATTGCTTATTGCTTATTGTTTTTCGTATTTGCTGCCATGTATAGTATCACGAGTTAAGCTTATTGTTGAAGAAGATGAACAGTGTCACGAGTTTGATACTTACGCGTGTTTAGAACTTTTTTATGTCAAAATTTTGTTTACACGCGTTTGATAAATATCGTGATTAACTAACTTTGTTTACACGCGTTTGGTAAATAGTATGATAAACTGACCTTGTTCCACGCGTTTACCATTTGTCACCACGTGTTTACCCTTTGTAACGAGTTTACTTTTGTTTGCACGCGTTTACCATTGTTCACACGTGTTTACCATTGTAACACGCGTTTGAAGAGTTTGTACACGTGTTTAGGTCTTTTGGGCATACTACACGCGTTTAACCTTGATTCCACGAGTTTACCATTGATCACACGCGTTTACCCTTGTAACACGCGTTTGAAGAATGGGTACACGCGTTTGAGATTTTACCACGTGTTTGCAACCAGATTCAAAAATTTCATAAGTTTTTCTTGTGCTGATTTATTATTGCTAAATTTTTGTCATTGCACTCTTTTTGTTTTACAGAAATGGCAGGAAATCCGAGAAATTTTTTCTCCACTCATAATCAGTTGATTGATTTAACAAGAGATAGAAGGAATGTGGAGTTTACTGGATTGCTTCGGTATTTGGAACGATCACGCCTTCATTTTGTGCTTACTCATAATCCTGTCTTATATCAAGGTTATTTGCATCATTTTTGGAACAATGCGTCGGTAAGGGTGGTTCAGGCGCAGCGTGCACAAGGTGATAGACCTGCTATCCCTAGGAGTGTTAGGTTTCAGACCACGGTGGCTAATCAGACTTTTTCGTTCTCTGCTGCTGATTTGAGAGAGATATTACATTTGGGGACTGTTGAAGAAGAGAATGGTCCGATAGAGTTTGAAGAGACCTTGGTCAGGGGATGTTTTGGAAGGATGGGTCATGCTACACCTGGTGCTAAATGGCCGATTGCGAAGGCTGGTTTTTATGGCCAATGGAGATTTTTGGCGCATGTTTTGATAGTGGCAATTAGTAATCGACATGCAGGGTTCGACCAGTTAAACAAACAAGTTGGGTCGCAAATGGTGGCTTTGACGTTGAATAGGCCATATTCATTCTCAAACTATTTTTTTGATATTTTGAAGACTCAAATTACTCAGACTGGGGCGCAGAGGTTCATGATGTTGCCAAGGATTACGATGGCAATCATTAATCACTTTCTACCGAATCTGCCAGTCTTGGAGGATATATATGACATCGTTTCTCCACCAACTCGGATTTGGTCTATGATGTTAAAGATAAAGGAGAATTATCCAAATCCTCAGAATGTGCCATTGTTTGGACATTTGATCAACCCTAACTATCGAGCTCCGGCTGTTGGATGGGAAGATGAAAATGAGGCTGAAGAAGGAGGAAATAATGATGCACCACCTCCACCACCACCACCACAACCTCAAGTTCAAGTTCCACGTGTGGCTCCACGTCAAAGACAACGACAACGACGGGTTCGTCCACGGGTTCAACTACAGGCTCAGCCTGAAGTTAGACAAGTACAGGGTGCTGATGAAGAGGCTCAGGCAGCTAATGAAGCGTTGGAAGATTTGTTGGATCAGGCAGCAGGTGCTAATCCCGAAGTAGGTGAAGCGTTTGTACAGGCTGCTTTGGATCCCGATGATGTCATTGCACAAGTTGATAACTTCCAATCATTGGATAATCTGGAGTTGTTCGTAGAGTCTAATGCTGAGAGAGATCAGGAGCTGGATCGTTTGTTGGAGGATGTTGATGATCAACTAAATTATGTTAGGGCTGATGTTGATCAGGCAAGTGTTTCTTCGTCTGTTGAGAGAGGGTTGAAAAGGGTTCGTACTGAAGTGGAAAGTGAACCAGAGGAGGAGGAGACTGAGGAGGAGACTCCTTTGATTAGACGCAGGAAAGCGCCTCGATCGGGAAAGGTTCTACCGGCTCATTTGGCTGCAGCAATTGAGACTTATAGACAGCAAGAAGAGTCTGAGCAGAATGAGGAGACGGAAGGATCACTTCCTGAGCAAGATGAGGCTTCGGTTGCTGTAACTCAATCTGAATCTGTTCAAGTCTCAGTTACTCAACCTGAATCTGTTCCAGTATCAGTTCCTCAAGTGACACAAAGTGCTTCGTTTCGCCCTGTTGTACCTATAAGCACAGTGTTTACTACTCTTCTACGTCCATTACAACCACCTATGATTGGTCGACCTCCAGTTTTTGAAGCCAGACCAACAGTTGCACCTGCGCATATCATGACGACTCAACTTAAGGTGAATCATTTGGAGACACGTGTTATGTCGTTGGAGGCTCAAATGAAATCTATGCAAGGGTTGGTTGGGAAGTTGGTTGCTGAGTTGGAAAACACGCGTTTGGAAAAACACGCGTTTGGAAAAACACGCGTTTGGAAAAACACGCGTTTGGAAAAACACGCGTTTGGAAAAACACGCGTTTGGAAAAACACGCGTTTGGAAAAACACGCGTTTGGAAAAACACGCGTTTGGAAAAACACGCGTTTGGAAAAACACGCGTTTGGAAAAACACGCGTTTGGAAAAACACGCGTTTGGAAAAACACGCGTTTGGAAAAACACGCGTTTGGAAAAACACGCGTTTGGAAAAACACGCGTTTGGAAAAACACGCGTTTGGAAAAACACGCGTTTGGAAAAACACGCGTTTGGAAAAACACGCGTTTGGAAAAACACGCGTTTGGAAAAACACGCGTTTGGAAAAACACGCGTTTGGAAAAACACGCGTTTGGAAAAACACGCGTTTGGAAAAACACGCGTTTGGAAAAACACGCGTTTGGAAAAACACGCGTTTGGAAAAACACGCGTTTGGAAAAACACGCGTTTGGAAAAACACGCGTTTGGAAAAACACGCGTTTGGAAAAACACGCGTTTGGAAAAACACGCGTTTGGAAAAACACGCGTTTGGAAAAACACGCGTTTGGAAAAACACGCGTTTGGAAAAACACGCGTTTGGAAAAACACGCGTTTGGAAAAACACGCGTTTGGAAAAACACGCGTTTGGAAAAACACGCGTTTGGAAAAACACGCGTTTGGAAAAACACGCGTTTGGAAAAACACGCGTTTGGAAAAACACGCGTTTGGAAAAACACGCGTTTGGAAAAACACGCGTTTGGAAAAACACGCGTTTGGAAAAACACGCGTTTGGAAAAACACGCGTTTGGAAAAACACGCGTTTGGAAAAACACGCGTTTGGAAAAACACGCGTTTGGAAAAACACGCGTTTGGAAAAACACGCGTTTGGAAAAACACGCGTTTGGAAAAACACGCGTTTGGAAAAACACGCGTTTGGAAAAACACGCGTTTGGAAAAACACGCGTTTGGAAAAACACGCGTTTGGAAAAACACGCGTTTGGAAAAACACGCGTTTGGAAAAACACGCGTTTGGAAAAACACGCGTTTGGAAAAACACGCGTTTGGAAAAACACGCGTTTGGAAAAACACGCGTTTGGAAAAACACGCGTTTGGAAAAACACGCGTTTGGAAAAACACGCGTTTGGAAAAACACGCGTTTGGAAAAACACGCGTTTGGAAAAACACGCGTTTGGAAAAACACGCGTTTGGAAAAACACGCGTTTGGAAAAACACGCGTTTGGAAAAACACGCGTTTGGAAAAACACGCGTTTGGAAAAACACGCGTTTGGAAAAACACGCGTTTGGAAAAACACGCGTTTGGAAAAACACGCGTTTGGAAAAACACGCGTTTGGAAAAACACGCGTTTGGAAAAACACGCGTTTGGAAAAACACGCGTTTGGAAAAACACGCGTTTGGAAAAACACGCGTTTGGAAAAACACGCGTTTGGAAAAACACGCGTTTGGAAAAACACGCGTTTGGAAAAACACGCGTTTGGAAAAACACGCGTTTGGAAAAACACGCGTTTGGAAAAACACGCGTTTGGAAAAACACGCGTTTGGAAAAACACGCGTTTGGAAAAACACGCGTTTGGAAAAACACGCGTTTGGAAAAACACGCGTTTGGAAAAACACGCGTTTGGAAAAACACGCGTTTGGAAAAACACGCGTTTGGAAAAACACGCGTTTGGAAAAACACGCGTTTGGAAAAACACGCGTTTGGAAAAACACGCGTTTGGAAAAACACGCGTTTGGAAAAACACGCGTTTGGAAAAACACGCGTTTGGAAAAACACGCGTTTGGAAAAACACGCGTTTGGAAAAACACGCGTTTGGAAAAACACGCGTTTGGAAAAACACGCGTTTGGAAAAACACGCGTTTGGAAAAACACGCGTTTGGAAAAACACGCGTTTGGAAAAACACGCGTTTGGAAAAACACGCGTTTGGAAAAACACGCGTTTGGAAAAACACGCGTTTGGAAAAACACGCGTTTGGAAAAACACGCGTTTGGAAAAACACGCGTTTGGAAAAACACGCGTTTGGAAAAACACGCGTTTGGAAAAACACGCGTTTGGAAAAACACGCGTTTGGAAAAACACGCGTTTGGAAAAACACGCGTTTGGAAAAACACGCGTTTGGAAAAACACGCGTTTGGAAAAACACGCGTTTGGAAAAACACGCGTTTGGAAAAACACGCGTTTGGAAAAACACGCGTTTGGAAAAACACGCGTTTGGAAAAACACGCGTTTGGAAAAACACGCGTTTGGAAAAACACGCGTTTGGAAAAACACGCGTTTGGAAAAACACGCGTTTGGAAAAACACGCGTTTGGAAAAACACGCGTTTGGAAAAACACGCGTTTGGAAAAACACGCGTTTGGAAAAACACGCGTTTGGAAAAACACGCGTTTGGAAAAACACGCGTTTGGAAAAACACGCGTTTGGAAAAACACGCGTTTGGAAAAACACGCGTTTGGAAAAACACGCGTTTGGAAAAACACGCGTTTGGAAAAACACGCGTTTGGAAAAACACGCGTTTGGAAAAACACGCGTTTGGAAAAACACGCGTTTGGAAAAACACGCGTTTGGAAAAACACGCGTTTGGAAAAACACGCGTTTGGAAAAACACGCGTTTGGAAAAACACGCGTTTGGAAAAACACGCGTTTGGAAAAACACGCGTTTGGAAAAACACGCGTTTGGAAAAACACGCGTTTGGAAAAACACGCGTTTGGAAAAACACGCGTTTGGAAAAACACGCGTTTGGAAAAACACGCGTTTGGAAAAACACGCGTTTGGAAAAACACGCGTTTGGAAAAACACGCGTTTGGAAAAACACGCGTTTGGAAAAACACGCGTTTGGAAAAACACGCGTTTGGAAAACACGCGTTTACAACCCATAGTTACACGTGTTTAGGATCTGCAAGCACGCGTTTACATGATAGCACGCGTTTGATCCAAGCACGTGTTACTAGCACGCGTTTGAGTTTGGAGCTTAGCACGCGTCAACAAACATAAACTCGTGGCACTGTTCACGAGTTTACCGAAAAAAACGTGTTTGAGTTGTAGAAATGGAATCGAGGTTCAAGTATGTTTCAGTGTGGAAGGATCACAGCAGAAGACAACGATACATTGAAGCATAGAAGACAGGGTTGTAGAAAAGCTAAAAAAAAAAAAAAAAAAAAAAAAAGTATTTTGGCGGGAAAAAATAATTTTTGTCCATGGTCTTAAAATGGCATGATTCATGGAGATTTGAAGTTTGGTAGCGTTCGAAAAATTTCGGTCCGTTTTTGTGCGATTTCGGCACGTTTTGGATGAAAATTTTCGACAATTATCAAATTTTTCCCACGGCCTTAGAAATAAAAATTTACGTGAATACCAATGTTTCACGTAAATGTGTTTTTCCTCGGAAATTTGGAGGGAAAACGAATATACCCTGTTTGGCGAAGAGCTGATGCGGTAATGAGCTCTAGGCCATTTTGAAGAACCTCTATGAATAGGAGATCGTGTAACCTAAGCTTATACTACCTTTCCAAGTTTTGCAGAGAAAAGGGGGGGAGATACTTTTATCAACCAGATTTCTGAGCTGAACTGGTAATTGGTATATCACAGAAGGGCTAGATTCAGAATTTTACAGAGAAAAGGGGGAGATAAAAAATTTCAGATTTCTGAGTAAAATTCTGTGCTACTTGAGAGACAAACCAAGATCTGTGTTTAGATGATGGTGTGCTTAATGTGAAATATGCTCAAGTATCAAATAGATGGCAGTTGTGGAAACTTTTGTCGAAGTATTGGATCATTGAAGCTGGTTATTTGTTGTTGAGTATTTGATGATTGAACCTATCTATATTCCAAATATGTAGAGATGATAATCAGGCGATTGTTTGGATCGGTTGCGAGATTAAGATCTTTATATAGTTTGGCGGTTTATATAACAGAAGGGGAGATTGATAAGAAAGACTTCAGGTGGTTGGTGGAATTGTGAAGGTACAAGACAAAGTCAGATGCTGCTAGTTGAGACAGGATTTATGGTACTACGTTTTGTGATTCAAGCTACAGAGTTTCTTATTTTTGTGAGAGCTGATTGATTTGATGCTGATTGTTGGAAATTCAACTTCTCTATTATATGCCGGTTAAGCAAGTCGAGGAATGTCTCGAGCAAAGTTCCAAGCAGGAAGAAGATTGCATATGTTTAATTCGGAGATGGTTACTGTTGAGGGGGAGAACTACAATGAGAAGTGTTAGGTTAGTTGGTTGTCACAGAGATACAGAGATTTTGGAGTTTGAAGATCAGAGTGTTGTGTCAGAAGATCGAGTCTCAACAAATGAAGACCCGGTATCATTAGTTAAGGGGGAGTTTGCTTTTGCAGGTTTTCGATTGCTAATGATTATCGGTGAATGAATTGAGTGCATCGGTCAAGGGGGAGACTGTAAGTGCACGTTCTGGTGCACAATTTGTGTCCGATGCATCTCAATTAAAGGGCTGTTACTTTACAGAGATTTTCCAGACAACAGGACAAACTCGTGATTCAGTACCACGAGTTTGGACAAACTCGTGTGAACAGTACCACGAGTTTGGACAAACTCGTGTGAACAGTACCACGAGTTTGGACAAACTCGTGTGAACAGTACCACGAGTTTGGACAAACTCGTGTGAACAGTAACACGAGTTTGGACAAACTCGTGTGAACAGTACCACGTGTTTGGCCCACGAGTTTGAAGCCCAGCCCATTTCTAGCCTATATATAGATGTCTTAGGTTTCGGTTTTAGTGTCGATTGGTGTTGCAACAGATTTCGTCCATAGGGATCAGGGTAGTGATCAATACCCTGTCATTCCGCCATTATGTAATTCGATTATCAAGAGTCGTCTCTTTGATTGTAATCCGTAATCATTGAGATGTATTGTAAACGGATTTATTCATTGTAATCATTCGACTAATGTAATTCGATTATCAAGAGTCGTCTCTTTGATTGTAATCCGTAATCATTGAGTGTTTTGTTCTTTAACACGTGTTTGTGTTTTAAACTAGTGTTAGCTGTTCTAATCACGTGTTTGCTATTTCAACACGTTTTTGTCTTTTAAACCCGTGCTCGTGCTCAAACACGTGTTTATCTTAAACACGTGTACCTGTTCACTCTCTGTTCTAATCACGTGTTTATCTCAAACGCGTGGTACTGTTCATTTCTTTTAATTTCTTCTTTTGTCGTATTTCAATGATGTCTGGAATGCCTACAGTTTCATCAAAAGAGGCCCAATACATAATAAGCCAACACGAGTTTACAATACAAACGCGTGTTAAAAACCAAACACGTGTTACTAAGACAAACACGTGTTTTCCGATTAGAAATCTTGCACGATTTTTGACAAAATTAAGCCAAACAAAGCGATCTCGAACCTTCAGATTGAAAAATCTATTGGCTTTGATACCACTTGTAGGTCCTTGTGGACTGATCGTACACGAGAACGCTTATAGTTATGACGAGAGTGCGGAATCCTCTCGTGATAACCTGTTTGGTTAATAATATTATCGTCTTTCGTTGTAATACAACCTAAGACCTTAAACGCGCGCGGGTTTGCTTAATTGATAGAGTTTAGTCGTAATCTCTTAATTAATTGTTACTAATTACGTGTTTAGTGTGAGTATTTATACTAAATGTTCATAAACGCGTGCTAATTATGGACCGTATACCTTAAAGCCCAAAGCCCATTAGCAAACGCGTGCTTTATACGTAAACACGTGTTGACCACGTATTTAGACAAACTCGTGTTACTGTAGCACGAGTTTAGTCAAACTCGTGTTACTGTAGCACGAGTTTATATACAGTTTCTTTTGTCATCTTTCAAGTATACTTTAATTACTTAAAACGTGACAAGTTTATCACTTGTATCTGTATGTTACTTATAATCATAACCATACAAGTCGTAAACATTAAACATACTAAACTTCTGATCAATATGTAATCATTCACATTATCTAAGTCCAAATTACAAGTTTAAACATAACATAAGTCTATGATTACATATTACAAAACATAAACATACTGATCAAATCGCTGTTGCTGTTGTCAACCGAATCATGCACTTACATCAAATGTGTTTGTTCTGACCCTTGATCGTAAGATCATTAACCATGGTGACTTCAAAGTTGTAACGCTTATAAACACATCTGGTTAAGGACTTTAATGCTCTGTCGATCTTAAGTGTATGTTTGACTGTGGGATACACATCTACATTAATATTAATGTGACATGAGTAACTTACTAGGTTACATGGTGACTGTCCTTGGCTCAAGTAATACGAAAGTGTCACAAATCAAAGGAAACTGGAAGTACCGAGTGTTTAAGAGGACAACTATACCGGTAATCGTTGTCGAGTCACTGTTCATAACTAATAATAAGAGAACTATTTCTCACCTGCAGGCTTATGTAATTGCTAATCTGATCTAATCCGCAGAAACTTAGAATTTCTTGTAAATAAATAATGAGGTTTAAATTTAAAGTTTATTTTGTCTTTTAATTTTCATTTCTGTATTTCAATCTTATGTGTCAAGTAGTTGTGTCAAAACTAGTTCTTATGCACGAGTTTTGAAGCCCAGCCCGTTTTGTAGCCTATAAATAGAGATCTTAGGTTTCGGTTTTAGGTTAATGATTTTAGTTGCAACAGATTTCATTCACTAGGTTCTCGAGGTAGAGATCTATACCTCGAGATGCCGCCCATATTATTCGATTATCAAGAGTCGTCTCGTTGATTGTAATCCGTAATCATCGTAGATGTATTGTAAACGGATTTATTCATTGTAATCATTCGACTAATGATAAAGGAATCAGATTTATCTCCTGTTCATAATTGATTTCGTGTTTATATGTGTTTGTTTCATTCAATTACCTCAATAACGATTATGTTTGGATTCCGCACTTACATAGTCGTAGGAATCACGAATCGACCGGTCCACAGGAACCTTCAATTGGTATCAGAGACATAAAGCCTCTCCTGCTCTGATACCAATTGAAAGTTCCTGTGATCGATCGATTCGCGATTCCTACGACTATGTAAGTGCGGAATCCAAACATAATCGTTATTGAGGTAATTGAATGAAACAAACACATATAAACACGAAATCAATTATGAACAGGAGATAAATCTGATTCCTTTATCATTAGTCGAATGATTACAATGAATAAATCCGTTTACAATACATCTACGATGATTACGGATTACAATCAACGAGACGACTCTTGATAATCGAAATATGGGCGGCATCTCGAGGTATAGATCTCTACCTCGAGAACCTAGTGAATGAAATCTGTTGCAACTAAAATCATTAACCTAAAACCGAAACCTAAGATCTCTATTTATAGGCTACAAAACGGGCTGGGCTTCAAAACTCGTGGGACTGTTCACACGGTTGTCCAAACTCGTGTTACTGTTCACACGAGTTTGTCCAAACTCGTGGTACTGTTCACACGAGTTTGTCCAAACTCGTGGTACTGTTCACACGAGTTTGTCCAAACTCGTGGTACTGTTCACACGAGTTTGTCCAGTTGTCTGGAAAATCTCTGTAAAGTAACAGCCCTTTAATTGAGATGCATCGGACACAAATTGTGCACCAGAACGTGCACTTACAGTCTCCCCCTTGACCGATGCACTCAATTCATTCACCGATAATCATTAGCAATCGAAAACCTGCAAAAGCAAACTCCCCCTTAACTAATGATACCGGGTCTTCTTTTGCTGAGACTCGATCTTCTGACACAACACTCTGATCTTCAAACTCCAAAATCTCTGTGTCTCTGTGACAACCAACTAACCTAACACATCTCATTGTAGTTCTCCCCCTCAACAGTAGCCATCTCCGAATTAAACATATGCAATCTTCTTCCTGCTTGGAACTTTGCTCGAGACATTCCTCGACTTGCTTAACCGGCATATAATAGAGAAGTTGAATTTCCAACAATCAGCATCAAATCAATCAGCTCTCACAAAAATAAGAAACTTTGTAGCCTGAATCACAAACTGTAGTACCATAAACCCTGTCTCAACTAGCAGCATCTGACTTTGTCTTGTATCTTCACAAATCCACCAATCACTCGAAGTCGTTCTTATCAGATCTCCCCTTCAGTTGTATATACCGCCAAATATAAAGATCTTTAATCTCGCAATCACAATAAATGATCGCCTGATAATCATCTCTATTCTTGGAATATAAATAGGTTCAATCTTCAATTACTTAACAACGGATGACCAACTTCGTTGCTCTAATATTTCGACAAAGTTTCCACAACTGCTATCTATTTGATACTTGAGCATATTTCACATTAAGCACACCATCATCTAAACATAGATCTTGGTTTGTCTCTCAAGTAGCACAGAATTTTACTCAGAAATCTGAAATTTTTTATCTCCCCCTTTTCTCTGTAAAATTCTGAAATCTAGCCCTTCTGTGATATACCAATTACCAGTTCAGCTCAGAAATCTGGTTGATAAAAGTATCTCCCCCCCTTTTCTCTGCAAAACTTGGAAAGGTAGTATAAACTTAGGTTACACGATCTCCTATTCATAGAGGTTCTTCAAAATGGCCTAGAGCTCATTACAGCAGCAGCTCTTCGCCAAACAGGGTATATTCGTTTTCCCTCCAAATTTCCGAGGAAAAACACATTTACGTGAAACATTGGTATTCACGTAAATTTTTATTTCTAAGGCCGTGGGAAAAATTTGATAATTGCCGAAAATTTTCATCCAAAACGTGCCGAAATCGCACAAAAACGGACCGAAAAATTTTCGAACGCTACCAAACTTCAAATCTCCATGAATCATGCCATTTTAAGACCATGGACAAAAATTATTTTTCCCGCCAAAATACTTTTTTTTTTTTTTTTTTTTTTTTTTTTTTTTTTTTTTTTTTTTTTACAACCCTGTCTTCTATGCTTCAATGTATCGTTGTCTTCTGCTGTGATCCTTCCACACTGAAACATACTTGAACCTCGATTCCATTTCTACAACTCAAACACGTTTTTTCGGTAAACTCGTGTTACTGTTCACACGAGTTTGTCCAAACTCGTGTTACTGTTCACACGAGTTTGTCCAAACTCGTGTTACTGTTCACACGAGTTTGTCCAAACTCGTGTTACTGTTCACACGAGTTTGTCCAAACTCGTGTTACTGTTCACACGAGTTTGTCCAAACTCGTGTTACTGTTCACACGAGTTTGTCCAAACTCGTGTTACTGTTCACACGAGTTTGTCCAAACTCGTGTTACTGTTCACACGAGTTTGTCCAAACTCGTGTTACTGTTCACACGAGTTTGTCCAAACTCGTGTTACTGTTCACACGAGTTTGTCCAAACTCGTGTTACTGTTCACACGAGTTTGTCCAAACTCGTGTTACTGTTCACACGAGTTTGTCCAAACTCGTGTTACTGTTCACACGAGTTTGTCCAAACTCGTGTTACTGTTCACACGAGTTTGTCCAAACTCGTGTTACTGTTCACACGAGTTTGTCCAAACTCGTGTTACTGTTCACACGAGTTTGTCCAAACTCGTGTTACTGTTCACACGAGTTTGTCCAAACTCGTGTTACTGTTCACACGAGTTTGTCCAAACTCGTGTTACTGTTCACACGAGTTTGTCCAAACTCGTGTTACTGTTCACACGAGTTTGTCCAAACTCGTGTTACTGTTCACACGAGTTTGTCCAAACTCGTGTTACTGTTCACACGAGTTTGTCCAAACTCGTGTTACTGTTCACACGAGTTTGTCCAAACTCGTGTTACTGTTCACACGAGTTTGTCCAAACTCGTGTTACTGTTCACACGAGTTTGTTCAAACTCGTGGTACTGTTCACACGAGTTTGTCCAAACTCGTGTTACTGTTCACACGAGTTTGTCCAAACTCGTGTTACTGTTCACACGAGTTTGTCCAAACTCGTGTTACTGTTCACACGAGTTTGTCCAAACTCGTGGTACTGTTCACACGAGTTTGTCCAAACTCGTGGTACTGAATCACGAGTTTGTCCTTTTGACTGGAAAATCTCTGTAAAGTAACAGCCCTTTAATTGAGATGCATCGGACACAAATTGTGCACCAAAACGTGCACTTACAACGTTTAGTGGTAAGTCTATGTTGATATGATATAAGGTATTGATTAAGATGTGGGTATATGATGATAAGATGTATATGTTGATATGAAATGAAATGTGATGCAATGTGGGAAAAGGGGAGTATGAGTTGATCTATGATTGTTGTGGATGATATGTAATGTGGTTACGTTTGATAAGTAAAATATGACGAAGTTTTATGAAAGTAAAATGAAGAACGTTTTATCAGAATGTGTGTATCTTACTTAGCTAATTTTATTAGCTAACACTTGCTTTTATGAAAATGTTGTGTCCTTCAGGATAAGCAAGTATAAGCTAGTGAAGTGCGTGGATCGTGAGATGGGTAGAAGAATAAAGGAAGATTAGCATTAGTCTCCCTATGATTAGACTTTACCCATAGACATATGTTCGGCTACTTTATTTATGATTTATGTCTCTTGTAGTGTCGATGGCAATTATGTTAGTGCCATAACTTGGATTTTACTTTGACTATTACGATGATGCTATTAGTAACACCAAACTTTAATGAAAGGTACCATCCGTTACGGATGGGGCAGTTTTTAAGTGATCCTTTTCCGCTATGTTTTAAACGCCGTTTGGCAAAAGTTTTTGAAATCCAGGTTTTTAAAATGACGGGTGTTACAAAAGCAAATTGCAAAGGGTGACTTTTGTCAAAACGAGAGAAGGTAGTAGGCAATCTTTGTAAGGTTTTGGATAATCATGAAGTGTTATGCTTCTGATTCGGTGGTGTCATGATGTCCTTAGTAAGGTAATGCGCTTGCTTCGTAGGGTATAGTCCCTTTGAGCGAAAGCTATCTCGAGGCGAGGTTGTTTTCTATTTTTTGTTGGTAGGTTGATGCGGGAGACATGAGCGTCTTGCGCGGTGAATAAAGCTAGGCGTAGTAGTGTTGGGGTGGTATAAAGGTTAACAATTTGTTTTGAGAGAGTTTCTTCTTATCGATCTTCCTCATCATGGGGTAAACTTGGATGCATCTTCGCATCTTTTTGTTATGCATAATGTAAACAAATGGTGTTGTATCCTTCAAATCAGAGGTTGTATTTTCGTTGTGTCGGGTTGTTCCACTTTGTTCAATGACTGCTTACGTCGATGAACTTGATGTACCATTACTTTTACTTGTCATGTGGTTGTGCCCTTGTTCCGTAGACCATATGGTTATCTTCTTATGATTCTTTCCTTTGATGTAGGGTAGATGTTGCAAACTTTAGGAATTTTGCTTCTCGTTATGTGGAGAAGGCATCGCTGATGTTTCAGAGTTACGTGGGATATGTTCTTCATATATTGTTGATTCTGTTAGCTTTGGATAACTATTCTCTTCTTGTAATTATCTACGAAGGTGCTAGAGATATCCTCGTTGTTATGGGGATTTCTCCGAAGTTCCCGAGGAATCCCCTTTTCTCTTTCTGATTTTGGTAGTGGTTTATGTAGACCACTATCTTTCGTTAACTCTTTCAAGCTTTCTTTATGGGCTTCGGGTGATGAATTATTCTTTATATTATTCGGAAGTCCTTTCTTTAGGCTTCGAAGATATATTACAAATGGATCATCATTCCGAGCTACCTTTTTATTGCTTTGTGAGTCGTTCTTGAACCTATCGGGGGCGCATATATGGCCTTCGTAGGGTAGATGTTTACTGGAAATTTGAAGGTCCATCCAGCGTATATGCACGGTATCGAGGGTACCACCATTCGATTATTCCGTGTCTCACATTTGCTTACGGTCTGCATGGTATCGAAGGCGATCACCTTCGTATTTTCCATGTCTTTTCGTTGGTGCATGCTTCGTTATGGAAGTTTTGTTCTTCCAATTATGATTTGGCTATATGTTATGTAGGCGTCCCTATCATACATTGAGCCTTAGTAGCATGTCTTTTATTGGTAAATGGATACGTACGTGGTAAGATAGGTAATACGATAGGGAGCGACCCTTCGTAATGGTTAAAGATGAGGGTGTGTTCACCACTTTCTGACCTTATTCGGGCCATGAGTTTTACGACGTAGGCCATGTAGGTCTCTTTGTCGTGTACAAAATAATTCAAACCTTTGTTAGGTCGTATATACGTGATTTTTGTGGAATGGTCCCTTCGAGGGTGGGACCTTTATATCATGCCTTCTTTAAACCTCAGTACTCACATATGAGCAACTCCATAAATTAGCCATTACGAAGCTTGTCTAAACTTTGTAGTTAAGCCATTACGCCATTTAAACAACTGTCAAATGCGAGCTGAGATCAAAGAGTTAGCATAATAAAGACTTATATGGTTGCTAGGTTGCACCATTTTTTCAGTTTAGGAATAACATAAAACGTTGTGGTCTTAATAGGACCAATGTTTGGCCAATTGCGGAGGGCACTGCCTTCCGATTTTTCGTTGGCCTCTTTATTTATTATTTATTATTATTATTATTAGGTTATATGAGGTATTCTTCGTATTGAGTGAAGGGTATCTGCTATGGCAGTTTTGTACATATTTGTGTATAATATTCCTTTAAAGTGTGTGATATTGTTTTAAAGGGTTTCTAGTTTTTTTTGTTTGTTTTCTCGAAGGGGTATCCCCTTCGTTTTGTGACTCTTAAAGGGTGTTCTTTTTTGGTATTCCACGTTCCTATAGGTTTAGGAATATTAGTGCATGGTTCCGAAGGCAACCACCCGCGGGGTTCCATGTCTCACGTTTTTGGTTGCCCAAAGGGTTGCATGCTATAACCTCATGATTGTATCCTTGTGGCTTTAATTATATGCTATTTGAGCATTTTTTAGGGTAATATCTTATTTTTGGAGTTTTAGTTGCGATGCTAAAGCCTAGGTAACGATTTGAGTAAGTTTATATTGGTTAAAGGACATTGTCTAAGTCTCTAGTTGTGTCAACAGGAGTGAGACGAGGACTTCTTGGAAGGTATTGTTGATAATGAGTAAATCTTCTATTATTCGAATGTTTTTTAGGGATTGTGGGAGGCTATGTACTACCTTCCACAATCGTGAAGAGGTGTATCGTTGAGCTCCTCATGATTAAAGGTGGTGACGAGGTGTGTATTTGCTGACCTCCGTGCTTACGGAGGGGTACTATTGAAAAAGCTTATGTGATAGAAATGGGAATGACGACCTTCTTGGGCTTAAATAAGACTTTTTATACATGACCGTAGGCTCGTGGCCTCTGAAATATTTTGGTTTTGGGTTTTCCTTAGGGTGTATAAGTTTTAAGTGCATTTATCTTATGAAGGGAAAGTATTATACCCGATGATTTTGCTCTACGGAGGTTATCTGATCTACGAAGGGTAGGAAACCATGTCCGTAGCTTTATCTTGACGGAAATACTTCAGTATGTCAATACTTTTAGGGGTTGGTAATTTATGAGGCTTATGTCTTACGAATTAAGTTGTGGGTAAGCAGTGGCATATGGTTTAGACTATCACGTAGGTGACCATTATACAAGCTATATATACCTTTAGGCAAAATATAAAAGATCATGGCTTTAGTGCATACCTTGGGATTTTTAATGCCCATATAGTTTAGTTGGAGAGTTTTTACCTCTCGTCTTGAGCTTTGGAGAGAGAGATTGTGTCAAAAAGATTTGGTCGCGCAATGTTACCGAAGGTTACATGAGGTATATATCATCAAGCCCCCCAGTCTAATATTATGGACTGCTAGGGTCGTGATTTTAGACTGTACTTCTTATTCTTAGATTGCGCGAGTTTCTCAAGTTATTGTATCGAATTTACTTCGTCTTCTGAATGTTGCTGAAGGTTGTCGGAGGATTTCTGATTCGTCGAAGGCTGCTGGAGGTCTTCAAAGGTCGTCGAAGGCTGTTGGAGGTCTTCAAAGGTCGTCGAAGCTGCTGGAGGTTTTCAAAGGTCGCCGAAGGTTGCTGGAGGTCTTCAAAGGTCGTCTGAAAGCTGCTGGAAGTTTTCAAAGCTCACCGAAGGCTGTCGGGTGTTTCCGAAGCTCACCGAAGGCTGTCAGATGTTTCCGAAGCTCACTGGAGGCTGTCGGAGGTTTCCGAAGCTCACCGAAGGCTGTCAGATGTTTGGGTCAAGCTTCTATCAGATCTATGTCGGGGAAGGCTGCAGAGCAGACCCTTCGTTTTGATCCTTTTTTGTCTAGATTTGTTCCTCTATTACGAGGTTTTGTTTTTTACCATTGAGATGGTTTTGTTTTTTAAAGACCGCAAGGGATCCTTGTTTTGTATCACATTTAGATTTGTTAAAAACATATATATGTGAAGAAGCATACTTAATAGTAATAGTAAATAAGCGCATAATAATTTGACGATTATCATCTCAGAAAACGGCTTATGAACCGGCGTATTAGGGCCATTATTTACAGATAATATAGGCTGTCGCCTATACTTTTATATCGATCTTGACGGATACGACTCACATTAAATATCCATGTGTATATAATATCTTAGACAACCCCAAAATACTGATATATCAATTATAAGGTGGGCCGTCGTTTGCAGGTCGATAGTCGACTATAGATTAAAAAAAAAAAAAAAAAAATTGGATGGGAACCCCTTGATCCCATGTACCATTTAGTACCCACTAATCCCCCAGCCAGGTTAGTGTCCAGGTGATTCTCAACCATTTAATAATCCCCTATAGATTATAAGTATTGAATGATTAACATGGTGAGTGTATCTTAACAAATAATGTATTGGTTAGTATCTTCATGATGAAGAGATATCGAATGCTTTTGTTCAAAGACAATATTTATAACTATTATATGTGACATGTTCACATTAATAATAGGCATCTGTATATAGTTGATTTGTTAATAATAGGATAGCCCATATAGAATATATAACATGATATTATACAAGTATCATGATGGTGCGAATTGTAATTGCTGCTATATAATACTCTCCTACTTGTTGTCGTCCGCATGTATATGTGCAGCGAGCGTATAATAAATTGAAGAATACTTACAGATTTAATTAGGATCAAGGGCAGGATTAACTTTCCGATCTTTCTTGGTGATGGAGGCAAGAAACTTTATGTTGACGGGCCCGATGGATCGCATCAGAAAAGGCTACCCATTGGTCGGAGTTTTTCCTCGCGGTGATCTATCATCTTTTTAATTTGGTACGACGAATCCGGGTGTGGTTTAATAGTGGGTTTTGTGATATGATTCAGCGTGGTCCCACGGATGGCGCCAAATAATTGTGCACCAAACCGCATAGTTGATGATGACTCCGGCAAGGGGCTTCGTCCATGGAGAGATGGTTGAGGTTTAGGGGTTTGTTGACGATTCCCCGAAGGTAGGAGCAATATAATGCCACTTTACGCCAATCTGTGTGTGTTAGGGTTTTCGGCTGATTGTAGATCATGCCTATTGGATGAGGATTACCTCTCCTTATATAGGAGAGGGTAACTTGGGGAGGAAGCTAGGGTTTTAACCCTAGCTAGGGTTTTTGGCATATCTAGGATATATTTATCCGATTTACTTGCCATCTTTATCCCTTAATAATTGGGATATGATTTACTATAATTTAGGAAAGGATTTGGGTTTATCCCTAACCATTTATTTAATATTAACACCTCCGGGCATAATCCCTTCGTGCAGGTGCTTCGTAAGGAGTACCCTTCTACAGTGGTCCGAAGGGTACATCGTCAATGAATATTAGAATTTTGCTTAGAAAGTTATCACATGGTGCGAATTTTTGTTCATTTAGTTGACATGACTATTTGTATACCCATTACACTTAGATAACATGTGATTCAATGGAAACAAAAGAAGCAAGTCTTATCGAACCAAATAACTTTTTGGCTTTTGATGGACAACCATGTAAGGTATTGTTATATGTAACTTTTCTAGTTTTGTTGTAATTATGTGTTTTTATTTTGTTGTAGAAAAGATATGTAATTATGTTTCATTTTGTATGTGTGTGTTAAGAGTTTTCTTTTCTTTTTTGCGATTAACAACTTAAAAATTGATTGTTTTGTAATTGTGTTAGGTTGTGATTGCAACACTTACCAGCCAGTTTATTCGGTTCCGCTGCATAAATTTGATATGGGCAAGAGGTGAAAGTAACTCGCCCATCCACCGCGTGATGTGGATTACATACCTCACATTGCGCCATCGATGGGCGAGTTACTTCCACCTTTCTTGCCCGGATCAAATGTATGCAACGCAATCGAGTAACTTGGCTGGTACGTATTGCCATCACGATCTAGCACAATTACAAAACAATCACTTTATAAGTTGTTAATTGCGATAAAAAAAACTCTAAACACACATACACAAACTGAAAAATAATTACGTATCTTTTTTACAACAAAATAAAAATACACAATTACAACCAAACTAGGAAAGTTACATATGACAATACCTTATATGGCTGTCCATCAAAAGTCACGAAGTTATTTGGTTCGATAGGACTTGCTTCTTTTTGTTTCTATTAAATTACCTGTCATCTAAGTGTAATGGGTACCCAAATAATTATGTCAACTAAATGAACAAAAATGTTGAGTGTTTGATATCTTTATAAGCAATATTCTAATATTCAAATCATTTATTACCCTTTTATTCTAAATATACGTATATGTATATGTATGTTTGTTGAACCGGGTGAGGCAAGAGTTGTGAGTAATAAATTAATTACTTCAGTAGGCACTAAATTTGAAATTACGCGTTTGAAATGTGATGCTTATTAGAGCAAGTTTGGTTGTTACTGACGATAAATAGGAGAGTTACTCACAATGAATGGGAGAGTTACTACCAACAGCCATCAACTCTGTTAGAGGCAGCAATATTTTATTCTATGTATAGAGTGCATGCCCGTGCGTTGCACGGCTAGGTATAGTAGACTTCGAATGTTCGTTTGGGTAAGTTTATTTGTTTGATCCCGTATAAAGTTGAGGATCTAAAGTTTTTGTGATGCTTAATTTGTGAGTCGATCAAGTTGCCCGTGCGGTGCACGGCTACGCATATAAGGTTATGTGGCTGTTTTGGCGATGAAGGTTAATAACGAAGTTAGTCAAAGACACAGATGAGCATCAATAATCAATAATATACCAAAAAATGGAGAAAGGATGATAAAAATAAGATTAATAATCATATTGAATCATAAATTTATCAATAAATTTCTTCATGAATGATGTGCCAAAAAACCTTTAGGCCATCAACTTTATGTTTATAGATTATAGATAGATAGATAGATATTAGGTCCATTATTGAATACTTTAATCTCATTTAACCCCAATGTGTGACTTATCAGTTTTAATAAGTGAGATGATTAATAAAAACACCAATCGGACTTCGAACAACGTCTCTTAATTAATCTTAGAAATATATATCCAAACCGAATTATCTAGATAATATTTTGTGATATATGAGCATTATAGTGATACATACATATATGAAACAGAGTATGTAATAGTTGAGCATGAAACAAAATGTGGTGAAAATCCCTCATGATATATCAATTGTAATTACGTGGTTTTAAAATGCATCAAGTTATTTTCTTGTTCTAGCTATCATAAGATAACATATGATGTTTATATTCAATAAAATTGACATAAGGATAAGTCATCTAGTATAACTTGGTTTTATTGTCATATTATTTAAGTTTTATTCGACTATCAATCTTCCACATCTAAAATTCATTATGCAACACAAAATTATTTATCCAATTCAATTAAACAAAATCCCACCTCACATACATTAAATTCTATATTGACTTTTTTTTAAAGGTGAATTTCGCTTAAAACTTCGTGTCATGATTCGATAGCGAAAGGCCTAGCATACGTTGTCTTAATCGGGTCTGCGCTAGAGAGCTCCCTCGAAATAGAAATGTCTATTTCAAATACTCAATGGGGGAAAACCTCATACTAATCCGCCCGAAAACACGACGATTGATAGGGGTAAACCCTGCCCCCTGAGACTTGAACCTGGGTATACCCAAGCCAAGTTCTCATTAGAGAACTACTAATATAGAGATTGTTAGAGAGGTCAATTTTATGCTTTTATATAAGTGCATACAATAAACGTAATTTTTCCCGGAGCAACGCCCGGTGACATACCTAGTATATATCCATATATAGAAAAGTTGTTAAAATGCTGATTAAAAGGAATTTGGAGGAATAATTACTTTCCGCAATGAATGGTCAAAAATCTTGCATGAGAGTTGACTTCAACTATAGATTGCCTAGCTTTTTTTTTTGACAAGTAAATTTTACCTCAGACGCGTATGATGTGTGCTAATCGCACAACGAAAGGGTCCCGCACTAAGCGGATCTTAAATAGCCTTTCTCACCATACCACCTCCTTAATTGGAAAATACCGTCGAGGAGAACCTACCAAGGCTCGAACTCGAGACCTTGGAGTAAACTCCCCCGGGGCCCCGCATAGCAGGTTTAGTGAAACACCCCTGGCCACTGGGGTTTAACCCAGTGGTTATAGATTGCCTAGCTAGTTGACATATCCGGGAGTAACGATCCCGATCATATACATGCATTTCTCTTTTTCTGCCCCGACCCGATTGCATAATCTTAATCAACTACTCGTATTTAAATGAAACATTACGTCGTTTAAATTGTAATATACACATAGCTTATTGTACGTACGTGCTACTAATATATATATAATATTTTTATATATAAATATATGATGTATATAAATGAACTAGTGCTCAGGCCCGTCCAATGGACGAGTAGTCTCAAAATATATTAATCAAAGCTAAAAAATTGGAATTCAAGTATATTAAATAGATACCGAATAAAATTAAAATACCTAAAAATAAAACATAAAACGATTCAAATAAGGCAAAAAGTTGAAAAAGTAATGCGTAATAAACTAATCTTTCGGGGAAGGCCTATCATACATATCGGAATCATATTCATTATCAAAACATAAACATATATTAATAATTAAAAAATAAAGAAGTTGCATTGCGTATGAAGATCAAGTACTAATTCTTGATGGGTAAGTTTCTGCTTCATAAATCTCTATATATATTCTTAGTAAATTGATTCTTGATGACAACTTTTGATTATAGACGAATTAAAAATTTACACAGTAACGGTATGATTCGAGCAACCATCAATATGACCAATATCACAAGTTAATCAATACGAAAGCTAAAGAAGAAACATATGAAAATTAACTCCATATAAATATTGATTCCAGTTTACATTTTTTTTTCAACTTTAGTTAAATAAAAAGAGAAACAAAAAGTGTACAATATATAATTTGAAAAATACATACCAATTCATCAACAAAGACCATCTCGAACGTAGGTTTTTTTTGGGTTGAGAATATGTGAGGGTTTTTTCTAGGTGGTATATATATAGATAATAATAATAATAATAAAGATTTTTTTATAAGATTTTTTTATTAAAGGTCGGCCATATTTATTAAATAAATATTAAAAAAATAGAGGATTAATAAGAAGGGAGTATTAGGCTAAAAGAGGGTGATTAGGGGTGCCAAGTGTACCCCCAACCTTCTCTTTTAGTTATATGAACAAATTGCATTTTTGGTCTCTGTGTTATCACACATTTTGCAAGTTTGATACAAAAGTGTGAAAAGTCGCAAAACTCATCCCTGTCATATCACACCTGTTGCAATTTTGGTCCAAAACTAACGTGCCGTTAGAATTCAGTCGTTAATGCCCCCATGTGCTTGTCACATGGGGGGTAGTTTCGTCCATTTATTGCTCATAGGACCATTTCTGCACAAAAAAAAATTGTATAAATCTAAAAAAAATTATTTTGTATAAATCTAAAAAATTATTTTTATATAAATCTAAAAAAATTATTTTGTATAAATCTAAAAAATTATTTTTATATAAATCTAAAAAAAATTATTTTGTATAAATCTAAAAAATTATTTTTATATAAATCTAAAAAAATTATTTTGTATAAACACAATCGAAATAAACAATCTGATCTCATTCTCTTGTTCCTTTTTCAACTCCGATCCAAACCATGCCTAAAAAACCTAATCAAAATCGTGGAAAAAATGCAAATAAATCTAAAAAAGTTGATGTTGAGTTCGACGGCCTTGATCCTAAATCTTTAGGGTTTAAATCCGATTCTGTTTGCAGATTCATTCGAATCTAATGTTGCTGCTACGCTATTTCCTTCAAAAACGGTGGAAAACCCTAAAATCACCACACAACTGCCGCTCGCCGCCGCTGGGTGGCTGCCGGCCACCAGGGGGAGGCCATGGCAGCAAATATCGATGGTGACGGGATTACTTTGATTAATTCTGACTGGAGAAACGATCTGGGGGCTGGGGGATCGAACAAAAACCCTAAAAATCCAGAAAACCCTAGCCGCCCCATATTTTCTTTCCCACCACCCACGACTGCCGCTGCTACTGTTCAGATTCCGGTCAGCCACCAGGAGGCTCCTGGTGGTGCGACTGATAGATCCCAAGTGGCTGCTGCTTCGGGTAGTGTTGGGTCTTTGGGTTCAAACTTGAATGAAACACAAACCGAAAACACTTCTTTTTCATAGACTCATAGATATACTCGTATACAAAATATATATTTTTTTTTTTTGCAGAAATGGTCCTATGAGCAATAAATGGACGAAACTACCCCCCATGTGACAAGCACATGGGGGCATTAACGACTGAATTCTAACGGCACGTTAGTTTTGGACCAAAATTGCAACAGGTGTGATATGACAGGGATGGGTTTCGCGACTTTTCACACTTTTGTATCAAACTTGCAAAATGTGTGATAACACAGGGACCAAAAATGCAATTCGTTCTATTATATATTATATAATATTATTATATTATAAAAAATTATATATGAAAAAATTATTTTAGGACCATCCTTAAATTATGACCATTAGGACCAAATCTCAACCATTCATTTTTCTCTCTCTCCTCAAATCTCAACCACTCATTTTTTCTCACCCTCTCTCCTCCCTCCTTCGTCCTCTCCCGCCACCACCATCATCTCCGACCACCCCAGCCACGGCGCCGACAGCAAGGGCTACGCCCGTACCGTATCAAACCGCCACCATCTCTTGGATCGCCGCCCATTAAAATCATACTATTCCCATATGCGTCCGGTGACAATTCCTTTAGAACGGATGAGGGCAACGCCCGTACCGTATCCACCCGAAAACGAAACTGATTCTCGCCGGAAATGTCGCCACCGTCGCCGGAGATGTCGCCGTCACCGGAGATGTCGCCGGATTCTGAAAACGGGATTTGAAATTTGAGGAGTGAGAAAAAATGAATGGTTGAGATTTGGTTATAATGACCCTAATTTACTACTAGCTAGTTGCGTTGTTGTGAGTACGTAATAATCATCAAATTAAGAATGAAGCATTAGTATATTTGATTTCACATTAGACTTTGACGTGAGATCGATATTTGATGAAAACAACGTACGTCGTACTTACCATTACGGATAGGACTATTTTTGGGTCCTATGGTGTTTCTAGAAATTTTGAAATTTTTTTTTGTAAACATAGGAATTCCAGTGTTCAAGACACCGGTTTTTAAAAAAAAAAACAAGCAAAGCCGAACACTGAAACACCGGTCTTCATCGACATGGCACTGCTCGAAGCCAAAGCCGGTGTCTAAGACACGGGTCTTCAATTTTTCCGGGCAAAGCCGGTGTCTACGACACTTTCGGGCCAAAGCTGGTGTCTTGGTCACTGGTCTTCATATATTACTTTCAAATTTTCATGCGAGCCATTTTACACGTCCAGAACTAACCAAATATAGTGTTTTTCTGTGTTTTTTCATTGATCAACAACAACAAAGATATAAAACAAATAGTAAACCAACAAATCACACATTTTGTTTAGTTCACTGAAAACATTTTACAATAAAAGAAACAATTACTATTTCTTGTTTGTGGTGATACAAGAATAAGTTTAAAATGTTAAAACTAAATACAAAATTTGAATTTCGTTTTAAACATGTTACGATTAGTTTAAAAAATCTAAAATTTTCAAATTCATTTTAAACATTTTAAACCTCTTATTATGTCGCCACAAACAATAAAAACCTTAATTGTATCTATTTTGAAATAACTCATTTTTGGAAATATATTCGGTAAAAATAAAACTAAAGCTAGAATAAATATGAAATTTTTTAACAAAAAATGAGATATTAATAAACATTAATCAATTAATCCACCAATTAATCGTCGTGCCCTTCGGGCGGATTAGTAAGGGGTTTTCCCCCATTGGGTATTTGAAATAGACATTTCTAGTTCGAGGGAGCTCTCTAGCGCGGACCCGGTTAAGACAACGTATGCTAGACCTCTCGCTGTCGAATCGCGACACGAAGTTTCAAGCGAAATTCACCTTTCAAAAAAAATAAAATTAATCCACCAATTTTGTCTAGAAAGTACTAACAGAAAAGGAGAATAAGAAAATAAAAATATATTTATACTAACAAATGATAATGATAAATCATTGTGAAGCCGATAATGATAAATCAACCTAATTCATATGCCTAAAAATCAACTTAATCATAAGATGATGACATGTGGAAGAATCAAGGAGTAAGATTAGGAAATAGACTTATTAAAATCCACGTGTCAAATTCTTAAGGTTTTAAGTTGATTATTAGACATATGAGTTATGTTGATTAATCACAGTTTAAAATTAAAAATACACCTTCAAAGTTGACTACTTAGGTAATTTTTCCATATTGAAAATCACAAACGACAACGTTTTTTTCCATTATAATGCATGTTTATTCTTAAAAAAAAAAGTTTACAGCAAAAATTTATTATATGCTCAAATTTTACATGGTGTATAGGTGTAATGATCTCAAGTTAAGTAAATTCGGTAATAAGCATAGTTGCTTAAAGTTATTACATCTTTTGGATGGTTGAAAGTTGAAACAATTCCTTCCTAATGGATTTTGAACCCATCAAGAATATGCATACACATTGAGACCAAGGTCCTAAAACATGACGATATGCCAATTCAGGTAGAGACCAAAGCTATATAAATAGTTAATAGACAATCGTGACCCGCACGACAAAAACAGTAAAAGAGATTAATTCATAATTTTTGTTACACCATTGAATGGAATATGATAAATCAAAGAGTTGCCCTTGGCGATGCCATCATTTCTTACGAGATAGGGTAAACACAATCCAACCATAGAAAAATGTGACCCAGATGCCAAGGATAAATACGTCACCTACTTACCATACAACAAAGAGTGACAAACCATCAACTCAAATTCCCCAAAAAGTGCAAGTCAAATAAAGAAGTGGATGATCAGACTTAACAATAAAGAATTAGTTCCAACAACAGTTGACTTTCTTAAGAATTAGTGGAAAATGGACACAAAAAAAAACCCCTCACGTGACTTGCACGTGAAGGGACATAACGGCAGAGACGAGTTTTTTTAACGGAAGAAAAACCACAGGGACGAAAAAATTTCATTTTTGACGGCAGGATGAAAAGTGTTTTTTCTGAAAAACCACATGAACGAATATTGTACTTTTCCCAAAAGATTTTGTTAATGACACCTCAATACTTTTTATACATATAAAAAAATTTATATTTCACGTAAAAAATCTACCTTTAAATTTTTATGATAAAAGTATAATTTTTAGCAAGTTAATTACAACCCATACAACTCTCATAACAAAATCTTTATATATATAATAATAATCAATCATTTTTATTTCCAACCTACCGATAGATTAAAATGTGAGTAATTATAGATTCACAAACACAACTTCCTCCAATTAAATCATCTCTATGAATTTTTTCTTTCTTTCTATACTCAAGTGGATCACCTCACATGACGCCCATGTTTGTAAAAGTTCACTTATAAAATGTTTGTCACTCTAACATACCTCCTAATATCCTTTAACTAATATGTCGTCACATTATTTTAGTGACTCATATCATCTTAGTCTCTAAATTCCGACCACGAAAAATTATATATTTAGTTTTTTTATACATGGAAATAATCTTAATATCTGTATGATATACAGATTGACTGTGTATTTTTATTTATTTTTTTAGTTCATGACTTTTTTTTGTGTTTTTATATCTATTTATGTTTTTCTTTGTGTTTGTAAAATAAATCAGGAGATTAGATAACATATTATTATCGGATAAAGTATAGTATTAAAATTAAAAACATAGAATATGGTAATTAAATTATGAGATATGTAAATTACAAACAGAAAAAGTGAAATTCTAGTGGTACCGTCACTAATTGATCACACGGTTGCAAATTACATGTTCAAAATTTACCAAAGGCAAGTAAGAAAATCATATCTTGTGATCATGTATGAGGATGGTGACTCACTATGTGTAAGTTTTATGTGTTATGCGTTATTGGTACCAAAATGAGACTAGAAAGTTCCCACCCATTTATCTTTCTTTTTTCATATGTAAATTGAAATTATTTTAAAGTATGATAACTTAATTATATATATGTTTCAACTAGACCAAAATTGTATAGGAAGGTCCAAAGTTAGAGATGAAAAAACGTAATTCCATTAAGATAGAAATGAAACCCGCAAGTTTTAACAAATACAAAGATGAAATTTATAATTCATCTTTCTTGATATTACTTATTAATTATAAATAATGGGAAAATGAATATGCAGTTGACTGCAAAGTTCATAGATGCAGTTACACACATATTATATAGATGATTGATATATTACAAAAATGTTCACCCCTGATTTTCAAGGTAACTTCATCGAAAAATGATACAGTTAATTGCATCCAAGTTGAGCCTATAAATAATAGTCTTCAAGTTAATTATGTAACTTAGAAAGCTTTTCGCTACGGTTGTTTTAATCTTCGCAGTTGTCGATTGTTTTATATTTTAGTGATGTTTTTAAGCATATATTTGTGATTTTGTCATATCGGATCCCGTTTGGGGTTTTTTCTTTCGATTTCGGATTTTGTCATATCGGATCCCGTTTGGGTTTTTTCTTTTGGATTTCGGATTTTGTCATATCGGATCCCGTTTCGGGTTTTTTCTTTTATTTCGGATTTTGTCATATCGGATCCCGTTTGGGTTTTTTCTTTCGATTTCGGATTTTGTCATATCGGATCCCGTTTGGGTTTTTTCTTTTGGATTTCGGATTTTGTCATATCGGATCCCGTTTGGGTTTTTTCTTTTGTTTCGGATTTTGTCATATCGGATCCCACGTGCACTGTTCTATTAGTTTACCTACACTCCTTACTTATTTGAATTTTGCCATATCGGATCCCGTTTGGGGTTTTTTCTTTTGGTTTCGGATTTTGCCATATCGATCCCGTTTGGGGTTTTTTCCTTTTGGTTTCAGATTTTGTCATATCGGATCCCACGTGGCACTGTTCTATTAGTTTACTACACTCCGTGTTACTTATTTAATTTTGCCATATCGGATCCATTCGAGTTTTTTTTCTTTCGGTTTTTCTTGGTTTTTTGCACAATTTTTATGTTTTGTGTTCTCTTCTATTGATTCATCTTATACCCCATCACTATTTAGATTTTGCCACATCGAATCCCGTTTGGGGTTTTTTCCTTTGATTTCGATTTTGTCATATCGGATCCCACGTGACACTGTTCTATTAGTTTACCTACCTTCCACGTTACTTTTTAAATTTTGCCATATCGGATACCATTCGAGTTTTTCTTTCTTTCGGTTTTTCTTGTTTTTTTGTAGATTTTTGTTTGCTTTTGTGTTCTCTTATATTGATTCGTCTTATACACCGCATCACTATTTGGATATTGCCATATCGGATCCCGTTTGGGGTTTTTTCTTTTGGTTTCGGATTTTGTCATACCGTATCCCGTTCGGGTTTTTTTCTTTCGGTTTTTCTTGGTTTCTTGAACAATTTTTTTGCTTTTGTATTCTCTTCTATTGGTTCATCTTATACCCCGCATCACTATTTGAATTTTGCCGTATCGGATCCCGTTTGGGGTTTTCTTTTCCGTTTTTTTCTTTGTTTTTTTATAGTTTTTTTGCTTTTGTATTCTCACCACCGCTACGTGGCACAGTTCTATTGGTCCACCTACACCGCGCGTTACGACTCAAATTTTACTACGGCAGATCCCGTTGGGTTTTTTTCCTTTCGGTTCTTCTTGGTTTCTTGCACAATATTTTTGTTTTTGTGTTCCCTTTTATCGATTCATCTTATACCCCACAACACTATTTGAATTTTACCGATTGGATCCCGTTTGGGGTTTTTTCTTTCGATTGTTTTTTGGTTTTTTTCATAGTTTTTTTGCTTTTTGTTCTCAACTAATATATTGTGAACTTTTACTTACATTTTGTTTTTTCTTCAATTTTGATTTTTGGTTTTATTACACAAACTAAATGTATGTATTCGATATTGCACACTTTTTGATGCGGTTTTCTTAGTTTTTCCGCACAAACATATTATGTTTTCTTCAAGTTATTTCCTGGTTCTTTTACACTTTTTTTTTCTTCAAATTTTTAAATAAGTTCAACGCAAATAACGAACCTGGATCAATACGACAACCCGCAAAGCGGGCCCAAAACTCACTAGTTTTTATAAAGAGGGTAGCAAACTTTTTGTCAGTAGATAAAAAAGAATCCATTTTAACATACAACAACCAACCTAGTAATATTCTAAAAAAAAGTACCAAACAAAAGATCAGCCGAGAAAAAGGGCGTGAACAGCACAGTGAAAGAAAGCATCCAAAAACAGCTAAGTTTCAGATTCCCTGACGCCGGAAAAACATGGATGGCCGGAAATCAGTGGTGGTTTCAGCCCTCCAGTTCGCTTGCTCCGATGATATCGCCACCAACGTTGACACCGCCGAACGGTTTTTTTCTTTCTTTATTTATTTTTTATTTATAAAACTCTTGCCTGCTTAAGTAGTTAAATAACTAGTTTGAAACAAATAAACAACTTATACTGATAGTTTTATCAAATATATTTAAGATTATGCTTCTGTCTCAATTAATTGTCCACTAAATAAAATATGTATTTATTGAACACTTGCGATTTTGTAAAATGATAGTTTTTTTTTTTTTTTTATCAAATTTATTTAAGAGAGATTCATGTTATTATATGTATAAAGTAACTGCGAATGTGAGATTAGCCTACTTTTTGTCGCAACACAGTTGTACACTGTGCATTTTACCGCTTGTGTTTGTTATCTATTGCCAAAAGTTATGTGGTGTGTATATATATATATATATATATATCAAAAATGTATAATCTTTTTTGTAGTAGACAATTACAGTATTTTGCGACATATTAGAATAGTAAGGTGGACAATAATTATGAAATTTAGGGAGTAGTAAATTTCACTAGTAATATCATGTTTGACTGCTATGTTTCAAATTGATATAAAAGCTAAAAAGTAAAAAAACCTTGAACCCCACCCGGAGGGCACAAGTTCGACAAACCTTAATTGGTACCGGTAGATGTTATGTTGTTAGACGTAGTTTTGACATCCATCTCATATAAATGGTCAACTTATGTTTTTTATGGTTTGTGTGGTCAATCTATGTTGTCTTGCATTGCAGGCTGGTGAGATCTGCTCATGAGAAGGGTGCTAATATCATCCTTATCCAGGTTAACTCATAAGTAAAGTAATTTTCTTTATATATAGAACGAGGTTTCACCATTTTTTTAGGAAGGGGTTCTAACATGGGAAGTGTAGGAAGCACTCTGAGAATGCTTCCGCATGTGCCCGCCAAGAAGGGGTCTTTTGATGCACCTGATCAACTCCATCATGTCAGGTGCATATTACCCTTCCAAGCGAGGACACATGGAAGCACCGGAGGACTTTCTATGTTTAAGTCCCTATATATATGCCAATTCTTGGTTGCATCATTAAACATTTGTGTAACCTTAGCACAACAACTTATAGTAACTTAAAAGCTGCTATATCCATTGATGTTAATGTCACTTTTTATTGTGTTCTGTGTATTGAAACATTGTATCGTCTTCGGCAGGAACTATTTGAGGGCTACTATTTCTGTCAAGCACAAAGAGAGGACTTCATTCAGCGGGCTAAACCTTACAAGGATCATCCCACAATTTTGAGGTGAACACTAAACCATTTTTGATCATGAGTTAGGACACTTGTTAAATGGTCATATCATAAATTAGTTACTTTTATTAGTTAAGCATATGTACATACATTACAGGATGCAACGACTTGCAAAGGAATTGGGGGTTGTTATACCTGTCAGTTTCTTTGAGGAGGCAAATAATGCACATTTCAATTCAATAGCCATAATCGATGCCGATGGAACTGATCTTGGAATATATAGAAAATCTCATATTCCCGATGGACCTGGTATGTTGTATGCTTATTAGATTACCTTAATTCTCATATAGTGTGGATTCAGTTCAATTTGAATGAACTGTTTCTTGCTTTTTTCCAGGGTATGAAGAAAAGTTTTACTTTAATCCAGGTGACACTGGCTTCAAGGTGAGTATTTGATACTCGTATGATATCAGATGTCTATTTTGACTGCTAAATAAGTCAAGTATCTACAACCTTACCTTGGTGTCTGTATACAGGTGTTCCAAACTAAGTTTGCGAAGATTGGAGTAGGTACGAATCCTTTAATCTTTAGATACCAATGTTTGACCAACTTCTGGCGAATATGCAATTCTATTAGAGGTGGCACCTTGGACTTGTTTACTTATAAATTAGCTGATTTTGGTCAAGTTTATTGTCAAATGGTCAAACAGGTAAAATAAAGAGTAAGCGAGTCAATATTGGTTGAGCAGATTGAAAGTCATCCGAAGTATATATTTATGTCCAAAACCTACCAGTTCCTTCTAACCAGAAAGTGGGATTAGTATTTAAATAATCGTTTTATGTAATCATATCTATACCCAATTTGCCACCTCTAAATTTCTACATTGTGATTAATGTTTTAGAAGACTATATGCACTTGCTTTTTGTTGTTTCAGTCCGATGTGTCTTAAAACTAGTAGCTTGTAAAAACCTGATATATTCTATTGTCAGCAATATGCTGGGATCAGTGGTTTCCAGAAGCAGCCAGAGCCATGGTTCTTCAAGGTGCAGAAATATTGTTTTACCCTACTGCTATTGGTTCTGAACCTCAAGACGAAGGTCTTGATTCGCGAGACCATTGGAAGCGAGTCATGCAAGGGCACGCTGGAGCCAATTTGGTGAGTCAAATGTGAATATCGAACACTGTCATCTCCAAATGTTAATTGTCAAGCAAAGTCATAACCTTTTGTAATTTAAAATATTGGTATTTTGTCTTAAGGTACCTCTTGTAGCATCAAATCGCATCGGCAAGGAAGTGATTCAGACAGAACATGGAAAAAGTGCAATTACATTCTATGGCAACTCCTTTATATCAGGTATTTATTTCTCGCTAATTGCTGCAGAGCTCCAACTGTGGTAAATATTACTAGAGGTGGAATGGTTGGGTTTGGTAATGGGGCGAATTGGGTTATGTTCAAAATGGGTAGTTTGTTTAAACCGGTTGCAGTGCGTTGGGTTAACCCAGAGTACTTGTTGTTGAAGCTTTTTACAAACTAGTATTGTATCAAATATATGATTACTAAAGTTACATTATTTCCTTAATAATCAAATTTTCATGTAAAACGGTTTTTGAGGTTTTACACATTGAAAGTACACGTTTTGCGACCCGTTTCTTTTTTATTTTTTTTCGAATTTTTTGATTTTACCTGTTTTTGTTTTGTTAGAACATTTCCCAAAGCGAACCACTTATAGGTGAAAGTGTCAAAGTTGTCACCTCTAGTTGTATAATAAATTCTGAACATAATCTCCCTAAAAACAGGACCTACGGGAGAAATTGTTGCAGTTGCTGATGACAAAAGTGAAGCAGTGCTTGTGGCACAGTTTAATCTGGATGAAATTAAATCTAAGAGACATAGCTGGGGAATATTCCGAGATCGACGGCCAGATCTATACAAGGTGCTTTTGACGTTAGATGGCAGCATCCGTTCATAATAACCTGTTCAAGTAATCCATCAATCTTTTCAATAACAATTCCATCATGTTCTGTTTAACTTTACTAGGAAATCATGAACATGAATTCCTTTCATAATAATATCCAAATTATCTGAGTTTAAATAGGATATATACCTACCTACTTTTCTTGGTATGGGTCTTTGTTGTGTGGGTCTGAACATCACAGGATGAGTGCTGTAACTTGTTACACATGCTCATCTACTTGTGGCTAAAGTAATTGCGTATAATACTTTCTGGTGAAGTTGGTCCACTAGATATATCAATAAATCAACTTAAGATCTATATTGGTGATTCAGAATTATCTAAAGATATAGACACCCCTTTTCTTGACTAGCCTTAGGTGATCGACATCCTTTGACTTTTGGTCACTGTCCTTAGATATCAGGATGCATGTGATTTGGATTAGCACTTCTATGCACTATCATGGTACCCTAGATATGGAGGCATGAATACTTTTTGTTAGTTATTGATTTTTTTTAGTGTATAGTGATTTCTGGTGATTTGTTGTGGTATTTGAGACCAACTCCAAACTCCAATGAGTGTTTTTAAGGATATCCTTAGGTATCCATACTTTTCTAAAAACAATTTAACCATTGAAGTATGTTCATTGATATGGTTGGAGGATGTCCTTTTTTTTGTTTGTATATGAAATGTAGTGATGTTTGTATGGATAGATGTAAAATTAAGAAACTTCAAGGATTTGTACGGATTGTAAGGATTTTAAGGATATGATGTGACAAGTCTTTAGAGATGGTCCGATGGTGGCCAGCGGTGGTGGTTTAAAAGATGGGGAAGGTGGGATATTGATGCAAGAGCGAAGGGAGATTGTGACGTGTCATATTTTCATTTTGGTGTAGAGAAGATCATGATGTATATTATTTCTATTGGAGCTTCTTAACTTTAAAAATGAGACGGCCAAATACTTTATACCTTATGTGATACTCGTACAAAGTATAATATAGTATTGTGATTCATTTATTTAGCCCTTAAACATGTTTCATTTAAAGATATTTAGAAGAACACCAGAAAGATCCTAAGTTGGTCCCCAAGCTTTTTATTCATATGACAACGTGTGATAAAAACTTGAACATGTTGCTTTCAAGATAATATGTAAAAGTATCATATCTCATATGGTTCATTATCATCACATAAATGATCTTGGGTCTCAGATTCATATTTCATTACCTTGTTCATGTTTAGATGTACCAAGCTTTTGGGCCAAAAAATGCTCTTTTTTTTCTAACAAAAAATTATGTATGTCAGTATGTGACTAATTTGATAAACCTACATATATGTATAAAATGTAATGTTGATATATGACATGATCAATGATCAAGTTTTAGATAAAGACAACGTTTTTTTTTTTTTTTCCTTTTTTTCTTCAATTTTAATCTATGAGTGTTACCAAATAATTTTTGACAAGTTTCAGAGTAATACTAGATTTTTTAGGCATGTTGCCAATTAGTCCCATATATTATTACTTATTGCTCTAGATTTCAGAATTATATCTTTTATTTATAAAAAAAAAAATCATGGCTGGAAAAAAGATATATTTTTATCTCTTTGATTTTGAGTTACAAAGAAGGTAAGAAACTTGTTTATGCATGGAGTGATAAGGAGAATGCTTGGGAAAGTGTTAAATTATTGTTTGAATATGATCGAGAATCAAAATGACATGAACATGACATGTATGTATATATCATTCAGCTCAATAAAGAAAATTGCTAGTTGTTTGATATTAGATATGATTGGAACTTTACAAATTGGCACTTGATTAACCTTAATGCTGCTCTTATGATCATTCTTCCCTAATATCCTTTTCCTTCATATTATCATTACCCTTACCTCTACCATTTTTGGTTCTGTCTTTCTTTTCGACCTCCGCTTCATCATCAAACGGGATAAACTGCAACTTTAATCTTCCATCTTCTCTGTACGCATGCAAGATTTCATGCGCAGAGATCTTTTCCTCCTTAAGAACGAGCCTGCCATTGTATCGATAAGATTTAAAACACACCCGCCTTCCAATAGAAGAAATTGGTGGTGGAATTTCCTTGCCACTAATCCTTGATCTCTTCTGTTCACCTGAGATTCTTGATTTCGCATGCTTTGTTGTATGCATGTATCGTTGTTCCCATTGCTCATTTAAGTTTTCAACGTCATCAAAGCTCTCAATCCCGAGGGTTTCTGATAAACTCTCGGAATTATGATCAGGGGATGGAGTTGTGTCACTTTTTTCGTTGATACTGAATCCTGAAAACACGTCCGTTGGTGAATTATCAAGCAGTTCCGTGGGCGTAATGTGTTTACATGAAGATAGGGGTGGTAAAGGGTCTAATGGAATATCAAAGATGTGTTGAAGGCTTTTGCAGGCAGCCATGTTTTCTCTTGCATTTGTTGTTTTTTATATGAATAAAAACCAAATACAAAATAACAAGAGGATAAGGGGGGAGAAAATAGTTATTTTAGAGAGAAAGTGTTGTTAGGTTAGGAAGACCAATTCATAAAGTTAATCTTCATATGAGAAGGGCGATGCTATTAAATAGGGGAGCATGTGTTGGCTTTTTTAGTTTTGGGAGGATTTGGTTACAATTTGGTGGTCATAGATTTATGTTGGTAGATATTTGTTTCCATGTTAAATGTCATATATCATTAAGTAAAAGTAGTCAATTATCAATTTATCATATATAGTTTGTTTATTTTGTTGTTTATTCTAAATTTGAACTTTTTTAGGAAAAAATGATTTTGAAACGTTTTCATCAATGATTTTTATGCTTACTGAAAATTGTTGGTAAATGGTACCTAGATGTTTTTGCTAAGAAATGGTTCATTATTTCTCTCTCATCAGTTTTTTCACCTTAACACTATTCCATGACTTCTGAAATAAGAATCCAACACAACTATCTATTACGAGTACTTATTACTTATAACTAGCATGAATACTTATTTGTTTTCTTTATAAAAAATCCATAAAAAAAATTTTTTTTATTCAAAACTCTTAATTTATGGAACCTATTTAGGTTTCGACTACTAAATAGGTTATCTCAATTAGAAATTTCAAGTAAAATGTTCCATTTTTATGAATTTTTCCTTTTTTTAGTATCTAGATGTTCATGATATACACTACAAGAAAGTTGGTTTTTGACTTTTAGCTACGACATATATGAGTTTTGTGGAAGTGATCCCCAAAAAACCAAATTTGTTTTAGTGATGATATTTTCTTAAAAAAAAATATATATAAATATTTGTTTTTTTGAGATATATATAAACGTGAAATTTAGTTACAAAACTTAAGTTTTTATCAACACATAGTTATCCACGCTTCTTAGTTTTTATATACCTTTTCCACCCAAGATGTCCTCATCATAGAAGATTTGCGACACTCCACCTGAATTTTCGCGGCCCCCGAGAATACGATATCACATATTCAATTCACAATCGTAATCAGAATTAATCATTGAAATATGTTTATTTTTTAATTTATTCAAATAACAAAAGAAAAACTCACACGTAAACACATTCATATGCATCAATAATCTATCTATATAACAAAAGCTTCCATTTGGAAAGGCGTAAGGCTAACTCCTATCTCCATATCTTGGTTGCATTCTTTGCTTGCGTCAATAGATATAGCTGAACCATAGTCGATCGAAATTGTTTCTATCTTTTTCGGTTTGCCCCATCCGAAATCTATATCATAAAATCTGAGCTTTGGTGATCCCGCAATCACTATCATTGTTTTCGGCATCCCTTCTAATGTAACTTCTTTTGGTAATTTGATATTCAGGATTCCATCCTTATTGTTTAACATGTTGTGTAGATTCTCTCCGATTAACTTGGCAGCTGTAATAAATCCATCATTTCCCTTTTAAAAAATCCGTTTTTGCAAACGTCATACATCCGCTAATGCAGTTGCCGAAATATGTATCTGGAATCGGTGGATCCAAACGTCGATGGGGATTAAAAATATTAATATTTGTCGATCATCGTCTTTAAGTGCTTTTGCAAGGCAACGCCAAATATAAGCACATGTTATGGTTAAAGACGACACATATGATAATGTTGGCACTTTGGAGAGATGTTCTTGCATTAAGTTAGAGAGAGAAATGGAAGAATAAATGAGATGGGTGGTGGGGAGGGAGTGTAAGGATAGGGTTGGATAATCTTGGGTGGGTCATGGGTATGGGTTGGATCCAAGGGTTAACCCGTTTCATGTTTCTAGTAAATCAAACGTCATTTAGTATTCGTCTAGCACCGTGACGTCAAATAAATTGGCCAATTGACCCGTCAAGCGTGTTTGTCCATCATTTAGTCCCAAAACAAGTTTAAATAAGTTACTAATTAAACTAGCGAGTCAAATTGCACATAAAGTCAATGGATCAAAATCACGGATGTTACATATAGTCTTCACCAAAAAGAGTTTCGACCTTCACTAGCCTTAGAAATATATCATCTCGTTCAGGGTTGTTGACTAGTCTTTCGTAAAATGGTAAATTTCCATTCGCTAAAAATGATTCAGCCGTACCACATTGAGCAATCGATGTCCATGCATTCAAGAAACAAAACAAAGTGTTAGAATCAAGGAGGCTATGGTGAAAAGTCATTCCAATGGAAAAACCACAATTCGGAAAAAGTGTAACCTGAAGGGAAAAGACTAAGATCTTAATGTAATCTGATACCTTAGCATAGTCTCCGAGTAGAGGTATAAGATGGTAAAACTTATCACAGTTACGAGGATGATATCCAGTAAGATCATCAAAATCAAGATTACATTCTGCAGACGTACCTTGACAGAATCACCTTTTATATAACGGATTTTGGGTTTTATAATAGTACTAGTAGGGTATACAGTTATGTTACCACACTACAAATAATGTTGCATTTGTCCACACTTTTAGTTAGTGTGGACAAATTAAAAATTTTGTCACGCTTTTATGTGTGTAAAAATATGTAGAACTAAAAGTGTGTAGAAATTTATCCACACTAAAAAGTGTGTAGAACTAAAAGTTCACACTTTTTAGTATAGACTTTCATAATTATTTTGTAACACCCCATTTGTCCACACTAACTAAAATGTTAGTGTGGACAAAGTTACAAAATAATTATGAAAGTTCCACACTAAAAAGTGTGAACTTTTAGTTCTACACACTTTTTAGTGTGGATAAATTTCTACACACTTTTAGTTCTATATATTTTTACACACATAAAAGCGTGACAAAATTTTTAATTTGTTCACACTAACTAAAAGTGTGAACAAATGCAACATTATTTGTAGTGCCAGCAAAAAGGGGATAATGTTGAAGGGTGATTGACAATGAGTGTTTAAGCTTGGGGACAATTGTTTCGGTGAGTTGAGTTTTAGTGAGTGATGGAAGTTGATAGAAGAAAAGATAGTGAAGGGGAGTTTGACTAAGCTGTAAGATGTCCATGTAAGTCATTGCCAAAGAGGTATCACCTACGGTGGCGGTTGGTGGTGGTGATACTTGAGACTGATCCACAACAATAATAATAGGAAGGGATGCCATGGAGGGCGATATTTCAAATATAGTTAATGTCCTTGAATGAGTTTTATTTATAGCGGTTCATATGGTTGACAATAATTCACTTGCATACTATAAACGTGGTGTTGCCCTATGGGTTATTATCATTTTAATCGTCTATGTGGTTAATTAGTCATTTTTCATGTTTCGTTCGTGTTTTTTGCATGTTTATAATTTATGTTCTTTTTTACGATCAAATGTATTAAGACTTTGATTTTGTATCATATTTTTTTTAAACCCTGCCTGCCCAACAAGAAAAGTAAAAATCATTGTAAGTGGTGGTGAATTCGAGCAATAAGCTTTTGTTTATATATGGTGTTTATTATAGATCCAAAGATGTGTTAATATCATATTGGAACAACTAATCACTCTATATATATATATGCAGATATGCACATATATTTATCTCATAATATGTATATATAACTATATATAGTAATTTATTTTATATATATATATATATATATATATATATATATATATATATATATATATATATATATATATATATATATATATATATATATATATATATATATATATATATATATATATATATATATATATATATATATATATATATATATATATATATATATATATATATATATATATATATATATATATATATATATATATATATATATATATATATATATATATATATATATATAGATCATGACATAAACTAATAGATATATATATATATATAATATATATATATATATATATATATATATATATTATTTATATGTATATATATATAAATATATATGTATATATATATATATATATATATATATATATATGGGGGAAGTGAGTATGGGGTTGTCCCCCATCTAAGCTTAGATAGGGAACACCCTCACATTTTGATTTTTATAATCATAAAATATCATGGGGGCCCATAATATATATATATGTGTACCTTTATTACTTTATACATGTATATATATATATCCCAAATTCATCATCATATCCATACTTTCGATCTAAACTCTGGGCAACAATATCCTCCAACTTCTCAAACCACCGCCGCACAAAGATCAGATCAAGAGGTGGATGATGTAACTCGAACTAATCAGATCCATGCTTTCGATCTAATCAGATCCATGATTTCTATCTAATCTCTACCATTCACACCACTGCCGCACAAAAATCGATTTCATGGATTATGTAACTCGAATAACAGATTTCCGGCAGGTGGTAGCGGTGGTTGTCGGTTTGTTGGTTCTTTTCCGTAGCTAATCTTCCCATCAGAAAACTCATGTGAAAAGCAAGTGTTGAAAAATGTTCTTGATTTAAAATCTTATGGTGTTTCTTGATGATCTGGTGGTGTTTTTTTGATTAATTTTAACTTTGAATGATTTTATGGATTTTAAATTTATGATGAATGTAAATATGTGATTGAGATCTGGTGAGTGATCATGATGATGATGTAGAACATATAATATTAAGAGTTAATTACATTTTTCGTCCCTGTGGTTACATTTTTATTTAGAGTTAATTACATTTTTGATCCCTGAAAAAGCGAACTGACCATTTTGCCCATGGTGTGCCTCTCACGTGACCCGCTACTTAACGGACGTTTTGGTCGTGGACCAAATTTGTTAACGGAGTTCCATACTTAGGGATGAAAGACGTAATTTCGTATACTCAGGGATGATCCTTGAAAGTGGGGCAAACCACAGGGACGAAAAATGTAATTAACTCTAAAGATTATGTGTACAGTGTACTTACAATAATTATTTCATTTATTTATATAAAAACATGAAACAATAAAAATAATATAAAAAAAATCACAGCCCACCATTATTTCCTTTTACTTCTCCTTCCACCTGTTTCACTTTCATCCCAAGAACATCATGTATATCATATAGTGTATAAGTATAAATCTATCTTCATTGAACCCTTCTTTTCTCCAATAGGTAATCATCACACCACCACCATACCACTATCCCGTCACTACCAGACCACTCCCCAGCACCATATATATAACCTTCAAGATCTATAAATTCCACCACCAACAGATATATAATCTATTATTATATATACGGTATCATCAAAGGATTGCCGTCGCCACTTCCCTGCTCACCACCACACTGCATCGAAAGCATCTGTTTCGATCTATTTGCTGTACAAATGGGTATTGTATTTGTGTTAGATTTTAAATGGGTTTTGTATTTGTGTTTGATTTAAATGGGTTTTGTATTTGTGTTTGATTTAAATGGGTTTTGTATATATGTGTTCGATTTATATAAACGGGCTTTGATTTTTTAATCTGTACATTAAGGTTATTGGAATCTGGAAAGAGTCACCCGAATCTGGAGAGTTCACCGGAATCTAGAGATAGTCACCGGAAACTGCAAAAGTCACCAGAATCCGGCGACTTCTCCGGTGACCAGAAACTGGTGCTACATTGTTGCCGGCAATAAACTTGTTACATCGCAGTCTTCTTTATAATTGGATTGGTGATTTTCATAGTGTTCCTCTCATATAATGTAACTAGTCTGTATAAATTTATATACATGTAAGATGTATATGGTATAAATATCTATCAATAAACTAAAACAGGATTAAAGCTCTCATTGATCAACATATATGACGCATTATTAAAACGACACGTCCTTTTGATCATATTCATTAAAAAAAACTTATTATTTTAATTTATAAATATATTATTTATAGTATATCCAAATAAATAAATATATAATATATATCTATACGTAGCTATATTGTTTTTTCTTAATTTCCTAATTCTAATACAAGTATACAAACTTTTCCCTATTTAACTAAACATCGACTTTATATATGCATCTATATCTTTATTAATCTATCAATTGGTATGTTTAGTGAATTGGTTTTTTATCCAAAGTTTATTTCTTTTACTACATAGTCGACCACTCGACCTTATATATACATCGAAAGTTTATTTATCTATGTCTACAATTGAAAAGTATTCATTATCTTTCTTTTGGTTTATATTAACTATTAATTACAATTATTATTATGTTTGTTTGCTTATTAGATAATAAAGTTATGTTTGTATTATGTGTATGGTCTGTTTTCATGTTATAGTTTTTGGTGAAAGGGGCTATTACTCCATACGCAATTGATCCTTCTATGTTTGCGCATAATTCGAACGCGAAAAACACCTTATTTTTCCAATCCATTGTTGTCCGAAAAACTTGAGATTATATATCTTTATTATTATTTATATTATGTTGTGTTATTGTTTACAAAATATACATATAAATATTATTAGTCAATCCGCGCATCACGCACGGGTATTAGTACTAGTTATACAAATAAATGTTTAATGAATTATAGTCCACATAGGCATTAAGGGTTGACTTGACAAGTGACGTGGCGGGTGACATGGCACTTACCAGTTACAATTTGTAAGTTACCCGGTAGCATACATCACATAGCCAAAAAAACGAAGGTACATACATCACATAACTATTTGAGTAGTTCACTACATTACATAAGCATTTGGTCATAGTTGGTTACACTCTGATGTCATTATCCCTACAAAATAATATCAAAAGATGGCAACGATCCTAAGCATAAAAGCAGGGCAAATGAATCCGTGATCCACGTAAGTCCAAGCCCGGGTTCTAATGCAATCATCAATCATACTTCTCGTCCTTGATTACCTGAAAAGTGTATTAAACAAGGTCAACACTAGGTTGATGAGTTCGTAGTAACGGTTCACAAGGAACCATCCAAGTCACAATATGTGTAAAAAGTATAAGCGAGTCATAATATGTATAAAGTGTGAGTAAACCATAACTTACGATAAACCATCGCGTTACATATGAATGCAAAGAGGGTTACTCATGGCGTAACCTAGCCACGTATTAGTACTCGTACAAGTGTCTCATCACAATAGTTAGAGAAAGCATAATAGGTATGTCCAAACAATAAGACGTCAATAATGTATCATAAGTGTACCACGACAACAACAAAAACCACCACAACCACAATGTTCTCAAGTATGAAATACTTGGTAGTACGCCGTACGAAAGCGCGTTCTCAAGTGTGTGACACTTGGGAGTACGTAGTACAAATCATCAAGTACGAATACTTGGGAGTACGTCGAACCAATCAATAAGTACGTGCATAACCAAATCCATTCACAAGTCCATCGTACCCCAATCCCACCAAAACCACAATGCACATACATTTCATATGCCTTTACATTTAAGGAACCATAGATGCTTATATATAGGGTCACCCGCAGCCTTTCCACCACATCTACAACTCATTAAATGTATCATCGTCTTCCATATATGTACAACTATCCTAATCACGTCACATAATCCAAATCGAAAACATAATCCAACAACAATAAGCTAAACCGTCAAACAAATCAATCAAACAATCAATCAAGCATGTGTACACTTTTCAGCCCGAATCTTAATCGAGTAGGGACTATGGAACTCACCTCAATCGAGCAATCTCAAGTTAGAACAAGCTATAATCGTCAAATGATCGTCTCGTGTCCACCACCTATCAACATGCATATTACATTCACAAGTCAAGTCTTAGCTTTTATGGTTGTGCTAGTGATTTTAGGTTTATCGCATGTAAATTGGATAGGAATGGCTAATAACGACTCAAGGAGGGTTTAACGAGGCTTAAGGATAAGTGCATAGAAGTCTTGGTAAAGGAAGAAGTCGAATTAAGAAGATATGAGACTCATAGACACTTATGAGTCGCATATATAGTTGAAAGAAATGGATTTTGTTGACACCTTCAGGTCATGAGACTCATACACAATTATGAGTCGCAAATAATGAAACAGTGAGCAAGAGATTTTGAGCTTCAGGTGATGAGACTCATAAATACTTATGAGTCGCATGGCCTGACATATTATTTTGGGAAAAGTTGCGTACGAGACTCATAAGATTTTATGAGTCGCAAATAATGAAGCAGTGAGCAAGAGATTTCGAGCTTCAAGTGATGAGACTCATAAATCCTTATGAGTCGCATGTTTTGGGTAACCTGCACTTGTTCTTGGAGCCAAACACGAACCAAACACCACCTAAACTTTATTTTTTGACCTCAAAATCGACCAAGGAAGGTTTAGAACTCATTTTCAAGCATGAACAAACATATTTGAACATAAATAAACATAACCCATATCACAATTTCGATCTAAAACACCAAATTCGTGTTAAATTTGTTTTTGACCCGTTTTGACTTTTGGCAAAAACCCTAATTGATCTAGAATCGGTTCTTGGAGGTTTGGAACTCATTTTTGCAGCTTGTATGAACATATTTAGACACAACCCACTTCAAAACTTGATTCAAAACATCCATTTTTAGCTTAGATTCGAAATTGACCTAATTTACCCATTTTGAAACCCTAATTTTTGACCCATTTCGGTTTTGACCTACAATTTGACTCAAGAACACTTGGGTTTGACTAGAAACATGTTAATAGACATACAATGATGAATTTGAGTGAAATGTAACTTACCAAAACCTTCACCAAATGCTTGAATCCGAATTTGACCCGTTTGAAGAGTTTTCTTGCAATTTGACTAACCAACTTTTAATATGATGTTAAGGAGATGTTAATGATGATATTTCTTACACTAATCTATCCCAAACAACATTAAATGATGAAGAGAATTTAGAGAGAGAGAGAGATGCTCTTGCATTAAGTTAGAGAGAGAAATGGAAGAATAAATGAGATGGGTGGAGCCGTGGAGGGGAGGGAGTGTGAGGATAGGGTTGGATATCTTGGGTGGGTCATGGGTATGGGTTGGATCCAAGGGTTAACCCGTTTCATGTTTCTAGTAAATCAAACGTCATTTAGTATTCGTCTAGCACCGTGACGTCAAATAAATTGGCCAATTGACCCGTCAAGCGTGTTTGTCCATCATTTAGTCCCAAAACAAGTTTAAATAAGTTACTAATTAAACTAGCGAGTCAAATTGCACATAAAGTCAATGGATCAAAATCACGGATGTTACATATAGTCTTCACCAAAAAGAGTTTCGACCTTCACTAGCCTTAGAAATATATCATCTCGTTCAGGGTTGTTGACTAGTCTTTCGTAAAATGGTAAATTTCCATTCGCTAAAAATGATTCAGCCGTACCACATTGAGCAATCGATGTCCATGCATTCAAGAAACAAAACAAAGTGTTAGAATCAAGGAGGCTATGGTGAAAAGTCATTCCAATGGAAAAACCACAATTCGGAAAAAGTGTAACCTGAAGGGAAAAGACTAAGATCTTAATGTAATCTGATACCTTAGCATAGTCTCCGAGTAGAGGTATAAGATGGTAAAACTTATCACAGTTACGAGGATGATATCCAGTAAGATCATCAAAATCAAGATTATTACATTCTGCAGACGTAACCTTGACAGAATCACCTTTTATATAACGGATTTTGGGTTTTATAATAGTACTAGTAGGGTATACAGTTATGTTACCACACTACAAATAATGTTGCATTTATCCACACTTTTAGTTAGTGTGAATAAATTAAAAATTTTGTTACGTTTTTACGTGCGTAAAAATATGTAGAACTAAAAGTATGTAAAAATTTATCCACACTAAAAAGTGTGTAGAACTAAAAGTTCACACTTTTTAGTATAGACTTTCATAATTATTTTGTAACACCCCATTTGTCCACACTAACTAAAATGTTAGTGTGGACAAATTGGTGTTACAAAATAATTATGAAAGTCCACACTTAAAAAGTGTGAACTTTTAGTTATACACACTTTTTAGTGTGGATTAATTTCTACACACTTTTGTTTTTATATATTTTTACACACATAAAAGCGTGACAAAAATTTTAATTTATTCACACTAATCAAAAGTGTGGACAAATGCAACATTATTTGTAGTGCCAGCAAAAAGGGGATAATGTTGAAGGGTGATTGACAATGAGTGTTTAAGCTTGGGGACAATTGTTTCGGTGAGTTGAGTTTTAGTGAGTGATGGAAGTTGATAGAAGAAAAGATAGTGAAGGGGAGTTTGACTAAGCTGTAAGATGTCCATGTAAGTCATTGCCAAAGAGGTATCACCTACGGTGGCGGTTGGTGGTGGTGATACTTGAGACTGATCCACAACAATAATAATAGGAAGGGATGCCATGGAGGGCGATATTTCAAATATAGTTAATGTCCTTGAATGAGTTTTATTTATAGCGGTTCATATGGTTGACAATAATTCACTTGCATACTATAAACGTGGTGTTGCCCTATGGGTTATTATCATTTTAATCGTCTATGTGGTTAATTAGTCATTTTTCATGTTTCGTTCGTGTTTTTTGCATGTTTATAATTTATGTTCTTTTTTACGATCAAATGTATTAAGACTTTGATTTTGTATCATATTTTTTTTAAACCCTGCCTGCCCAACAAGAAAAGTAAAAATCATTGTAAGTGGTGGTGAATTCGAGCAATAAGCTTTTGTTTATATATGGTGTTTGATTATGAGATCCAAAGATGTGTCATATCATATTGGGTGCAAAAAACAATCATCTGATTATATAGTGTTCTTAATGGACAATATCAGCCATGAAGTTTGATGGCCCTATCAAGTAGAGCAGTTTCTGTTGGAGGCAGGTGTCACACCCCGTTGTAGCGGAAATACAGGGTTAACAAATAATTGCGTACTAATCAGAAGGTAAATAGAGATTACATCCATTAATGCCAATACATGTTCAATACAAGTACAATCGTTCAAATGTGGACCTCAAAATACGAATACAAGTCATCCTCATTTGGAACTGGGCCCACTGAATACGAGTTCAATAAATTGGACAGTCTAGTATAATTAAAGCTAATAACATGAGAGTCCTCAAATGTCTGATGCTAATTGTACGTCCAATGTCAAAAGAATGGCCCTGTAATGCCAAATACGATTCCAAGACTTACTGTTGGTCACCTGAAAAGCATGTAATTTGAGAGGATCAACTATCGAAATAGTTGGTGAGTTTACAGTGTGTTTGACTAAAAGATCAGTCGTCATTGGGAGCACACAATGACATGTAGTTATTAAGACAAGACAGTCGGGAGCAAGGTCCGACAATAAGACTAATTTCCCTCGCACAGGTCTCCCGTCTATAATGGGGTGCGGACCAGAACCAAGACAGTCAGGCACAAAAACTGACAAGACAACCATTAGGATCTCATAATGGTAATAACTACATAGGGGCAACATTTTAGTTCGTCAAACACAAAGAACAATTTAGTCAGCCGACAACATGGCAAGTCGAAGTCATTTAGTTCAATATTTCATAAGACATGTATACACATTTTCAGACAGCCGTCAACATGGCAAGACATAAGACAAATGATTTAATTTACCAAATCTCATGGCATAGACAAAGACAAATCATTTATAAAGTAGTCGTGTATACATTACATGATGGTGATGATGATGATGATGATGATGATGATGATGATGATGATGATGATGATGATGATGATGATGATGATGATGATGATGATGATAAGGAGATGATGATGATGATGATGATGATGATGATGATGATGATGATGATGATGATGATGATGATGATGATGATGATGATGATGATGATGATAATGATGATGATGATGATGATGATGATGATGATGATGATGATGATGATGATGATGATGATGATGATGATGATGATGATGATGATGATGATGATGATGATGATGATGATGATGATGATGATGATGATGATGATGATGATGATGATGATGATGATGATGATGATGATGATGATGATGATGATGATGATGATGATGATGATGATGATGATGATGATGATGATGATGATGATGATGATGATGATGATGATGATGATGATGATGATGATGATGATGATGATGATGATGATGATGATGATGATGATGATGATGATGATGATGATGATGATGATGATGATGATGATGATGATGATGATGATGATGATGATGATGATGATGATGATGATGATGATGATGATGATGATGATGATGATGATGATGATGATGATGATGATGATGATGATGATGATGATGATGATGATGATGATGATGATGATGATGATGATGATGATGATGATGATGATGATGATGATGATGATGATGATGATGATGATGATGATGATGATGATGATGATGATGATGATGATGATGATGATGATGATGATGATGATGATGATGATGATGATGATGATGATGATGATGATGATGATGATGATGATGATGATGATGATGATGATGATGATGATGATGATGATGATGATGATGATGATGATGATGATGATGATGATGATGATGATGATGATGATGATGATGATGATGATGATGATGATGATGATGATGATGATGATGATGATGATGATGATGATGATGATGATGATGATGATGATGATGATGATGATGATGATGATGATGATGATGATGATGATGATGATGATGATGATGATGATGATGATGATGATGATGATGATGATGATGATGATGATGATGATGATGATGATGATGATGATGATGATGATGATGATGATGATGATGATGATGATGATGATGATGATGATGATGATGATGATGATGATGATGATGATGATGATGATGATGATGATGATGATGATGATGATGATGATGATGATGATGATGATGATGATGATGATGATGATGATGATGATGATGATGATGATGATGATGATGATGATGATGATGATGATGATGATGATGATGATGATGATGATGATGATGATGATGATGATGATGATGATGATGATGATGATGATGATGATGATGATGATGATGATGATGATGATGATGATGATGATGATGATGATGATGATGATGATGATGATGATGATGATGATGATGATGATGATGATGATGATGATGATGATGATGATGATGATGATGATGATGATGATGATGATGATGATGATGATGATGATGATGATGATGATGATGATGATGATGATGATGATGATGATGATGATGATGATGATGATGATGATGATGATGATGATGATGATGATGATGATGATGATGATGATGATGATGATGATGATGATGATGATGATGATGATGATGATGATGATGATGATGATGATGATGATGATGATGATGATGATGATGATGATGATGATGATGATGATGATGATGATGATGATGATGATGATGATGATGATGATGATGATGATGATGATGATGATGATGATGATGATGATGATGATGATGATGATGATGATGATGATGATGATGATGATGATGATGATGATGATGATGATGATGATGATGATGATGATGATGATGATGATGATGATGATGATGATGATGATGATGATGATGATGATGATGATGATGATGATGATGATGATGATGATGATGATGATGATGATGATGATGATGATGATGATGATGATGATGATGATGATGATGATGATGATGATGATGATGATGATGATGATGATGATGATGATGATGATGATGATGATGATGATGATGATGATGATGATGATGATGATGATGATGATGATGATGATGATGATGATGATGATGATGATGATGATGATGATGATGATGATGATGATGATGATGATGATGATGATGATGATGATGATGATGATGATGATGATGATGATGATGATGATGATGATGATGATGATGATGATGATGATGATGATGATGATGATGATGATGATGATGATGATGATGATGATGATGATGATGATGATGATGATGATGATGATGATAAAACCCTAATTATTATTGCAAAATGATTACTTCCTTTGATTTCTCCTTTGATTTCCTTGCCAAAACAGATTTTGATATTCAAGAGATTTTTGTGTGTATGATTCTTGTGGGGGTGATCGACTAGACAAAAGAAACAAGGGGGGAGGGCTTTGTTGTTCCTTTTACTGCCACATAAACAAAAACCAACCCATGTGGCTTCTTTTGGGTATTTTTAATACCCCTAATTTGGTAAAATGCTTACGATTAAATACCGTATGACCAAAAGGTTATAATTTAAAGTAAAGTATTTTTCATCGTGTTATTTAAATCAAGACAAGTCAATAAAGTTTCGTCAAAGTGAACTTTATAATATTAAGTCTAGACAGTCTATTTATTTTGTACAAGACATAACCTTTAAATATTTATTTAAAGTTATTTTTAAGACTCGGCATTCGTCTAAATAGCTAATAGTCTACGTCATCAAGATACATCTAATTTGACTAAGTCAAAAGTCCAAAACTCTAATAATTTTCACGTCTAATGACTGTCTAATTGAGATTAAGACTAACCCGCTGTTAATTAATTACGAGTTGTCACAGCAGGACAATGACCCAACATATATTTTCACTTCTATTGACACTGCATTAACTGGTTCAATTCCGCGAAAGGTAATCCAGAATTCCGGTAGCTAGGCACTTCTATGATTCAAGCCTGTAAAATTACAAATTTGACTTGAACATGCGGTGTAGCAATTAAGGGTCATACCACACCATGCAACTCATACTTTCAACTAATCCTTCTATAGCATCTTAATTTTACTTTTCTCAACACACATCTTCAAATTTTGTTGGCATCACCAACCCACACTACATTTATATAATTTTTCAAAAAAAAGTTCCACATTTTCAATGGTCAATGGTTTGTCTTCTAGCCATTATGACTTCCAAACCCATGAAACATCAACCCATGCTCAAACCATGTTGATAGCGGCGGTATGCATGGGTTTAGGGATGGCAACGAGCCGGGTATATGAAATCCCGGACCCGGACCCGATTAAAAATCCCCGCCCCAAACCCGGACCCAGACCCGACGAGTCCCCGTTTATCTACTAACTGTCGGGTAACGGGTTTCCCCACGGGTAATCGGGGATCCGTTAACATATTTATGGTTTTTTTATATTCATTCACAAGCAACATAATCGAACAGGTGGTACTTACGTATGTTATCAAAATATAAATCTATTAAATAATGTAAATTCAGAATGCTAATGTATTGAAAATTTAGAACGGTAGCCAAAGTGGTACCTCAATTCACGATGAAGCTAACAGAATGAAAAATTATTACATTTCATCCTATATTTATATAGGAGTATATACTTGTGAGTTGTGATTACTTAATATGTTAACTCAGTTGGCATTGCATACCTTTATATACATATTGGAAATAGAAATATTACTATAATGTAATGTATCATATGTGGGTCGGGTATATGGGTTCGGGACGGGTTTCGGGTATGCGAGTTTTAATCTAAAACCATCCCCGGACCCGGACCCGTAAAAAAAAGTTAATATCATCCCCATACCCGCCCTAGACCCGGGTACCCGGCCCAAAAATGTCGGGTTTCGGTTTTCTCCATCGGATACGGGTCTTTTTGCCATCCCTACATGGGTTGAGTGTAAGTGTGTAACCCATGCTCCAACCCACATCTAATGCCAACACCCTTAATAGTGTGATTATTAGGGAAATGTCTTAAATCCACCTTAAAAATAATTACGATTTGATACATTAATCAAACATGACCAACACCTCTGTTTGACCGGCTCCATCAATGCTCTTCTTGTTTGTTGACCGTGTGAATTCTGAAAATCCCATATTCCCATATGCTTGTAAAACATGTACTGTTAACAATATTTTATTTAGATAATTAGTTGTTTACTTGTAGGTAAGTTTCATGTAAGGAATATTGACATATGAACATTATTAATTTTAAGTATAACTTGTTTTGTTCTTATGTGACCGAATTTGTTCATACATATCATTTTACATATGAACATCAAGTTATATTTTAAATGTTCTTATGGTTTTTACAATTTAAATATGGTTTTTACAATTTAAATAGTTTTTACACAAACTTTTTATATATCCTTGATTGATTACTATCATTACAATTTTCAAGTAGAATGAGCATTAACTCCTACCTAGGATGACACTGAATCATTTTAAAAAAAAAAAAAAAAAAAAAAAAAAAAAAAAAAAAAAAAAAAAAAAAAAAAAAAAAAAAAAAAAAAAAAAAAAAAAAAAAAAAAAAAAAAAAAAAAAAAAAAAAAAAAAAAAAAAAAAAAAAAAAAAAAAAAAAAAAAAAAAAAAAAAAAAAAAAAAAAAAAAAAAAAAAAAAAAAAAAAAAAAAAAAAAAAAAAAAAAAAAAAAAAAAAAAAAAAAAAAAAAAAAAAAAAAAAAAAAAAAAAAAAAAAAAAAAAAAAAAAAAAAAAAAAAAAAAAAAAAAAAAAAAAAAAAAAAAAAAAAAAAAAAAAAAAAAAAAAAAAAAAAAAAAAAAAAAAAAAAAAAAAAAAAAAAAAAAAAAAAAAAAAAAAAAAAAAAAAAAAAAAAAAAAAAAAAAAAAAAAAAAAAAAAAAAAAAAAAAAAAAAAAAAAAAAAAAAAAAAAAAAAAAAAAAAAAAAAAAAAAAAAAAAAAAAAAAAAAAAAAAAAAAAAAAAAAAAAAAAAAAAAAAAAAAAAAAAAAAAAAAAAAAAAAAAAAAAAAAAAAAAAAAAAAAAAAAAAAAAAAAAAAAAAAAAAAAAAAAAAAAAAAAAAAAAAAAAAAAAAAAAAAAAAAAAAAAAAAAAAAAAAAAAAAAAAAAAAAAAAAAAAAAAAAAAAAAAAAAAAAAAAAAAAAAAAAAAAAAAAAAAAAAAAAAAAAAAAAAAAAAAAAAAAAAAAAAAAAAAAAAAAAAAAAAAAAAAAAAAAAAAAAAAAAAAAAAAAAAAAAAAAAAAAAAAAAAAAAAAAAAAAAAAAAAAAAAAAAAAAAAAAAAAAAAAAAAAAAAAAAAAAAAAAAAAAAAAAAAAAAAAAAAAAAAAAAAAAAAAAAAAAAAAAAAAAAAAAAAAAAAAAAAAAAAAAAAAAAAAAAAAAAAAAAAAAAAAAAAAAAAAAAAAAAAAAAAAAAAAAAAAAAAAAAAAAAAAAAAAAAAAAAAAAAAAAAAAAAAAAAAAAAAAAAAAAAAAAAAAAAAAAAAAAAAAAAAAAAAAAAAAAAAAAAAAAAAAAAAAAAAAAAAAAAAAAAAAAAAAAAAAAAAAAAAAAAAAAAAAAAAAAAAAAAAAAAAAAAAAAAAAAAAAAAAAAAAAAAAAAAAAAAAAAAAAAAAAAAAAAAAAAAAAAAAAAAAAAAAAAAAAAAAAAAAAAAAAAAAAAAAAAAAAAAAAAAAAAAAAAAAAAAAAAAAAAAAAAAAAAAAAAAAAAAAAAAAAAAAAAAAAAAAAAAAAAAAAAAAAAAAAAAAAAAAAAAAAAAAAAAAAAAAAAAAAAAAAAAAAAAAAAAAAAAAAAAAAAAAAAAAAAAAAAAAAAAAAAAAAAAAAAAAAAAAAAAAAAAAAAAAAAAAAAAAAAAAAAAAAAAAAAAAAAAAAAAAAAAAAAAAAAAAAAAAAAAAAAAAAAAAAAAAAAAAAAAAAAAAAAAAAAAAAAAAAAAAAAAAAAAAAAAAAAAAAAAAAAAAAAAAAAAAAAAAAAAAAAAAAAAAAAAAAAAAAAAAAAAAAAAAAAAAAAAAAAAAAAAAAAAAAAAAAAAAAAAAAAAAAAAAAAAAAAAAAAAAAAAAAAAAAAAGAAAAAAAAAACAGCACCTGTCATGAAAAGAAAGCGCAACTGTCATACAAAAACTAAAAAATCAATTTCACGTGAAAAACAAGCTAGCCTAAAACAAGTTAGACTCGAGGTCATAGAAGGCCGGGTTGCAAATTGCAACAGTCTTGGTACTTTGGTCTGTTGATACTTCTTTTAGGTGTAAGGAGGACAAGGTTCAAAAAAGATTTTGTGGCTCGTGACCATACATATGTTTCTTTTTAATTTAGAGTTGATTGTGTTTGATTAAGTCAGTGTTTGACTTGAATAAAGTATTATAGCATTTCTCATAAATAATTAGGTATTTATGTTTTTGTAATATATGTTTGATAGCATAACCTTTGATAGGATTGGTCACACCTGGGTCAACTTAATTAGGCTATTATATAGAGATCAATGTCGTCACTTGTCAAAGACTCAAAGGCGATCAAGGTGCTCGCCTAGGCGACAAAGTGGGCGTTTTTTGAGCATATTCGACAAGGGGAGTGATAAATCATAAAACAATAACTTTTTATATATAAACAAATGTACATGTATATAGTAGTACATTGTGCGGTATAATATGTATCATTGTTGTAAATGGCTAAAAGTTGTTGTAGATTATCAATATCCGACGGTCGTTTTTTTCCCCTTCTTTTCATGAATTCATTTTCTCATTATATTCCTTTTTTCCCGAAACAATAACGGTTCAAATTGTGTTTTTTTTTTAATAGTCAGTCGGTATTCGACATCAAGAGACACTGTACATAAGTGTCATAACGAGGACTACTAATGAATAATAAAATAATCAGCTCTCATTTTCCTCTCTTTCCGTCGTTCCATTTTTGGATATGTTTCTTTTCTTCTTTTATCTGCCTATCTTACATTCGAATATTTTGAATAATATAATCTTTAGGAAGATTTATCATTTTCCTTTATTAGCTATAAGATCATTAAGTAGTGTCCGACTAATACATACCGGCTACTTTTGTATGAAAGAAACTTTGAATTTATGAGTATGGTCGCACACAGATACTTTTCCCTTTTATCTATGTGGAATAACAAAAGAAACGTATAAGGTAACTATATGAGAAAAAACCAATGTGTTATACTTATTGGGTCAATTATAACTTCTCTTTCCAATATAATCTGTTAGTCAAGTAACAAACAATTCCAAATCAGATTTATTCTCTTGATCAACCACATCAAGAAAAACGGGATCAACCGTCACGTGACTCTCAACGTGAACCTTAAACTTATGTCCCCACCACACCACCCTCGCCACACCTTCAATATCCACAGTCGCATCGAGCACCATTTCCCTCCGCCCTACATCCGCCATTAGCTGCACCGCATGGTGTGCCATCTCCATGCTGCTCAATCTTGCTGGAAGGTGAAGCAATTGACACGAGTTAGGTGGTTGAGACCCCGCGGATACCTGATAATGCTCAACACATTAATATGTACACGATACCAATAAAAGATTAGATCATACAGTTTTAGGAACAATCGAATAATAGTGATAGTCATCCAATTGTAGGATTTAATATAGATACAAGATACTCAATTTTTGTGTATTTTGAAATTTATATTAAAGTTAAAATAGTTAATTATTTCATAAACGTCAAACTGTCTAAGTACAGAACCCACACCTTTGAAAGGGCCCAAAGTTTTCTAGTTCAATAATCATACTTATGGACTGTTTTAGCCCACTTAAAATTAAAAAGCCAGCCAGCCCTATTATATCAGTTTAAGTAGTTTTGAAACCGCATCGAAATGTCTAGTCACTAGGGCTGGAAAAGGTTCGGTTCAGTTCGGTTAGCTAGAAATTTCAAACCGTTTTTCGGGTTTCGGTTCGGTTCGGTTAGTTAGAAATTTTGAACCGTTAATTTCGGTTACCCGAAAAAGTCGGTTAATTTCGGTTTTATTTTCGGTTAACCATTTATTAAAGTTATGCTAATATAAAGTTTAAGTTTTCAATTATAATAGTCAATTTACATTGTATTAGTTAATTTTTCTATGTATAATAGTTATTTAACAACATTAATATTTTGTTTTATAAATAAATATACATTACATCTAATTTTGAATTACTTTTTTCTAACGTTATATTTATGCAATGCAAGTTTCTATTTAAGAGTATCATGATTTACTACTTAAAATGTCTTCTATATGATATTACTAATATTTTTGATAAATATTTTAAACAAAGTTAACAACTTTTCTTAAAAAGAGTATATATATATAAGAAAATTACTTAGAATATCCAAAACTAATCATAGATGTGAAAGAAAGTTAGTGAAATTGTTAATATTTTAGGCAACAAATACAAAAAATTAGCTAAATAGATGTGTAAATGATGTATTCATTTAATACATATATGTGTAAATATACATATATATGATTATATGTAGGTATATATCAAAATTCGGTTCGATTCGGTTAACCGCGGGTAATGAATATTGAAAACCGTAACCGAACCGTTACACATCGGTTTTTTTGTTTTCGGTTTTTTCGGGTTTCGGTTTTTTCGGTTTCGGATCACACGGTTCGGACCGGTTTTTCGGTTTTCCGGTTCATTTCTTACACCCCTACTAATATAGACTTCTCTTATAAAAAGAGTCTAAGGTACCATTTTGAAGATGACCCGAGAAAAAATTCAGTTACGGCCATAGCCAATAGATATTGTCATTTAAGTTGCGCAACTCGTCCACCAAAAATAACTCAACTAGGAAAACAGTACAAAATACGAGTAAAAAGTAACAGGGGGGAATGAAATTCGATATATTTTTTTTTTTACCATTCTTTTAATTTTTTATTATTTTTTTTAATTTGATACATTTCCATAACTTTGGTGACATAGTTAACTTTATTATTCATATTCATATTCATATCTAATATCTAACAATATACGAGTAACTCAAATAGAGATTAGAATTTGAATATTTTGGTTACTAATTAAATTACACGTGTCTCTTGAAACGATAAAAATAATTCTTAGATCATTAGTTAAGGGACAAAGTTTACCAACAATGACAACAATTCAAATGAACAGAATTTGCATTTATAATGACAAATTAATTACAAACACATTTATACAAACTTATGTGTGACCAATAACATGAAAAGAGAAAATAAAGAAAGAAAAAATGATTTTGCATTTGATGTGTCCACTTAATTTGTCACATCCGTTTGTAGAGTTTGTAGATGTTTGTTTGTAATTGATTTGTGTATTTAGCATTTCTCAAAAACGAATATAACTTCCCATTACATATATGCTAGCTTCATTAATTTGTTACGCATATCTTAATTTACTGTTAGTTTCTTTGTTGATTAACAATATCTGTAGTGTTCATTTTAAATAACAATAGCTTCATTAATTTGTTATGAAAGGAGTATATTTATTCATTTTAAATAAAAAGTGTTCAAGTTCCGTCACTAACCTGAGCAGAGCCAAGCAAAGACCCCGCATAAAAAATCGACATCTCGGTTGAAGAGTAGTGAATTGGGACGGCATTCGGGTTGGTAACATGCACCGTAAGCATGACCTCAACGTCTATTAATGGAAGGCCGAGTTTGAAAGATGTTATGTTGACCGAGACAAGGTGAAACGTTGGGTCTTTGGGTTTTGCTGATATTAATGCCGCCGTGGCGGCTGCCGTTGCTGCTCCGACTACGGCGGAAGTCCAGCTCCAGTTTACCATTTTGAGCCTAAAGTTGAGGCGGTTCTTTGGCTGCCCAAATTTGTGGTTGGTAATTGTTGGTTTCTATCTTTTGGTTTTGACAATTTTGATGTTTTGAATTTTGGTGAGGGTAAAGTTGTCAAATTCCGTGGATTTTTTTTATATGTTCACCGATTACACGTGTGCACCACTAAAATGAAGGGATATAGAATGTCACATGGTTGATAATTTACATAACAATTATTTTTTTAAAAAAATTTGACAAGTTAAAATTGCTTTTGAAAAATGATTATAAGATGATAAAAACTGGAATCGAACTAAAACTGGAATATAACTAAAATCCCAAACCAATTAACAACCTAACTTAACAATTGTTTTATTTTGAAAACACAAACTTTTAAGTAAAATTTTCGGTTACACCCTATCCCACAATAGAAAACATGGATTTTCCAATGTATATTCCATTTTCCTATATACATATTTTGACTATCGAGGATAACTTCAAATTAAAATAACACTGATTGCCTACTTGTTTTGTTAGTTGTTAACATGGTTTTCATAACCGAACAGAATGAATATGGAGGGTTCGGCAGTTTTTAAACCGGTTCGGTTCACACTTTAGCTTTTGAGTTAATTTAAAATTTTAAGGGCGCGTTTAGTTGTGAAAAATGTTTTCTAGTTTTCTATTTCTAATTTTCAAGGAAATGAAAGGAGTTTTCCATCTCTAGAAAACATATGAAAATAATTTTGAAAACGCGTTCAAAACTAAAAAATGGAAAACAATTTGAGGTTTTCAAAATTTAGAAAATGGAAAAAGAAAAGTGGAAATCAATAAAAAAATGTTTTCTAATTTTCCATAGGAAAGTGGAAAACAGTGTTTTCTGTTTTCATGGAAAACATTTTTGGAATGAACGCGTTTTCTGTTTTCTTGAAAAACAAAAATGGAAAACAAGAGGTGTTTTCCCCAACTAAACGCACCTGGTTATGAAAAATTGAATATATTGGTTGTAGTAGGTCCAAATTAGTGAATTACTGTTTGTGCCAGGGGCTGGATCAATTTAATGAGCCAAGGCGTTTGTGTGGGCTACAGTGAAATATGTATAAATTGTTCGGGGTTGGGCCGTTGGGGCCTTCCTTCCGTTAACAAAAAAAGTTATTGTGGAGAAGAAACTTCGGTCTAGCTAGTGCAAATCTAATTATTAAACGAAACTATTACAAATTACTACAAATTAAGGGATTGGATTTCATAAGTTCAATGATATGTGTACAAATTTGAAAGGTGTGAACTATATATACAGTATGGCCTACTAAAACTTTACCCTGAATTGAAATAAGCTCAATGACTACCAGGTAAAATTAATTATTCCTATTCCTAGAATCCTAATTATCATTATATATGTGATGATATGATGAAGCTAAACTACTCCGTATTAAGAAATTAAGAAGAAGAAAAAATACAAACAGCTTCTCAGAAACCAACAAAACTAAGCAACCTGCACTTAGGGGTACCCAACGGAAAGGTCGATTGTTTGGCTTGATCAAGACCGATTAATGTTATTACATTTGTTCTAAGAACAAACGACAATTCAATAGATTATATGATAAAGATAAAACCACAACAAATTAAAAATCCTACCATTCGACACGACATTAGGATGACTACCATATAACTGGATCTACATCTTATATTGTCGATAAAACACAATATATATGCATGGAGATGGGGATCCTAATTATAATTAGCTAATAAGCACAAAAGGAGTAAGCCCAAAATAGGAGTAGCCAAAGTAGGAAGAGCAGCAGCGGCGTGACCAGCATCATCATGATTAGTAGTACTGTCGTCATTATTATTACCACTACTTCCACCGGAACGATAACCTCCTCCTCCTCCTCCTCCACCTGAACGATAACCTCCTCCTCCACCTGAGCGAGAACTACTTCCGCCACTACTATAACTTCCTCCACCTGAGCGATAACTTCCACCACTACTACTTCCTCCAAATGAGCGAGAACTTCCTCCACTACTAAAACTTCCTCCACGAGAACTTCCTCCACTTGAACTACTAGAACTTAGCTTATCCACCACCAAGTACGGTTTGGATTTGCGAGCATCTTTATTTAGGACGGCAGCACCATTGGAGTATGCCGCGTTAATTAGGCAAGGGAATACCAAAATCAACATGATAACAGTCTTCATCATCTTCATTATCTCCATTTTATTCTGAAAATTAAATCAAAAACAAACATGTATCAATTATTAAGTCGGTTGTTGTTATTAATTTGATACTAATGATCCGTATCATAAATAACGAGAGAAAGTACCCGTGCGTTATAGCGGTGAGATGGTGGGGGTGGTAGGTCATAGAGTGTGATAGGTCATAGGAGGTGATAGATCATATAGTGTGATAGCCAAATGCTTTAGCCGTACGGGCTCCGCCATCGGATTTAAAAATTCGTTGAAAGTATATCGAATGACATCTCTAATGAAAGAGCATGAAATTTTAAGAACACCCATATAATTTTTATAATTTATCGATGTACGATTTTTGAGATAAAAGATTTTGAATGAATTAGAGGAATAAAATGATTTATGGAGAAGAGAAAAAAAATGAGTGGTTGAGATTTGAGGAGAGAGATGAAAATGAAAGTTAAAAGTTGAAAGTTTTGGGGCATTGATGTATGGTACATCATGCATTATCATGTGTACATTGTTGAAATTGAAAGTTGAAACCTTATTTGCTTTATAATATAGTATAGATTAGCAACAGAAATTAAGTCATACATAATATCAGATGAATACAAGTTAATGCCAAGATCAATATTAAGGTAATATATTCGTGTTAAATTGATAGATATATATGTATATGTATATAATGTGTATTAACCCAAAATCTGCTGTTTAATTAAAACTAATTATACGAGAGATGAATATATATTAATCAAAACAACTATTTATATATAGAGAGAGACGTACAATTACCTAGATCGAGGACTCTAATTGCTGCTTTCTGTATTGTAGCCTCTGCTCCGATCGAGTATATATCTTTGACTTAATTGATTTTTAGGGTTTTATTTATGCTTGTGAATTAATGGAACGAGATGCCTCGATCAGATTTGTATATATATAGGATAGATGTTACTGAAATCAATCATCAATCAGTAATTATGTACAATACGAACAACCGTTACAACAAAAATAACAATTGTGACTAAAGTCAATTTCCTTGAGAAAGACTCGTATACCCTCTCGATAGCCAACTACGCGTAAAAAAGACATGGGTTGATTTTTTGAATTATAAGAATAAAAAAGTGCTCAAAATATATTTTTTATATATGTTTTTATATTTGCATTTTCTTTAGTCATGTATATCTTTCATTATTATTTGTATCAAACTACAACAATTATAAATTTGCGATTTGAATTGACACGGTCCAAGTTCACACAATGAGTCAGAGTCCTCTTGTATTTTTTTTTTAAATCGACTCGACTCGTAAAATTTTAACAACTATGTCATTAATAATAAACAAAAAAATATTATATATGAAATTGATAGATATATATGTATATGTATATAATGTGTATTAACCCAAAATCTGCTGTTTAATTAAAACTAATTATACGAGAGATGAATATATATTAATCAAAACAACTATTTATATATAGAGAGAGACGTACAATTACCTAGATCGAGGACTCTAATTGCTGCTTTCTGTATTGTAGCCTCTGCTCCGATCGAGTATATATCTTTGACTTAATTGATTTTTAGGGTTTTATTTATGCTTGTGAATTAATGGAACGAGATGCCTCGATCAGATTTGTATATATATAGGATAGATGTTACTGAAATCAATCATCAATCAGTAATTATGTACAATACGAACAACCGTTACAACAAAAATAACAATTGTGACTAAAGTCAATTTCCTTGAGAAAGACTCGTATACCCTCTCGATAGCCAACTACGCGTAAAAAAGACATGGGTTGATTTTTTGAATTATAAGAATAAAAAATCAAAACAACTATTTATATATAGAGAGAGACGTACAATTACCTAGATCGAGGACTCTAATTGCTGCTTTCTGTATTGTAGCCTCTGCTCCGATCGAGTATATATCTTTGACTTAATTGATTTTTAGGGTTTTATTTATGCTTGTGAATTAATGGAACGAGATGCCTCGATCAGATTTGTATATATATAGGATAGATGTTACTGAAATCAATCATCAATCAGTAATTATGTACAATACGAACAACCGTTACAACAAAAATAACAATTGTGACTAAAGTCAATTTCCTTGAGAAAGACTCGTATACCCTCTCGATAGCCAACTACGCGTAAAAAAGACATGGGTTGATTTTTTGAATTATAAGAATAAAAAAGTGCTCAAAATATATTTTTTATATATGTTTTTATATTTGCATTTTCTTTAGTCATGTATATCTTTCATTATTATTTGTATCAAACTACAACAATTATAAATTTGCGATTTGAATTGACACGGTCCAAGTTCACACAATGAGTCAGAGTCCTCTTGTATTTTTTTTTTAAATCGACTCGACTCGTAAAATTTTAACAACTATGTCATTAATAATAAACAAAAAAATATTATATATGATAAAGTTACTTTATGCTTACCGTGGGTCAATATCCAACCCATTGTAAGAGGGTGCCTACTAGTAGAGTTGATTTCAAAAAAAAAAAAAAAAAAAAAAAAAAAAAAAAAAAAAAAAAAAAAAAAAAAAAAAAAAAAAAAAAAAAAAAAAAAAAAAAAAAAAAAAAAAAAAAAAAAAAAAAAAAAAAAAAAAAAAAAAAAAAAAAAAAAAAAAAAAAAAAAAAAAAAAAAAAAAAAAAAAAAAAAAAAAAAAAAAAAAAAAAAAAAAAAAAAAAAAAAAAAAAAAAAAAAAAAAAAAAAAAAAAAAAAAAAAAAAAAAAAAAAAAAAAAAAAAAAAAAAAAAAAAAAAAAAAAAAAAAAAAAAAAAAAAAAAAAAAAAAAAAAAAAAAAAAAAAAAAAAAAAAAAAAAAAAAAAAAAAAAAAAAAAAAAAAAAAAAAAAAAAAAAAAAAAAAAAAAAAAAAAAAAAAAAAAAAAAAAAAAAAAAAAAAAAAAAAAAAAAAAAAAAAAAAAAAAAAAAAAAAAAAAAAAAAAAAAAAAAAAAAAAAAAAAAAAAAAAAAAAAAAAAAAAAAAAAAAAAAAAAAAAAAAAAAAAAAAAAAAAAAAAAAAAAAAAAAAAAAAAAAAAAAAAAAAAAAAAAAAAAAAAAAAAAAAAAAAAAAAAAAAAAAAAAAAAAAAAAAAAAAAAAAAAAAAAAAAAAAAAAAAAAAAAAAAAAAAAAAAAAAAAAAAAAAAAAAAAAATAACACACGAATGAAAAAATAAAAAGAAACTATATATATAATAAAAAAAAAACACAAAACTGATAAAAAAAAAAAAAAAAAAAAAAAACTAATCAAACAATATAATATATATTTATTTATTTATATGGATAATTTAATAAAGTTTTGATCTATAATGTGTTTGGTTCATCCCATCAAAACTAAAATCTTTTTTTTTTCTTTTAGTTTTTAAATAGACTCTATGATTTAATGATAAAAGTCACTATAATTTTTCATTTATTGATTTTTGACAAATCATAAAACATTTTGGTCTACTTATAGAAATAAAATCATCTCTGAATTACATATCTATCAATTCTTTATGAACTTCCTACCTTACTCCTAGACTATTATAGCATGAAACATGCTCAAATTTATTTTTAAGAAACTAATCAAACAATATAATATATAGTTATTTATTTATATGGATAATTTAATAAAGTTTTGATCTATAATGTGTTTGGTTCATCCCATCAAAACTAAAATCTTTTTTTTTTCTTTTAGTTTTTAAATAGACTCTATGATTTAATGATAAAAGTCACTATAATTTTTCATTTATTGATTTTTGACAAATCATAAAACATTTTGGTCTACTTATAGAAATAAAATCATCTCTGAATTACATATCTATCAATTCTTTATGAACTTCCTACCTTACTCCTAGACTATTATAGCATGAAACATGCTCAAATTTATTTTTAAGAAACTAATCAACAATATATATTTACAGGAATAAGATCATTGATGCCAAGACTGAGAAGCATATTAGTTATCCAAACAGTTTCACAAGTTGCAGAAGCCATGCATCTATATTCAGCTTCAGTAGAAGATCTGGATATAGTTGCTTGCTTCTTGCTTTTCCAAGAAATCAAATTGTTACCCAGAAAAATACAAAAACCAGAAACTGACTTCCTGGTTTTTGGACATTTTGCCCAGTCAGCATCTCCAAAAACTCTTAACTTAAGATCACTGTTCTTATCAAATTGAATACCAGTACTAGGAGACCTTTTAAGATACCTAAGTACCCTTAAAGCAGTTTTAAAATGAGACTGAAGAGGAGCATGCATGTGTTGACTAAGACAGTGTACAGCATAAGATATGTCAGGTCTAGTATGAGTAAGATAGATTAATTTTCCAACAAGTTGTTGATAGCTAGAAATGTTTTTAATGAATTTATCATTTTCACTTTCTTCATAGTTCATAATTTCATTTAAAACAAGAGGAGTATCAACAGGTTTAGCAGCTAAGAGACCATATTCATACAAAAGCTCCAAACAATATTTTCTTTGTGTCATGCAAACACCTTTGTTATTTTTCAACACCTCAATACCTAAAAAATACTTTAACTCACCCAAGTCTTTAATTAAAAACTTATTGCTTAAAAACTGTTTAAAACTATTAATTTCCTTTTCATTATTACCAGTAATTACTATATCATCAACATAGACTAATAAAGCAATGAAAACATCTTTAGACTGTTTAACATACAGAGAATAATCAAACTTACTCTGTTCAAAACCATGCTCAATCAAGGCATTGGTAAGCTTAGCATTCCACTGCCTAGGAGCTTGCTTCAAACCATACAAAGACTTAACAAGTTTGCAAACTTTAGTTATCATACTATGACCACACCCAAGAGGAATAGTCATATACACTTCTTCATCTAAATCACCATAGAGAAAGGCATTATTAACATCAAGTTGGTACATAGGCCAACCTTTACAAACAGCCATACACATAAGACATCTCACAGTGACCATCTTAACCACAGGACTAAAAGTCTCATCATAATCCAAACCCTCTCTTTGACTGTAACCTTTGGCTACAAGCCTAGCCTTATATCTCTCAACCTCACCACTAGCTTTATATTTAATTTTAAAGATCCACTTACAACCTATAGGCTCTCTATCAATAGGCAAATCAGTAATGACCCAAGTATTGTTTCTATGTAAAGCCTCAATCTCATTATTCATAGCTTCAACCCATTTAGGATCTTTAATGGCTTCTTCATAAGTAGAAGGTTCAAAACCTTTATTTAAGTTTGTTGAAAAACTGAAGTTCTCATTACTTAAACAAGCATAGCTAACAAACTTATCAAGACCATATCTAACATTAGAATCAAGAATATAATCATTTAATCTAACAGACTGTTTAGTTATTCTATTAGACCTTCTCAAATTAGGATTACCCTCATTATCAACAGTTGTCTCCTCATTGTTTATTAAACCAGGCTGATCAATAGGAATGTTTCCCTCAGGGATGTAATTTTCATTTATAGATGTTGCTCTGCCATCCTGCCTTTGAACATTAACATGCTCATAAGTGGTGGAGGCTGTGCCATCATCATAAAAAGTACCTCTCCCTTCATCATTGGGTGTTAAAGAAGTTATGACATCTGACTCTTTATTATCAAAAAAATGAACTTGTTCAGATTCTGTTGAGTTAACAAGATCTGCACAGATTTCAGAAGCAGATTGCATTTTAAAAGGAAATATGCTTTCATAAAACTTTACATCTCTTGAATATAAGACAGAATTACTATCAATACTAAAAAGTTTATAAGCCTTTTTAACAGAAGAAAAACCAATTAAGACACATTTTTCAGACCTAGGAGAAAACTTATCAAAATTATTTAAGACAGTTGAATAACAAAGACAACCATAACTTCTGATATGGGAGAGGACAGGTTTTCTTTTATAAATCATTTCAAAAGGAGAACAACCATTTAATACTGAAGAGGGTAACCTGTTAATAAGATAAACAGCAGTTAGAATACAATCAGACCAGAATTTGAGAGGCAATCCTCCCTGAAACATAATACTTCTAGCCACATTCAACAAATGTCTATGTTTTCTCTCAGCAATGCCATTTTGCTGAGGAGTATAACTAACAGAAGTTTGATGTAAAATCCCTTTGTTATTTAGAAAAGTATTCATGTTTCTATTCACAAATTCAGTTCCATTATCAGACCTTATAACCTTGATTTTAGTTTCAAACTGAGTTTCAAGAAGACTGGAAAAAGAAACAAACAAATCATATACTTCATCTTTGGTTTTAATTAAATAAACCCAAACAGCTCTTGAGAAATCATCAACAATTGTTAAAAAATATTTAAACCCTTCTCTGCTAACAACTTTATAAGGACCCCATAAATCAAGATGAATAAGATCCCCTAACTGAACAGACTTGTGATCACTTAGAGGAAAAGGTTCTCTGGTTTGTTTAGCTTTATGGCAAACATCACATGGTGAAATATAAGAATTATTTTCCAGATTTAAGTCATCTTTTAATATATTAAGAACAGGGTCAGCAGGGTGACCTAATCTACTATGCCACAAAGACTTTGAAGCATGAAAACAAACAGGTAAAGACATATTGCACTTACCAATCACAGACTTAGGTTCATCAAACAAGTACAGACCATTAGACTCACTACCAGTCCCCAAGACAGTCTTTCTTTTCAAATCCTGAATATAACAATTAGTTTCATCAAAACCAACAAACATCTTGCTATCTCTAACAAGTTTATGAACAGACATAAGACTTACACAGTAATTTGGAACAACAAGAACATCATACAAGACTACATTACTTGTTAATCTTAAATTACCAATATGTGTTATTTTAGCTAAAGTCCCATTTGGGTGTCCAACAGTCAAATTTAAATCAGAAACATCCACTACATCAAACATATTGTCAGCAGAAATAGTCATATGCTGATTAGCACCAGAATCAATTATCCAAGCTAATAACAGTCTTTTCATCTTTTTACTTATATTTGCACAAAAAAACTTTGAAAAGTTTGAATTAAACACACCACTGTTATTAAAAAATTGAGATTTACCTGACATATTAGCTTGTGCAGTAGAAGAATTACCCTTGTCACTGATTAGAGATATAATTTTCTGCACTTGATCATTAGTGAAAGACATAGCAGGAAAAGAAGCAGGTTGAACAGAAGAAGAAGTAGAAGCATGACTAGAATGACCAGATAACAATTTAGCATCACAATTAGCATTAAATCCTTGTTTATAACCATGATTTTGTCTAATAGGGTTAGGGTGTTTCTTGAAACCAGGAGGATATCCAACAATCTCATAACATCTTTCTATGGTATGGCCAATCATATTACAATGTTTGCATACAAGATTAGGATTAGGACCCTTATTATTTGGTAATTTTCTTTTTGAATCAAAAGTTTTTGCAGCAAAAGAAGTTATCTGAGGTTTATTATCAGTATTTGCAGACATATTAACTCCTCTATGTGATTCCTCCCTAGACAAGATAGCAAAAGCAGCTTTAACATCAGGTAAAGGGTCTTTGGTCAATATAGTACTTCTAATGGGTTGATACACATCATCAAGACTCATCAAAAATTGCATCAGTTTTATCAATTTGTCATGTGTACCAAGTTCTTCTCTAGCATCACAAGTACAAGCAGGCAATTTAGTCACAGAATCAAATTCTCTCCATAAGGAGTTAAGCTTATGATAGTGTTCAGACAATGAGATCCCATTTTGCTTAATAGTGTTAATTTTATACATCAAATTATACACAATTGAACCATCAAGTTTATCATAAGTTTCTTTTAATTCATTCCATACAGTAGTAGCATTTTCAGAGAAAATAAGACCCAGATAAACATCTTGAGATACAGAACTTAACAGCCAAGACAAGACAACAGCATTACACCTATCCCATTGCTGAGACAAAACTGGACTAGTAGCATAAGCAGTTTTAACCACAGAACCATCAATAAAACCAAGTTTATTTTTAGTTTGTAAAGCAAGTTTTATAGCACTAGCCCATATACGATAATTTTCAGTACCAGTTAATTTTATAGACACAATAGGCACACCAGTAGTATCATTTGCATGTAAGTACAAAGGACTACCAATATCAAGACTATTAATAGTAGCAACATCACCCATTGTAAACAAGAAAACAGATAATATTCAAATACACACAAAAGATAATAAAAATAGCACAAAAATAAACCAAGCAAATTATCTGGAGTTTTGTAGACCAACACAAGACTCAATATAGTTTGCAGATAGAACTACTACCAGGATTCCACACTTCTTAAGAAGTGGGTCAAGGCAGCTGTAATATCCTGTATATCGAACCAAGGCAATCCACCAGATAATGGAAGAGAAGACTTACAGTGCTATTTAAAAGAAGACGGAGATGATGTAGAAGAAAGTATCACAAAAGATACTTAGCGGAAGCAGCAACCACGATCTTCAAATAAAATAGGGTTTTAATGGAAAACCCTAATTATCAAACCCTAGATCTTAAAAATCCCCAAATATCAAAACCCTAAAATCAGAATAATAGATCTGATAAATCTGAAACCCTAAATTTTATAGAACCTGGCTCTGATACCATGTAATAATTTGAGATCAAACACCAACAAACACCGTATCAACTCAGACTTTTATTTAATCGAAACCCTAAAGATCTAATACAGACACGAAGATGAATCGTCCACAATCGTGTGCGATTCTAAAGGACTGGGATCATCCACAAAACGTGTGTGATCCTAAATACAAACATTAATCACAATACAGACTCAATAACAAAAACCAATATCAACTCAAAGTTGATAATAACAAGAACAAAAAATACAGAGAGAAAAACAATACGATCTAGAGAGTCTGACTTAACCAATGAGACAAATGAGATAAAGAGGTATTTATATAACCCTAATCTCCAATTTACATAACAGCCCCTGCACAAAGAACAAACTAACAAAAGAGGATAAAAGAAATAAAGTTACCTTTTACACCCTGCAGAATAAAAGAGTTATAACTTGAACCTTATATTTATAACAATTTAAAGGAATTTTTTTTTTCTTTTTTTTTTTATTAATAAGGGGGTTAATAACGCTTATATATATAACTACATTTTTCTAATTGATTTTGTTTTTAATATGAACAGGAATCAATTATCTAGACGTTACCTCTTTGGCAAATATGGAGCTTATTTAAATCAAACCAATTATTAAAAATTAAAAAGATTGTGATAACATAAACTCTAAAACTTTCGTGTAACATCAATACACGAGACAAGAAAAGATTTCCTAATTATACGTTATGATATTAGTAGGAAAAAAAAACTAAATAAAATAAATAAAAGTTAACTATACAAAAGATCGACTAAGCCCAAAAGACAAAAAGCCAGTCGGGAAACAGAAGCCTTGTTGAGGCTACCGGCCGTGTTGTGATGACCACCACCATTTCGAGCCGGAGTATTGCCCCCACCTGCAGCTGCATAAGCCGGAATCACAGCACTAGCGGCGTCCGCACCACCTCCACCCGAATGAGCTCCTTCTCCTCCTCCGCCTGCATGAGCACCACCGCCACCTCCACGTTTATTAACAGAAATCCAATCATCGCCGACTTGATCTTTGTGATTGATCACTTCACGGTTTGAGTTTGCGCATATATCGTTAATTAGGTTAATCGATAGTAGAATTAACATAATCGTCGGTTTCATCATCATCTTCTTTAATTTGCAATAGTACTATTCATTTCAATTTATTTTTTATTTTTGTCTTTGATCTATCTTTATTTTGAGCAACTTACCAAGAATATATTGGCTACTTGCTAAGGTAGAATCGGATCCTGTATTAGATATTTAAGGAAGGAATCTTAATGGTAATAAGAATCTTTCATTTTTAGCCTATTGTCATTAAACTGATTAGGACTTGTGGCAATTTGCCTAATTTTATGTGTAAAGTAAACCATATACGTACGGATACGAATCATCTAAGTATTTACATAAATCAAATCTAATTGAAATACGTTTATAGCGAGTAGTATGTTAATTCCAGCTACGTAGGTTTCAATTTGTTAAGGAAGTGAGAGGTTTTGCATTTTTAGAAGGTATAGATCCAAACCTACGCATAGATATTTAATCATTAATTCGAGCTATCAACTTACACTATTAGTTTATAATATTTGCCGTTCAAAATAATACAGTAATAAAATCAACGTTTTCCCTTTTTCGGACTAATCTTTACATTCAAAGCTCTTTTATCTTTTAACTGGATACGTAATAGGTGCAAGAATTGTAAACTCATTTGGCTTGATTGGCAAATTGATCCTTCATCATGCTATGTATAAACTCTGTAAATTTCTAGCACCTTGCTAGATTATGTAATGAAATTGCTAAATTGCTGTTCAAAAAAAAAAAACATTCAAAGTTATATTAATTAAAAGTAAAATCTTTTTAATTGTTCTAGATAAGTTGGTTATCCCTTAACACTAGTCAATTTGTTTAATAACCAATTTTAGGTGTTGAATGTTGTATTACAATATCAAATCTAAGTCTAACTATTTCATGAATCAAAGCTTCAGATGATTGTGTATAGAAATTTTGAAAGAAAAAGAATAAAGAGGCTAAAAGATTGTTGACCCTCAAACGGGTTATAAATGTGTATTTATTAGAGTTTTTTTCCAAATTGGTGTAATGAAAAAACTTATTACCAAATTGGTATGGTTTCAAAAATATTTACCATTTTAGTATAAAACCTAATTAAACATTATATTTATTATATATAAAAACAAAAAAATAGATGAGTTTTTCAATTAGTCATTAGGGATTTTTTTGTTTTTATATATAATAAATATAATGTTTAATTAGGTTTTATACTAAAATGGTAAATATTTTTGAAACCATACCAATTTGGTAAATAAGTTTTCCCATTACACCAATTTGGAAAAAAAACTCGTATTTATTACACAAAAGATAAACCCCTTTTTCCAAATTTAGTCCCTTAAGTTCCAGCTTTAAACAAATTCAACCCTTGAGACTTTAATTATCTTCAACAAACATCCATACCTAAAAATAACACTAATCATACAATAAGAAGGATATTTAACTAAAAGATAAATGAGAATAAGATTACCTTTCAAAAATAAAATAAAATTGAGAATAAGATTGTTGAATTTATAATCTCATTCTCATGAATTGCTTATCACTTATCATATAATGCTTTGTTATTATTTAGCTTATTGTATGATTAGTTGTGCAGGTAGGACTTGATATGTTGATACTTAAGAGAGAAGGGCTAAAGATGTCAAGTTGGGAGAAGATACAAGTACAAGGACTAAAAGTGTCTTTATGCCAAAGAGGGGTTGTATATATACTCTTTTATGGTCAGATTAGGGTTAAGAAGAAAAACTCTCGATTGTTTATTTTCACTCTCTCCTTGTTCGATATATATATATATACAAATATATATATATCTTGTTCGATATATATATATATATACAAATATATATATATCTGCTTAATAATTGTAATAATAATCTAGGTTTTGATTATTGTTTGTAATAGAACATTCAACAAATAGTTGAGTGAATCATACTTGGTTAGCAAGTGTGGTTTTGTGGTTGATTGATTTGAATCTATTTGAGAATAGATTAGAAGTTCTGGTTATAAATTGAGATTTATTATTTGTTCATGGTATCAGAGAGGCGTATGATCTTTCGATCACCGATCTGATTTGTCTGTTTGTTTCGTTTGAAGAAAAACCCTAATTTTTTAGAAAATTAGGGTTAGGGTTTCTGTGTGGTTTGATTGGGTGATTTCCGGTTTAATCTCCATTCTCTGAAGGTTTGGCGTATAGATCTGGTGATTTTTCTGGTTGTGCGTTCAAAACCCTAAATCAATTTAATAAATTCAATAATAATAAATCAGGGTTTTCTGGATCAGATCTGAAATCTTCTTGGCCATGTTCTTCAATCGACTAAGTGAATCGATTGAAAAGTAGTTCTTGTCTTCCGCTGTTTCATCCTAAAGCACTGTTTGCATCCTTCTTCCTCTTTTATTAAAAGTTTTTTATCAGAATTGTTTTTTACTTTCTCTCGTAAAAACATTCGTGTTAAACTTGACCTATCTCCTTGAGAGGTGTGGAATCCTGTCCCTGGCACGTTTGTGAGAGAAAGATATTTTACATATATATATATATATTTTTTTTCGTTTAATATTGCTTGTTTTTTTACTGGTTGTTAATTGATATTAACTGTTAATTGTTTACTTGTGATTATTTGATTCTGTTTGCTAAATATGGATGATGATAATATTCGTGGCTTTGATTATGAGTCTGAAAATGGAAGTGATGATAGTGTCACTAGAATAAGTCAATTGGATTTAGGAAGTCCTTTACATTTGCATCCTAATGATTCTAGTACTTTGTCTATTGTGTCAATAAAATTAAAAGGTACTGAAAATTATCAAATATGGAGTTGTGCTATGCTTCTTGCTTTAGAGGCTAAAAACAAAGTTGGTTTTATTGATGGTAGTTGCAGAAGATCTAATATAGATGAAGTCCTAGGGAAACAATGGGATAGATGTAATGCTGTGGTTATTTCTTGGATTCTGAATTCTATTTCTGAAGAGTTATATCTTGGTCAGATATTTTCTAGAAAAGCGTCTCTTATATGGCAAGAATTAAAAGAAACTTATGATAAAGTGGATGGTTCTGTGATTTTTAATTTGCATCATAAGATTAACTCTTTATGTCAGAATGGTATGCCTTTATCTGATTATTATCATAAACTGAATGCTTTGTGGAAACAATTTGATGCTTTAGTTCAGTTACCTAGGTGTACTTGCCATGCTGCTCAAGATTTCTCTAAACATACTCAATTGATTAAACTGATGCAGTTCTTGATGGGTCTTGATGATGTTTATATGAGTGTTAGAAGTAATATCTTAACTAGAGATCCTTTACCTGACTTAAAAACTGCATATTCTATTATATCTAGGGATGAGTCACATAGAGGGTTAACTGTTACTTCTAATGCCAAGTCACAATCTTCTGTTTTTGTGTCTAAGATTAATAATGCTAGAAATATGCCTTCTGTGAATAACTTTGCTAAGAATTCTAGAAATATTGGTTCATTAGCCTCTAAAGGTTCTTCTGTGATATGTGAAAATTGTGGGTTTAATGGTCATACTGTTGATAAGTGCTTCAAATTGATTGGATATCCTCCTGATTTTGGTAAAAGAAAGTCTGGAAATTTTCAGAATGGTCAAAAGAAATTTTCTAGTAATAATACTTCTACTTCTAGTACTACTAATTTTTCTGATGAGCAGCTGAGCAGAATTCTAAACTTGTTGAAAGATAGTTCTGAATCATCTCAAAATGTGAATGCCAACATGGCAGGTGTGTTATTCAATAAAAGTAAGATATTTCATAAATATTTTAATCAATTTTTTTGTTCAAATTCTAATATGAGACAAAAATTTGTGAAAAAGGGTTGGATCAATGATTCTGGAGCCAATCATCATATTACTCATTCTGATTCTAATCTTGTTGATGTTTTGGATGTTTCTGCTTTAAAAATCAAAGTTGGTCACCCAAATGGAACTTTTGCTTATGTTCAGAAAATTGGGAATTTACAATTAACTCCTTATTTGACTCTTTTTGATGTTCTTGTTGTTCCTGAATATTGTGTCAGCCTGTTATCTGTTCATAAAGTTGCTAAGCATAGTAAATATCTTATTGCTTTTGATGATACTATGTGCTATGTTATGGCTCAGGATTTGAATACAATGAAAGTTCTAGGGACTGGTAGACAAGAAGGTGGATTGTACTATATTGATGAATGTTTAGAAGGTATTGATAGAATGATTACTTGCAATGTGTCTAAAACTGTTTGGCATCATAGATTAGGTCATCCTTCTGATTCTGTTCTAAATAAACTTCAGTCTGATTTGCATTTTAAACAATGTAAAGATTTTGTTTGTGAAATTTGTCATCAGGCTAAACAAACTAGAGATGTTTTTCCTCAAAGTGATCATAAATCTACTGAATTAGGTCAACTTATACATTTAGATGTTTGGGGTCCTTATAGGATGACTAGCAGAGATGGTTATAGATATTTTTTAACTATTGTTGATGATTACACCAGAGCTGTCTGGGTATATTTGTTAAAATCTAAAGATGAAGTGTTTGAGAACACTGTTGTTTTTTATAACTTGTTAAAAAATCAGTTTAATAAAACCATTAAGACTTTAAGAAGTGACAATGGGACTGAATTTGTTAATAAATCTTTTACTAATTTTGTTGAGACAAATGGTATTGTGCATCAAACTTCTATTCCTCATACTCCTCAACAGAATGGGATAGTAGAAAGAAAACATAGACACCTTCTTAATGTTGCTAGGTCTCTTATGTTTCAAGGGAGTATTCCCTTAAATTTATGGACTGAATGTGTTCTGACTGCTTGTTATATTATTAACAGATTACCTTCTTCTGTGCTAAATGGAAAAACTCCTTATGAGATGGTTTTTAATAAACCTCCTTTTTTCTCTCACTTAAGATCCTTTGGTTGCTTATGTTTTTCAAAAAATTTAAATGTCTTGTATAAATTTCAAAGCAGGTCTTCTAAATGTGTCTTAATTGGTTATTCTAATTCAAAAAAGGGATACAAACTTCTTTCTCTCAATGATAACAAAATATTTTTTTCTAGAGATGTTAAGTTTTTTGAAAACATTTTTCCTTTAAAACATAAACAACAAGTTAAAGATTCTGGACAAGTTTTAATTCAAGAAAACTTTTTTGATTTATATGAGCAGCCTTCTATTTCCAATGATGAAGTGAGAGAACATGAGGTAAGTGATGGTAGCAACCATTCTCATTCTGGCAGTGCTTCTTCTAGCTCTACTAATGAGAATCTGGATGCTGCTGCTAATGATTTGAATGAAAATAATTCTGAGGGTGATGATTATGTCATCAATAATGAAGATGCTCATATGCAAAATCAACAAATCAATGTTTTTCAAAATGAAAATAACAATAATGTTGTTGATAATAATCCTGATCAGATTCTTAGAAGGTCTGAAAGAGTTTCTGTGTTTCCTGCTAACAAATATAAAGACTTTGTCATTAATAGTAGTGTTAAATATGGCATTGAAAAGTTTGTTTGTTATTCTAATTTACATCAAAATTGTGTTTCCTTTATTTCTGAGCTTAATAAAAGCACTGAACCTAATAGATATAGTGTTGCTTGTAAAGAAAAACATTGGGTAGATGCTATGAATCTTGAGATGGAAGCTCTTTATAGAAATAATACATGGGAATTAACTAATCTTCCTGAAGGAAGAGAACCAATTGGATGTAAGTGGATATATAAGATTAAGTATAAATCCAATGGTGAAATAGAAAGATATAAAGCTAGATTGGTTGCTAAGGGCTATAGTCAAAAGGAAGGTGTAGATTTTGATGAAACTTTTTCACCTGTAGTTAAGATTGTCACTGTTAGATGCTTAATAGGTTTAGCTGTTCAAAATAATTGGTGTTTATATCAACTTGATATAAATAATGCTTTCTTGTATGGTGACCTTGAAGAAATTGTGTATATGAAACTGCCTGAAGGTTTTTTTGACAAGAATGATACTAGAGTATGCAAGTTAAATAAGTCTCTTTATGGCTTAAAACAAGCTCCTAGACAATGGAATGCTAAGCTTACTGAAGCTTTAATTGGTGATGGTTTTATGCAGAGTAAAAGTGATTACTCACTTTTTACTAAGACTGGTAATGATGTTTTTATTGCCTTGTTAGTATATGTTGATGATATTATTATTACTGGCAATAATGAGGTTGAAATTGATAAGTTTAAGTCTTATCTTAAAACCAAATTTCTGATAAAAGATTTGGGGAAGCTTAAATATTTTTTAGGCATTGAAGTTGTTGACACTAATGATGGTTTATGTTTAAACCAAAGAAAATATTGCTTAGATCTTTTATCAGAATTTGGCCTTCTGGCTGGGAAGCCTGTCAGTGTACCTTTGAATCCTAATGTTCAATTGTCTAGTTGTGAGTCAATTGATGATCCTATTCTTGAAAATATAACAGAATATCAAAAGTTGATTGGGAAGCTTATTTATTTGACTCATACTAGACCTGATATTGCATATACTGTACATTGCTTAAGCCAGTTTATGCATAAACCTCTTGCTTCACATCTTAAAGTTGCACTTAGAGTATTGAGATACTTAAAAGGTGCACCTGGAAAAGGTATCTTGATCAGCAGGTTTGATTCTTTTAATCTAGAAGCTTATGTTGACTCTGACTGGGCAAAATGCATTTCAAGCAGGAGGTCAGTTACTGGTTACTTTGTTTATTTTTGTGGTTCTTTGGTGTCTTGGAAGAGTAAGAAACAAAACACTATATCTAAGTCATCTACTGAAGGTGAATATAGGGCAATGGCTCTGTTACTTGTGAAATAATTTGGATTGTGAAAATCTTGCAGGATTTACAAGTTACTAATGTATTGCCTGTTAAATTGTTTTGTGACAATAAATCTGCAATTAAGATTGCTTCCAACCCTGCTTTCCATGAACGAACAAAGCATCTTGAAATTGATCTACATTTTGTTAGAGAAAAGATACTTGCTGGTGTTATTAAAACTGAGAAAATAGATTCTGCTCTAAATGTAGCAGATATTCTAACTAAAGGGTTGGATACAAAAACTCATGAGATCATTTGTAAAAAGCTTAAGCTTGTTAACTTGTTTGAGAATAAGATTAAGGGGGGATGTTGAATTTATAATCTCATTCTCATGAATTGCTTATCACTTATCATATAATGCTTTGTTATTATTTAGCTTATTGTATGATTAGTTGTGCAGGTAGGACTTGATATGTTGATACTTAAGAGAGAAGGGCTAAAGATGTCATGTTGGGAGAAGATACAAGTACAAGGACTAAATGTGTCTTTATGCCAAAGAGGGGTTGTATATATACTCTTTTATGGTCAGATTAGGGTTAAGAAGAAAAACTCTCGATTGTTTATTTTCACTCTCTCCTTGTTCGATATATATATATATACAAATATATATATATCTGCTTAATAATTGTAATAATAATCTAGGTTTTGATTATTGTTTGTAATAGAACATTCAACAAATAGTTGAGTGAATCATACTTGGTTAGCAAGTGTGGTTTTGTGGTTGATTGATTTGAATCTATTTGAGAATAGATTAGAAGTTCTGGTTATAAATTGAGATTTATTATTTGTTCAAAGATTATGATTCTTATTAATTTTAACAAGTTATTAGCATGGTTTTTAAAACTGAATCGAATTGAATGAACATGGATCTTTCGCGAACTGATAGTTTTTCTTGACTAGTTTAGTTTATTTTTCAGTTTATAAGTAGAATAAGTTCAAAGTAACTTATGAGAGTGGAAGTTGAACATGAGACCTTAATTAGCTCTGTAAGGAGGGACTTTTACCAAGGAGAATTGTTGATATTGCTCCTATTAGTAACTGATATACTATATCACTTGCATGATCATATTTCTGAAGATAAACAAGTTGAATCCAATAGACGCATATACGTACATGCACAAATCCATTAATTACACTCACAGATGGAAATACTAATGATAATATAATCCATATGTCGTAGTTTTTTTATCAAATCATTGTGATCAGATAATTAAATACTAAGGTTAATATAAACCATGTTGTATTTTTTTCTTTATTTATCATATATTCATCAATTGTTCTTTGTTCAACTTATTATTTTGATACAAACAGCCTCCAGAAACCAACAAAACCAAATAACCTACTGTACTCTTCAATTTAAACGTGCAAACAAAGAGGGTAGTCGATCATATCATAAGGCTCAAGAGCAACGTTAATTATTAAACTAGCAAGTGCTACGAAAAAACGACAAGTTAACAAAATAAAACTACAGCAAATATCATCCTACCATTCAATTCCACACGTACGACATAATTAGATTGGAACTTAATTAACTACGTACAATATGTTGTATGCATTAACTTATGCACGAAAGGAGTACTAAGCCCAAGATAGTAGTATAAGCCAATGCGGGATGAGCAGCAGCAGCAGCAGCATCATTACGATGATAAGGATGATGATAAGGATGATAAGGATGATAAGGATGATAATAATGATGATAACCTCCTCCTCCACCGGAACGATAACTTCTGCCACTTGAACTATGAGAACTTCCTCCAAGTTTATCAACAGCCAAATACGGTTTGGATTTGTGATCATCTTTATTTAGGACGGCGCCACCATTGGAGGATGCCGCGTTAATTAGGCAAGGGAATAGCAAAATCAACATGATAATCGTCTTCATCTCCATGTTATTCTGAAAATTAAATCAAAAACAAATTAACGATGTGATTAAGTTAACCGGTTGTTGTTCTTTGATACTCCGTTTTAATTAGCAACAGAAATTAAGTTATACATAATTTAACCAAAATTTCAGATGAATATATTATGGTATGGGTCAGGTTGGGTCAGCTTGGGGTTGGGTCAGCTTGGGGTCTGGGTCAGGTTAGGGTCAGGTTGGGTCAGCTTGGGGTTGGGTCAGCGTGGGCTTGGGTCAGCTTGGGTCGTTGGGTCAGCTTGGGGTTGGGTCAGCTTGGGTTGTCAGCTTGGGGTTGGGTCAGCTTGGGGTTGGGTCAGCTTGGGGTTGGGTCAGCTTGGGGTTGGGTCAGTTGGGGTTGGGTCAGCTTGGGGTTGGGTCAGCTTGGGGTTGGGTCAGCTTGGGTCAGGTTGGGTCAGCTTGGGGTTGGGTCAGCTTGGGGTTGGGTCAGCTTGGGGTTGGGTCAGCTTGGGGTTGGGTCAGCTTGGGGTTGGGTCAGCTTGGGGTTGGGTCAGCTTGGGGTTGGGTCAGCTTGACACAATTTACACATAATCTATTTTGGGTCAGCTTGGGTTGGTAGCTTGGGGTTGGGTCAGCTTGGGGTTGGGTCAGCTTGGGGTTGGGTCAGCTTGGGGTTGGGTCAGCTTGGGGTTGGGTCAGCTTGGGGTTGGGTCAGCTTGGGTCAGGTTGGGTCAGCTTGGGGTCTGGGTCAGGTTAGGGTCAGGTTGGGTCAGCTTGGGGTTGGGTCAGCGTGGGTCAGGTTGGGTCAGCTTGGGGTTGGGTCAGCTTGGGGTTGGGTCAGCTTGGGGTTGGGTCAGCTTGGGGTTGGGTCAGCTTGGGGTTGGGTCAGCTTGGGGTTGGGTCAGCTTGGGGTCTGGGTCAGGTTGGGTCAGCTTGGGTCAGGTTGGGTCAGCTTGGGGTTGGGTCAGCTTGGGGTTGGGTCAGCTTGGGGTTGGGTCAGCTTGGGGTTGGGTCAGCTTGGGTCAGGTTGGGTCAGGTCAGGTTGGGTCAGCTTGGGGTTGGGTCAGCTTGGGGTTGGTCAGCTTGGGGTTGGGTCAGCTTGGGGTTGGGTCAGCTTGGGGTTGGGTCAGCTTGGGTCAGGTTGGGTCAGCTTGGGGTTGGGTCAGCTTGGGTTGGTCAGCTTGGGGTTGGGTCAGCTTGGGGTTGGGTCAGCTTGGGGTGGGTCAGCTTGGGGTTGGGTCAGCTTGGGGTTGGGTCAGCTTGGGGTTGGGTCAGCTTGGGGTTGGGTCAGCTTGGGGTTGGGTCAGCTTGGGGTTGGGTCAGCTTGGGGTTGGGTCAGCTTGGGTCAGGTTGGGTCAGCTTGGGGTTGGGTCAGCTTGGGGTTGGGTCAGCTTGGGGTTGGGTCAGCTTGGGGTTGGGTCAGCTTGGGGTTGGGTCAGCTTGGGGTTGGGTCAGCTTGGGGTTGGGTCAGCTTGGGGTTGGGTCAGCTTGGGGTTGGGTCAGCTTGGGGTTGGGTCAGCTTGGGGTTGGGTCAGCTTGGGGTTGGGTCAGCTTGGGTCATGTTGGGTCAGCTTGGGGTCTGGGTCAGGTTGGGTCAGCTTGGGGTTGGGTCAGCTTGGGGTTGTCAGCTTGGGGTTGGGTCAGCTTGGGTTGGGTCAGCTTGGGGTTGGGTCAGCTTGGGGTTGGGTCAGCTTGGGGTTGGGTCAGCTTGGGGTTGGGTCAGCTTGGGGTTGGGTCAGCTTGGGGTTGGGTCAGCTTGGGGTTGGGTCAGCTTGGGGTTGGGTCAGCTTGGGGTTGGGTCAGCTTGGGGTTGGGTCAGCTTGGGGTTGGGTCAGCTTGGGGTTGGGTCAGCTTGGGGTTGGGTCAGCTTGGGGTTGGGTCAGCTTGGGGTTGGGTCAGCTTGGGGTTGGGTCAGCTTGGGGTTGGGTCAGCTTGGGGTTGGGTCAGCTTGGGGTTGGGTCAGCTTGGGGTCTGGGTCAGGTTGGGTCAGCTTGGGTCAGGTTGGGTCAGCTTGGGGTTGGGTCAGCTTGGGTTCTGGGTTGGGTCAGCTTGGGTCAGGTTGGGTCAGCTTGGGGTCTGGGTCAGGTTGGGTCAGCTTGGGGTTGGGTCAGCTTGGCGGTCAGCTTGGGGTTGGGTCAGCTTGGGTAGGTTGGGTCAGCTTGGGGTTGGGTCAGCTTGGGGTTGGGTCAGCTTGGGGTTGGGTCAGCTTGGGTAGGTTGGGTCAGCTTGGGTCAGGTTGGGTCAGCTTGGGGTTGGGTCAGCTTGGGGTTGGGTCAGCTTGGGGTTGGGTCAGCTTGGTTGGGTCAGCTTGGGGTTGGGTCAGCTTGACACAATTTACACATAATCTATTTTGGGTCAGCTTGGGTTGGTCAGCTTGGGGTTGGGTCAGCTTGGGGTTGGGTCAGCTTGGGGTTGGGTCAGCTTGGGGTTGGGTCAGCTTGGGTTGGGTCAGCTTGGGGTTGGGTCAGCTTGGGGTTGGGTCAGCTTGGGTCAGGTTGGGTCAGCTTGGGTCAGGTTGGGTCAGCTTGGGGTCTGGGTCAGGTTGGGTCAGCTTGGGGTTGGGTCAGATTGGGGTTGGGTCAGCTTGGGTTGGGTCAGCTTGGGGTTGGGTCAGCTTGGGGTTGGGTCAGCTTGGGGTTGGGTCAGCTTGGGGTCTGGGTCAGGTTAGGGTCAGGTTGGGTCAGCTTGGGGTTGGGTCAGCTTGGGCTCTGGGTCAGGTTGGGTCAGCTTGGGGTCTGGGTCAGGTTGGGTCAGGTTGGGTCAGATTAGGGTTGGGTCAGCTTGGGGTCTGGGTATGGGTCAGGTTGGGTCAGCTTGGGGTTGGGTCAGCTTGACACAATTTACACATAATCTACACAAATGTAGATTAATATACACAAATGTAGATTATATATATATATATATATATATATATGTATGCACATATGTATGTATATAAATATATGTATATATATATATATATATATATATGATTTGTATATCATAATAATGTAGACATATATATATATATATATATATATATATATATATATATATATATATATATATATATATATATATATATATATATATATATATATATATATATATATATATATATATATATATATATATATATATATATATATATATATATATATATATATATATATATATATATATATATATATATATATATATATATATATATATATATATATATATATATATATATATATATATATATATATATATATATATATATATATATATATATATATATATATATATATATATATATATATATATATATATATATATATATATATATATATATATATATATATATATATATATATATATATATATATATATATATATATATATATATATATATATATATATATATATATATATATATATATATATATATATATATATATATATATATATATATATATATATATATATATATATATATATATATATATATATATATATATATATATATATATATATATATATATATATATATATATATATATATATATATATATATATATATATATATATATATATATATATATATATATATATATATATATATATATATATATATATATATATATATATATATATATATATATATATATATATATATATATATATATATATATATATATATATATATATATATATATATATATATATATATATATATATATATATATATATATATATATATATATATATATATATATATATATATATATATATATATATATATATATATATATATATATATATATATATATATATATATATATATATATATATATATATATATATATATATATATATATATATATATATATATATATATATATATATATATATATATATATATATATATATATATATATATATATATATATATATATATATATATATATATATATATATATATATATATATATATATATATATATATATATATATATATATATATATATATATATATATATATATATATATATATATATATATATATATATATATATATATATATATATATATATATATATATATATATATATATATATATATATATATATATATATATATATATATATATATATATATATATATATATATATATATATATATATATATATATATATATATATATATATATATATATATATATATATATATATATATATATATATATATATATATATATATATATATATATATATATATATATATATATATATATATATATATATATATATATATATATATATATATATATATATATATATATATATATATATATATATATATATATATATATATATATATATATATATATATATATATATATATATATATATATATATATATATATATATATATATATATATATATATATATATATATATATATATATATATATATATTAATCAACGATATATATATTATATATATATATATATATATATATATATATATATATATATATATATATATATACATATATATTTATTTAATAATAAAAGTATCTATCTATATATATATATATATATATATAACAAAGTTTAAATTCATTCCTAAACATAGGACCTTTGGATACCATTTTCTGTAACACCCCAACTAAGGCGGAACGTCGAGATGTACAGAAAGTCGAGTATTCAAAACAAAGGATGATAGATAACATTCACCATAGCTTTATTGGATAGAAATAATTTTACAATGCACAAGCATGTGAACCAATTCCCAAGTACAATACGTCTACTATACTTGGATATTGAGTCCACGAAACAAATAACAATTACATGAGATGGTATACTACAATGATCAGGGCAGATTCCATTGCCGTCACAAGGTTTGATCTTTGACTCCCAAGTGCAATGCAAACAATCATGATGCATATAATTCCTCAAAGCTTACGCTAATTCCTGAAAAGCATGAAGAAAAAGTGTCAACTACGAAAACGTAGTTGGTGAGTGCATAGGTTTACAAGTAAATCTTGTTACATATCCATTTCAAAATAGTTGAGAAATCCATGGTAAATTATAACGTTCTCATTTGTCACATTTATCGTGAGAGAAAAATATATCAATCGATTAATCATTTATCATACCAAAACCATTTGGTCATCAATACTTCAATATTGCCAAATTCAACAACCTTCAAGATTCCATATAAGGTCCAATACCCAAACCGTATGTTCAATCCACAATTTCCATCCAATATAATATCAATACCTCTTGGTCAATGGTAAGACTACCATGACATAATTTGATGAGATTGTTCTTGAGCCACTACTAAGACCGGTTATGTCCCAATAATCAATATATAATGTCCCAAATGATAAGATAATGATAAGCACATGCTGTCAATCACGTGCATAAAGATAACCAAGGGTCGTGCCATGGAGACGCCCATAAATATATAGTAGTTAGAGCACCGCGAGGCCAGACTGGCGATGAAGGTGGCCACCAAGGCAGACCAAACATCCCACCGTTACCTATAATAGTGGATGAGGGGACAAGTCCTAGTTGCGCAACCCTCTAACTACAGGCCTCAAATGAGTTAATAGTAGTGTACAGGGGACCACCGTTTGACAGTACTCAAGCTCATCATATAACATATAACACGTTGAACATACAATATAATTCCCATATCATTATCATTATTTCAAAGAATCATTTCATAAGAGAAAGTCATTTTAATTAATCATGCTTTTCACCCCGTAAGTAAACATATAAAAGAGTTTGAAAGGGGGGCTATGACTCACCTTGTCATGCCGCATAATATATTCACTTATCCAAAATGGGTACTTCCCATCTATCGCTTCCTTGATCATATATCCGTCATATTCCTCAATCACGTTTCAAGCCAAGACTATCCCTACGATAGGACTAATATACGTAAGTTCCTATCTTATGCCATCACTAAGAAATGCCACTTTCATTATGTTGTCATAAATTTTGGGATCCAAGTATATTGTTAATATTTGCATCTTTTTGGTTGTAGAGAGTGTTGGTGTAAAAGGGTCACTTTCATTATACATTTTTGTACGTTTATTGGAATTTCGGTAATTTGGATTTGGTTTATATGATTTCCATTGTATACTTTGCTTAGTAATAATATTTGACATTAGTGGTCTTATAATATTAATGTTTTATGTATATTTTCTGATTTGTAATTATATATTTAATTTAATATTATTTAATTAATTATTTATTCATTTTATTGATTTATTAATTAAATAATTCCTTAAAAATACTTTTAAGTGTCATAATTGCCTTTATAAATTATGGATAATTTCATTTGAATTATCTTCTGATATATATGCTCCTTAATTTATAATTTCATGATTTATACTTTTATTTGTGTATTTTCCATTTATTTTAATGAAAATTTTTAATTAATTATTTTTACTCAATTATTTATCTTTAAATTATGTAACACATGTCTCTTGCCTTTTAACTATTTTTCTCCAGTAGGTTTTAGTTATTTTTATCAATGGTTAAGATGATTTAACTTCATTCTTGATTTACATAATTTATTTATGGATTTTTATGTCTTTTAATTACTATTTAAATTCAATAATTCATGGAAATTCTTAGAAATCATCACTAAACATTTTGGTCAAAAATCTCAGGTCTTTTAGGCAACTTTTATCCATACAAAATCATATCAATTCAACCACTCTTGTGTCTTGCTTATTTTGAGGGTTTTATGATTAAAAATCGTTTACCGAAATGGTAATTTTAGCCTCATTTTCCAAGCAATTCAAATGCGTCAATATGGATTTCCATCCTTATTTCCTTATTTCCAGAATGTTCATTATATTTTGGTGTCTTAAGTCGTGATAGTGGTGGTGGTGTGATAAGTGCAAATTAAAGCTTTCGGTTAGTGCTTATATGAACCGAATTAGTGATTTGTAGGCTTGTCTTTGCCATTTAATAACCAAGTTAAGTTTATAACTTTTATTTGACATATTCTCAGTAGGTTTATAATACTTTTTGTTACGAGATTGTTGGAGTTGGTTAGAGTTGCAATCTAGTGACTTTTAGCTTACTTTGTTGTGAAGAACTTTTACTTGGAATTTTCTGTTTTAACGCTTATTTTCATAACATGTTGAGTAGTCATTCTTGGTTGAGTTGAATTATTTGGACATTGGTGATTTTTATACAGAGACATATATGTGTCCTATATTTATGTGAATTTTTGCTAAATTTTCAGACATTGTTTACTACCTCTAAAAATTACAAAACCAAAGTTGGTCAGAAAGCTTGCTGCTGTGCGACTCAATATATTTTATAAAAGATTTCTATGATGAACATTTAAGAAAAATCTCCCAATTTTATTTTAAGTTAGGGACACTTTGAACTCAGTTCACACCAAGTTTAAACTTCTGAAACCTATTAGTTACGAAATTAAAAATCGTCAAAGTTGACTCAACATTAAGACAAAAATCCAGTTTTGACCACTTTTGGTAGAAAAATCATATCTTTGGTTTGGTTTAGTGTTTTTGAGTGATTCCAGTTGGAGGTTAATCTTAACTCTTTTATCTACAACTTTTATTTTGAAAGTTTTGCTTGAAACGGCCCTCACATGCCCAGTTTATCCGTCCAAAGACAGAAGAATAATTCTGTCAGAAGCATTTGGGTCCAAACAACACACCAATGACCATTCTTGCTTTATTAACACTTGAGTTCATCATTTACAAGATTAATACTTTATTTCTATACCTCTTAACATCAAATTTCCAGATTATTATACCTCTTTTAACATATTTTTCACTTAATACAAGTCCATCCATCTCATAATCCAACAACAAGATTCAACTTTCTTAGATCTAACATGTATTCATCCAAATCAACACTTTTCAATACAAATCTTTATAGATCTAACTTTCAACAACATAAAAACATCTTTTTAATGAAAAATCTCAGAAATATATTCTTCAAAATATACAAAAACATATAGATCTATGAAAAGGAAAATCACTTTAAAAGCTACTAATCTATAACAACACTTTTGGGTCTTAAACTTGTTGAATCCTTGGATCTTTCTCATAGATTTCGACATGCATATGCATGAGGAGAAAGATCCTATCAACTTGCCTTCATCAAGTGTATAATACAAAGAAAACAAGAAGAAAACATAAACTTTTGATAGAACCTTTGAATATAAACAAGAACAAGATTAAATCTAGTAAAAAGATGAAGATTTATACCCTTGAAGAACTTGGTTTGAAGATGATTTTGGGCAGATTTTTCGTGACCTTTATGGCTCCAAACAACCCTTATTTCGAGCTTAAAATAACTCTTAAACCTTACTTGAATCAACCCTTGTTTATTCTAGCATAAACCCTTATTATTGTTGTTGTTTAGATTTGATTTGTCTTGCCTTTTTCTTTGTTATTTTGGGCCGAACCAAGGAGAAGAAAAGGAGGAAGAGAGAGTTCTTGGATGAGAGAAAATGTGTGTGTGAAAAGTGTGTAGAGTGTGTGTGTTTGTGGTGAGTTCCAAGACTATAGATACATGCAAAAATTTGAAAGGAAAAGAGTGTGTGTGAGGGTATGGGGGCCGGCCTCATGGGGGGGATTTGGAAGGGTTTTATCTTTTTTTTTTGTAAAATATTTGTGTAAGGATATGTGTGTGTAGGTATAATTAAGTGGGTATTTGTTTTATATGTGTAACATGTGTATTTATTCATATAAGCTAATTAGTTGTCCAAATATATGTATGTATGTGTATATGTATGTATATACATACTTTTGTGTTTTTAATTTAGCTACTTAAGTCATTTTATGTACATTTTGTATTTGTATTAGACATATATACATGCTTATTATTATTCAAGCATTTTATGTACATATTAGTTTATAAATTCATCCTTGAGATAGAACTTTTATCTCCATGACCACATATACTTTAATTGGCTTGGTGATTAATTTGTTGGACATTTATAAGAATATTGATTGATATCTCAACTTGTGGGACTCACATTATTATTTATATAACTTAACTTCTCGAAATAAAGTTTTTGGTTCGTTGACCTTTTGTCAAGTTCAATTAGAACTAGTTTATAGCTTGAGATTGTGTTGAATGATTATAGTTATTATTCATGGCATTTATAAGATAGCTAGTCACCTACAATACTTCGTTGAACTAGAGGGCAATTATCACCATGCCGAAATGTCTAGAAGGTCAATTCTCTTAGTAAACCTCTAGGGGTTGATACCTAGATAAGTCTAAGTAAATTGTCCTAGTCGGAAATTGAGGGTTGTTACAAATTCCATATTTGATTTAGAACCATTAGATCAAATTTAATTATTTCATCCTTATTAAATGACAATATTGATACTTTTACTTTATATGATTAGAAAAAAAATACCCTATGCTTCTTAATCATTATATTGTACCGTAATTAATATGTAAATTTAGACCCATATTTGGGGATAGTATCCACGGCGGAATGTATTATAAGTCAAATAGAAACAATAGCAAAAATACTTAAAAATTAGTAATAATAGGTTCAATCTATTTCTCATATTTGATCAAATTTTTTAATTTAAAATTCAATACATGGATTTAATTTAAAAGTAATAATATGTCCATTTTTTAACTGTATAATGTAACTTAAAGCTTCGTTTTAATAAATTAAAACCAGATAATACTTATTAAAGAAACAAGAACCCTTGGATGGGTAACTTTGATTTAGTACTATTAAAAGAATCAAGAGCTGTGATTAGTCAATTTATATATAATAATATTTAGTCACATGTTTAATTACTTAATTTAGAGGAATCAAGAGATGTGATTGATCAGTTGAGGTTAAATTAGTTTTTTTTAATATATATTAAGATTAAGATTTTCTAATTTATATTTATATTTGAAAGTAGTATTTATTATTAATTTACAACGTTATTATACAAAGATATAACATACATATTTTATTAACCATATTCGATGCAAAACGTTTTTTTTAATAATAATATCATTGTATTTCAACATGTCTTATATATGAAAATATAAAAATATAATATGTTTATCTCGCGTATTACGCGGGAAAATAATCTAGTACCTTATATATCTTTTATTATTATTATTGTATTTCATTATTATTTCAACAAAATTTTCCATTCATTCTTATAATCCAATCAAAATATGTTCACAATTAATAAATTAAATGGGCAAGAATTAATTTTCCTACATTTGTAAGTGTGAATTATTAGGTGGGTTTCGAGAGTCATGAGTTTTATCTTAAGTTTTCGAGTAATTTAAGAATTGATGAGTAGATTGGTTTGTCGCTCAAAAAACAATATGCAACGCTAAAAAAAAATTACCACCTACTAATAAATTTATCAAATAAAAGTCTAATCTAAAGAAAAAAGGTATTGCAAAGTTTCTATAAGCTAGATACATTCACTACAAATAATATTGCATTTGTCCACACTTTTAGTTAGCGTGAACAAATTAAAATTTTGTCCCGCTTTTATGTGTGTAAAAATATGGAGAACTAAAAGTGTGTAGAAATTAATCCACACTTAAAATTGTGGTATTTTAAAAGTTCACACTTTTTAGTTTGGACTTTTATATTTAATTTGTCACACCACATTTGTTCACGCTACATATTTAGTTAGTGTGGACAAAAGTGGTGTTACAAATTAAATATGAAAGTCCACACTAAAAAGTGTGAACTTTTAGAATACCACAATTTTAAGCGTGGATTAATTTCTACAAACCTTTAGTTCTCCATATTTCTATACATATAAAAGCGTGACAAAATTTTTAATTTGTTCACGCTAACTAAAAGTGTAAACAAATGTAACATTATTTGTAGTGATTGCATTTGCTTAAAAAGAAATTGGATACATATTGAAAACCAAGAAGTTTGGACTTTGGACACCTTTATTGTTATAAAAAAGTTATAAATTTAAAAATCAACAAAGTTGGATACTTTTTTATGCAATTTGAACTACATTTATTTTTAAGATTATTATTATTATACTAAATGCATGTTATTATTTATGTCTTACGAACCATCTACAATAAAAAAAAAATTTCGAATAATAATATCATCATATTTCAGGAACATTATCTATACTTAACTTTATACTTTCCTTATATACATAGATAATACATATATATATTCTAAATAATCTACGATATAAAACATTGTTTGAATAATCATATTATAATCTTTCATCATGTATTAACAATGACTACCAACTATTTTATTATGAACATCCAATAGGTTGATCTTGTGTATTACGCGGAAAAATAATCTAATTTTTTTTAAAATGAATCATACAAAATATATATATGGGGAAGTTTAATATGTGGTTGTCCTCCATCTAAACTTAGATGAAGAATTCCTCTCATCTTGATATTTTAATCCTTAAATATCATGGGTGCCCAAATAATTATTTAAAATACAAAAAATATTAAAATATTTGTATGTGAGGGGTTCTCCATTTAAACTTAGATGAGACAAACCCATATTCACTTTGCCTATATATATTTATAATAAATAAATTTGTAAATCGTATGAGTATGGCCTAGTAAAAGACTAGAAGGTAGAAGACAAGAAGGTGGCTAATGCCGTTCAAAAAAAAAAAGACAAGAAGGTGGCATGGAATTGCTTGTCAGGCTCAGGCCTAGAGGATAATGGGCCTTAAAAAGCCCAATTGAATGCAACTCAACTACTCTAGCAACAATGGGGTTCCGGCCACTGGCCAGTTTTAATTTTTCCAAGTTGTGTTTTTTATTAAAGCCTTAAAGGAATGGATGACGAGCTATTCCATATTTCCATATCAGTTTTAATAATCAGGCTTATTTCATAAACAATTCCAGTGTCTTAGAGGGTAGGATAAAAATGTGTCACTTGTGCGAGATTAATCATGGAATTATTAAGTGGTTGAGATTCACCTGGACACTAGCCTGGCCGGGGATTAGTGGGTACCAAATGGTACATGGGATCAGGGGTTCCTATCCAGTTACCCAAAGTTTTAACATATTGAGAGGAATAAAAAAAGAAAAAAAATGATATATCTATCATTTCTCACTAAATTTTCATCTTCTAAGTATCTATAAATCTAACACGTAACATAATTTAAGGAAGGAATCATAATGGTGATTAGTATCTTTCATATCGGCCCAATAATCGTCAATAAACTTTACGGGACTTGTGGCAATTTGCTATAAAAGTAAAGTATGGATACGAATCATCTGTGTATATCTATACAAAACAAATCTAATTGATACACGTTTCCATCGAGTAGTATGTTAATACTAGCTAGGTTTCATTTTGCCAAAGAGGTGGGAGGCTGAGTAGTATGTTATGTAACGAATGACTCGAGTGGTTTATGTAATGGACCTTTTAATTTTAATAATTGATTATATCCGGGTATATATGAGAAGTTGTTATGTATAATGTCACGTTGTTTGTTTAGGACTTTTTAATGGTCTGGTACATTTAATAACAGACAAATGAAAATTTATTATACAAAATATAAACATTCGTGTATAGTTATTATATTTGGAGACCCAAAAACCTACTAATTCAACAACAATTCACAAATTACATTACACATTACTAGTTATGCCTAGCTCCTAACAATAAACTTTATAGCAAATATATTTAATCAAACTTTCATTATTTCACAATTTATTTATCATAATGAATAAATAATCATAAAAGTTTTGTTAACGACAATCCTTAAGACTATCAGCGAAGACGTATGTACTATATATTTAGTGGGTGTTATGCCCCCAATGGGTTGCCAAAAATACAATTTTTACTTATGTAAAAATTTGTCACCAATGCCCAAAAACTATTAAATACCCTCAGCTCAAATTATAAATGCCCTCTCTGGCTCGCTCTAATACTGAAGAATAGATCATCGCTCATCTGAACAATCCAAAATACTATATATTGAAAATAATAACAAGTTTACAACTTCATTATTTTATATCCATTCAAATATTAACAATTTAAATATCCAATTCTTTTAAAAAATTTTTTTGTTGTTATTGGATCTGACTAACATATCCATTTTCCAACCTTGATTTTATACCGACTTTATTTTGAATAAGGCAAGTGTTTTTTTTCCGACAAGTGCGGATCGAAAATCACAACGAGTGGTCTAGCCTATTTTGTTTTAACCGGGTCCATGCTAAAGAGCCTAATCACCCAACATCTAGTAGGAGGAAATCCCCCTATTAATTCGTCCGAAAGCATGACAATTAATAAAGGTAAACCTTGCCCCCACTCAAATTCAGAACTGTCTGAATGTAAAATAAACGTTAAAATGTTAAAAGCATAAAGAATATGTTCTTAAATGAAGTAATTGACATCAATATAAACCTTGTTAAAAAACGTAAAAGTAATGAAAAATTTGTAATGTTATTGGTTGATTTATACGATCAATGATTTATTATGCTGTATGATGATCTTAAAATAAATATAAACGTCAACTTAAATTATGGTATGTGATAGATACTGCCGAACGTAAAGTGATCTTTATTGGCTTTCTAGTACAAAAGAACACGTATAGACGCTAATTTATATGTTAGTTGCTTACTTGGGCATCTTTGTCACATCAAATGGTACATCATAGATGTTGCTAAACATGATGGGACTTCTAGAACAATATTATTTTGCAGGGCAACTTCAAACCCATGCTACTTTGTTATCATCTATGCTACTAGTTTACAACAAATATTTACTTCATCCGTCCCACTAAAAGTGTCTCATTTTGAATTTTCAAAGTCTTTTTTTAAAAACTTTGACCTTAAATAATTTGATTTATGTTGTATAATACTTGATAAAAGTTATACCAATAAAAAACACATTTAAAACTCAATCAATCCATATAATTTTCATCAAATATCATATAACACAAATCAAAATATAAAAGGTCAAAGTTTATAAAAAAAGACTTTGAAAATTCAAAATAGGACACTTTTAATGGGACGGAGGGAGTATCATTGAAAATCAACAAATAACAACATTAATTATATATATATATATATATCGACATTTGTGTCTATGTATTACGAGTAATTAACAGTACTAGTAAAACCAACATTCGAAACTTCATGGCTCCCCTTCCGACAGACCTTCATTTTGTTTTGTTTCCATTGATGGCACAAGGACATTTGATACCCATGGTGGACTTGGGTCGGTTAATTGCCCAACGTGGTTCTGTTGTTACTATAATCACAAGTCCCGTTAATGCAAGTCGGGTTCAATCAGCAATTGATCGTGCAATTCAAGCTAAGCTCAAGATTCAACTTCTTGAACTTCCACTCCCATTAGCCGAAGTTGGTTTACCCGAAGGATGTGAGAGTTTGGACATGCTTCCATCAGCTGCCCACGCAATCAATATGTTACGCGCAATGAATATGTTAGAAGAACCAGCTGAAAATATGCTACGGGGTTTATATCCACCTCCTAGTTGCATTATTTCAGATGGTTTTTTTCCATGGACTAGTGATGTAGCAAAGAGATTGAATATCCCGAGAGTTATTTTCTATGGGCCAGGATGTTTTTCATTCTTGTGCGTACACATAGTGACATATACTAATATATTAAATGAAATAGATTCCAACTCGGAATATTTTGTGATGCCTGGTCTGCCTGACAGGATTGAAGTTACCAAACCTCAGGCTTCAACTTGGGGAAGAAAAGACTCAAAAGAAATGACAAACATTTTGGAACGAATGTTGGAAGTTGAAAAGACTTCTAGTGGGATTGTGGTTAATAGCTTCGAGGAGTTGGAGCCCAAGTATGTTGAGGAGTTCATGAAAGTAAAAGATCAAAAGGTGTGGTGTATCGGCCCGGTTTCACTATGCAACAAAAGCTTGGAAGATAAAGCTGAAAGAGGAAATAAAGTTTCGATTGATAGTTATGATTGGTTGGATTCTCAAGACCCAAAATCTGCAGTCTATGTTTGTTTGGGAAGTTTAACATATTGTTCCACCGAGCAAGCCATTGAGCTTGGCCTAGGATTGGAGTTATCGAAAATACCATTTATTTGGTTCATTAGAAACACAAGTGATGAATTTGAGCAATGGCTTTCAGAAGAAAAATATGAAGAAAGGATTAAAGGTAAAGGTTTGATGGTCCGTGGTTGGGCACCTCAAGTCTTGATATTGTCACACCATGCCATTGGGGGTTTTATTACACATTGTGGGTGGAACTCAACTTTAGAAGGGATTTGTGCTGGAATCCCAATGGTTACGTGGCCTCAATTTGCAGAACAGTTTTTAAACGAAAGATTTATCATAGACGTATTGAAAATCGGTGTAAAGATTGGTGCAGAGGTTCCTGCTATGTTCATAGAAAGAGATCAGCCAGACCTGAAGGTGAAGAGAGAAGATGTCAAGGCAGCCGTCATAAGTTTAATGAGTAAGGACGAGGAAGGAGGAGAAAGAAGAAAGAGAGCTAAGGAATTTGGGGTAATGGCAAAAAGATCAATGGAGGAAGATGGTTCATCTTACCTTAATATGACATTGATGATTGATGCTATTGCCAAAGAAGTAGCCAACAAATAATTTCCAAATTTCGTGTAGCCATTATAAGTTATGCACCGAGCATAAATTTTTTTAAGGCAAACCAAATCGAAATTGTAAGCCATTATAACGCAATGTGCTTTAAGGACAATAGAGAATACATACCTTAGACGAGATTTGAGGTTGTGTTTTATATTATTTGTGGGGACGTAGTGAATAAAAAAAATATTGTGTTTGATAAACCATAAATTCAATGTTTAAAATAATCATGATCATGTTGGATTTTTTATGACAGTAAAAAAGACGGATCTTTTCATATGGATCTTCCAAATATCATACAATATGTTTTGTCATGTTCAATGAACATTAAAGGATCTTGATCCTTATTTTGAACATATGTTTACACAGACAATCTCAAATGAAAAAATAGTTACTTTAGTATGTGGAAAATAAAAAGGCTTTTCTTTTTTCGGGTACGGGTGTGTTTGGATAAAACCAACAATCCTTGAACCTAATCGAAACATAAAAGAACACGAGAATAAGAAGATGCTTGTGTCCTTTTTTACGATTTTCACCTATTATCAAAATTCCATGTAGTCATAAGCGGACCCCTATACCTCGCATCTTATTTGAACCTTTCAGTCAATCCCATCCTATTTGAACGTCCAACTACTTTAGATTGTTTCATGATATATGTCTTGTTCCAAATCTCGACCATTGTTTTTCCATCCACTTCCAATCAAGCTCCATGTAGCCTTGGTATCCACATGTTTATCCCTGAAGTCTTTTTCTCGAGTTCCAATTCTACTTTTTCCACGTTATATGCCAAGGCTACATGGAGCTTGATTGGCATCAATACTATCTTCTTAAACCATGTAATATATATTTGATTAATTTAAATGAAATGAATGGTTTTGAGTGTAATATATATATTTATATATATACACATATATATATAGAAAAGTGATATATATATATATATATATATATATATATATACATAATAGTATATATATATATATATATATATATATATATATAAATATATATATATATATATATATATATATATATATATTTGATTAATTTAAATGAAATGAATGGTTTTGAGTGTAATATATATATAGATATATATATATAGATATATATATAGAAAAGTGAATATGGGGTTGTTACACCCTCAACTTGGATGAAAAACCTCCACCTTCTATTTTTTAATACATAAAAAATATGGGGTCCAATTATTTATTCAAAATACTAAAAAATTAACATGTGAAGAGTTTTTTTTACCCAAATTGAGTGTGTAACAGCCCATACTCATTATTCATATGAACCTAACCCTATATATAATATATATATATATTGATCGTAAATTTTTATGGAAAGTTGGTTAAATTGAGTGTACTTCAAATTTAACATTAAGATAAAAGATGAACTTTCAAGTTTTCATTATATTTGTAATCTATGAATTTTTAAGAAAGTTACACTTTTTACATTTTAAAAAATTACAAAATTTGATATGTGAAATGACCAATATATCCTTATAGCTTAAATCTAAGTTAATGCTTACATTATACGGAGTATATTGATGTGTTGCGTAATTTGGAAAATGATTTTTAATTAAGAAAACGTTGTTTTAAAGTTATAAAAATGTTGTACAAGTAAATACCTCAACAAAACGCAAACTAACAAGCAGTGGACCCGATCGAAAGTAGATAGTGTTGTGGTAAGTACAGGATCGTTCGCAGGACGCTTGCACTACCTAGCCTAATAATGTGTGTAATTCTAGCAGTTGGGGGTTGTCACAATTTCCTATTAAAAATAATGCAAATAAAAGTAAAATAGAATCCGCAACCGCTTATTTAGAGAGAAGCTTCGGTTAAATCTGAAAATTGAATTGAAAACAAATAACAGTAATTTAATTAAAATACTTGTTTGGCATCTCCGATCTCATGGTACGACCAGATTACTATCCTACCTACTTGCTAGAATGTTGGAAAACTTAATCACGGCTCAGATTCTCATTAGATTGACTTTGCCTAAGTAACTAGTGCTGTCCCTAGACTTACACTACTCTTTAAACAAATTCTCGTTAGATTCATTGTCTAAGCTTGAATCACCTAAGTAAGTGTTACTAATCCATCTTTTAGTATACCCGGCTCTTAAGCCATGACCAGATAATAATTCCCCCCGGTGACCACAATGCACGTTTCCATGTCACTGGATCGCGTCTGGCATTTTTAAGCATCATGTTCAACTTGTTCTAATTATTATGGTTCTGGATCCCTCCGTTAAAAGTGAATCACCTTTTACATCTAATTATAGACCGATTAGTGTTTTCCATCTTTATGTATTAATCCTAGTGTATGATTATAGACCGATCATCAAAATTAAATTAATACACTCAGATATAGAACCTATAACAATATGAAGAACTCATTAACCATGGATCTACGATAAACAATAAACACAATCCAACAGATCTAACAAATAAAATAAGATAAATAAACGTCTACATGATCACATCGATCCAAACAAGTATTCAGCCTACTAGCCTGACATTATTAAAGGAATAACAAAGTCTGAAAAGATGAAAGACATTGTTTACCAACTAGAAGTAAATAAAAGAGATAGATCTAGGTTAAGGATGAAGATCGAGAGGTGTTATAAGCTCCAAAACCTCCTTGTAATCTGCAAAATCGACCTAGGGTTTGTATGTGGCGGCTAGGGCTTCTGAATCGGCTCTCTCTTAGGGTTTTGAGGGTCTCTTCATATTTAAATAGGCAAAAGTCGGTTTGCTGAACTGGGCCGCCCAGCGGCGCTGGGGTCTCCAGATTTGGGCCAGCGGCACTGGCAGCTCCTGCTGCTCTTCGATTTGCTTCGTTTGACTCCCGAATTGTCTCCTTGTGTCTTGTAACTTCATAGGCCTTCATATTGAGTTGATTGATGCCATTCACCCTCACTCGCATCTTCCGTGAACCTGCATTTATATCGAATCCATTTAGTACCAATAGTTCCAGAATATTAACTCATTTAGACATTGAAATGTGGCCTTATGATGGGGAAATTTATCACAAAATGAACGCTCATCATATATATAGTCAACATTTCCATTTCTACAATTTTAATTATGAAAATCACAAATATGTCATATACAAAATTATGAACGTTATGTTTAACCACCAACGAAAATCACCATAAAAAGTCGTTAGATGTCACCAGTAAAAAATATTTACTCGTGTCATATTGTGTGGGCACTTTACTAATCTTAGTGTAGAACCGTAGATATAGATATGAGTGCAGTGTCTAAACTTTGTATAACTAAAAAACTTAATTGAATTAGAAATATTACTTATTAAAATATATGGATTTTAAATTTTTCTTAAATAATACTCCAGTCTCACTAAATTTAACCACTTTTAAATTTTCAAAGTCAAACTTTACGAACTTTGACAATAAATATTTTTGTTTGTGTTATATAATATTTGATGAAAGTTATATAAATTGATTGTGTTTTAGATATGTGTTTCATTGGTATAACTTTCATCAACTACTACCTCCGTCCCACTAGAAGTGTCACATTTTAAATAATCAAAGTCTTGATTTGTTAACTTTGACCTTATATTTTTTTTTTAGTGTTATATAACTTTTAATAAAATTTATACCAAATGAAAATATATCTAAAACTCAATCAAAACATATAACTTTCATCAACTATTATATAACATAAACAAAAATAATTAAGGTCAAAGTTGATAAATAAAGACTTTGAATATTCAAAACAAGACACTTCTAATGGGACAGAGGGAGTATTATATAACACAAATAAAAATATTTATAGTCAAAGTTGGTAAAGTCTGACTTTGAAAATGCGGAAAAGTTTAGTAGGACGGAAGGATATATTATAAAGCAAATCTATTTCAACTTTCAACTTCAACATTCAACATTCAACATTACACCATATTAATATAACCTACACTATACTCGCCGCCACCACCACCAATCGCCGCCACCACCACCAATCGCCACCGCCACCGCCACCGCCTCACCACCGCCCGCCACCCGTCACCACCGCCACCACCGCCATTGTCATTACACCGCCACCGCCACCGCCACCGCCACCGCCACCGCCACCGCCACCACCGCCACCGCCGCCACCTCCGCTGCCACCCGTCGTTAGTAAATCGTTGCATCGCGTAGGTACTTTGCCTCGTTATATTATAAAGCAAATAACATTTACAACTTTCAACATTCAATTTTTAACATTCAACAATTCATCAAAACCACATTACATCAATAACCTACACTACTCGCCGTCATCGCCACCAATCGCCACCGCCACCGCCACCGCCACCGCCACCGCCACCGCCACCGCCACCAACCGTCACCACCGCCACCGCCACCGCCGCCACCGCCGCTCGCCACCACCACCCGTCACCGCCACCGCCACCGCCACCGCCACCACCACCGCCACCGCCACCGCCACCGCCACCGCCACCGCCACCGCCACCGCCACCGCCACCGCCACCGCCACCGCCACCGCCACCGCCACCGCCACCGCCACCGCCACCGCCACCGCCACCGCCACCGCCACCGCCACCGCCACCGCCACCGCCACCGCCACCGCCACCGCCACCACCACCAATCGCCGCCACCACCACCGCCACCGCCACCGCCACCGCCACCGCCGCCACCTCCGCGCCACCCTCACCACCGCCACCGTCACCACCGTCACCACCGCCACCGCCACCGCCACCGCCACCGCCACCGCCACCGCCACCGCCACCGCCACCGCCGCCACCTCCGCTCCACCCGACCACCGACCAGTCACCACCGCCACCGCCGCCACCTCCGCTGCCACCCGTCGTTAGTAAATCGTTGCATCGCGTAGGTACTTTGCCTCGTTATATTATAAAGCAAATAACATTTACAACTTTCAACATTCAATTTTTAACATTCAACAATTCATCAAAACCACATTACATCAATAACCTACACTACTCGCCGTCATCGCCACCAATCGCCACCGCCACCGCCACCGCCACCGCCACCGCCACCGCCACCGCCACCACCACCGTCGCATTGCCACTGTCGCCGCCACCTCCACCACCGTCGCTACCAGCACACGCCACCACCACCGCCATTAGACCGCTGCATCGTGCGGGTGCCGTTCTAGTTTATTTAATCTAAATGAATTGAATAAATACAAGCAAACTTGTATAAGTAAATTTGATAGACTTAAATAAAAAATTAAGACAAACGGTGTATAACTGATTGGTAAGGTTTCAGATATCAGAGCTTACATGTTGCTCGGTACATAACTTAGAATGCGTAGCAAATTAAAAAGACTAGAATATGGTGGTCGCACACTCACACTAGATACTGCCGAACGTAAAATGTTCCTTATTGGCTTTCAACAGGTGTATATGTATAGACGTTTATTACATCAGTGTCAACATATGTTAAATGCTTACTTAGGCATCCTTGTTACATCAAATGATATACATCCTAGATGTTGCCAAACATAAAATGACTCGTATAACAATCCAATATTTTTGCTGGCCAACTTGAACATCATGCTCTACTTAGTTATCATCCAATCTTCTATGCCACTAGCTAGTTTAAAATGAATATTCATCTTTGAAAAATACAATAGGAAAAGACACATGCTAAGCGACTATATATATAGCGATGTTTATATACTATATATTAGTAGAAGCAAATAGCTCTAAAGTAGTTTCACAAAGAACTAGTAAAACTAACTTTCGAAACTCCAATGGCTCCTCCCCTTTCCACTACAGACATTCATTTTGTTTTGTTTCCATTGATGGCACAAGGTCATCTAATACCCATGGTGGACATGGGTCGTTTAATAGCCCAACGTGGTTCCATTGTTACTATAATTACAAGTCCCGTTAATGCAAGTCGGGTTCAATCATCAATTGATCGTGCAATTGAAGCTAAGATTAGGATTCAGCTTCTTGAACTTCCACTCCCATTAGCTGAAGTTGATTTGCCGGAAGGATGTGAGAATTTTGACACGCTTCCATCATCTGCCCACGCAATCAATCTGGTACGAGCAATGAATATGTTAGAAGAACCAGCTGAAAATATGCTTCGAGTTTTATGTCCACCTCCTAGTTGCATTATCTCAGATGGTTCTTTTCCATGGACTAATGATGTGGCAAAGAGATTGAATATTCCAAGAATTGTTTTCTATGGGCCAGGATGTTTTGCATTCTTATGTGTACATATAGTCACAAATACGAATATACTAGACAAAATAGATTCCAACTCGGAGTACTTTGTAATGCCTGGCTTACCTGACAGGATTGAAGTTACAAAACCCCAAGCTTCAACTTGGGGAAGAGGAGACTCAAAAGAAACGACAGATCTTTTTTATCGAATGCTAGAAGCTGAAAAAACTTGTAGTGGGATTGTGGTTAATAGTTTTGAAGAGTTGGAACCCAAGTATGTTGAGGAGTTTACGAAAGTGAAAGATAAAAGGGTGTGGTGTATTGGACCAGTTTCACTATGCAACAAAAGCTTTGAAGATAAAGCTGAAAGAGGAAACAAGGTTACGAAGGACGGGTATGATTGCTTGAATTGGCTGGATTCTAGAGATCCGGAATCTGTAGTCTATGTTTGCTTGGGAAGTTTATCATATTGTTCCACTGAACAAGCCATCGAGCTTGGGCTAGGATTGGAGTTATCAAAAATACCATTTATTTGGTTTATGAGGAACACAAGTGATGAATTTGAGCAATGGCTCTTAGAAGAAAATTATGAAGAAAGGATAAAAGGGAAAGGTCTCATGGTCCGTGGTTGGGCACCTCAAGTCTTGATATTGTCACACCATGCCATTGGCGGTTTTATAACGCATTGTGGGTGGAACTCGACTTTAGAAGGGATTTGTGCTGGAATCCCAATGGTTACGTGGCCACAATTTGCAGAACAGTTTTTAAACGAAAGATTTATCATAGACGTATTGAAAATTGGTGTTAGGATTGGTGTAGAGGTTCCCGTTCTATTCACAGAGAGAGATCAAACAAACGTGAAGGTGAAGAGAGAAGATGTCAAGGCAGCTATGGAACGTTTAATGAGTAATGACGAGGAAGGAGGGGCAAGAAGAAAGAGAGCTAAGGAGTTTGGGGTAATGTCGAAAAGATCAATGGGGGAAGACGGTTCGTCTCACCTTAATATGACATTGATGATCGAAGCTATTGTCGAAGAAGTAGCCAACAAACAAATTCCAAATCTTGTGTAGCTATTTAAAGTGTGCTCCGGCCATGACTCTTCTAAGCCAAACCAATTCGAAACTATAAGCCATTATAGATAGTACAATGTGCTTTATGGGCAATAGAGACTATATTATACGGTGTTTGAGATTGTGTTTAATTAAGCATGAAAATTTGATTTGAGGGAGTTTCCAAAACGCAGTGAATCAAGATATATTGTGTTTGATAAACCATAATTCAATATTCGAAAGGAACACGATGAGTCGTGTTGGATTTGTTGTCAGAGTACAAATAAATGGATCTTTCATTGTAAATCATTCTTTTTAATTATTTTTCTTCACTCAAAAACCATACAACATGACATATCGTTTTCTTCTTTATACACACAAGCTCAAATGATAAAAAGTGATTAGTTCAGTATCCGAAAATGAAGATAACTTTTTTTGTGGGTCTGGATACTGGTTGAGGTTTATACATATCACCAGGGCTGTAAACGAACTGAACAGTTCATGAACAATTCACGAACCGTTCGGTTGGAAGTTCGTTCGTGTTCGTTCGTTTAGTTAAATGAACGAACATGAACACAAATATTTGTTCGTTTAGTTAAATGAACGAACATAAACAAAGCTCCCGTTCGTTCATTTATGTTCATGAACGTTCGATAATCTGTTCGTGAACGTTCGTTCTTTTATGTTCGTGAACAATCGTTCATGAACATAAACGAACGAACATGAACAAGCCATTATGTTCGTTTATCCGTTCGTGAACATAACATTATGTTCGTTTATGTTCGTTTACATATACTATACTTAATCAATATACAAAAAAAATAGTTTAAATATAAATATTTCTTTTATATATAATATATATATATATATATATTAATGTATATTTAAATTATTAATACCTACTATCTATATTTTAAGAAAATATTTAAATATACATACTTCTTTTATATCAAAAGGTGTGATCGTGTAATATTGGGCTCGGCTTTAAACTCTATTATTTGGAAATGAAAGGATACAAACCTCTTTTTTATTAAATAAATGTTGTATATTCGTATCATAATTCATAAGTAAGAATATTTCGTAAAACTTTTAGCTGATGTATACTTTGTAATCTTGAATTTTAGTTCTAATACTTATAACTATATGTTGTTCATTGTAGTTCGGTTGTGTTCGTTCGTTTGTGTTCGTTCATTAGTGTTCGTTCGTTTGTGTTCGTGAACATTCGTTCATGAACATAAACGAACGAACATGAACAAGCCATTATGTTCGTTTATCCGTTCGTGAACATTCGTTCATGAACATAAACGAACGAACATGAACATAACATTATGTTCGTTTATCCGTTCGTGAAGCGTACGTTAAGTTAAACGAACGAACATGAACAAGGTCCCGTTCGTTCGGTTCGTTTACAGCCCTACATATCACATCAATCACTAGATCATTTTCTAGCAACAGAAATAATAAAAAGCAGCATATGAGGACAAAAATAAAATAAAATAGGACCACCTCACCACCATGTCTTTTGCCCTCCATTATATGTGCACGAGTCGTTGAATATAAAAAGGCCCAGCTCAATATATAGGGAAATTGACACAAACAGTCCAAGAAAAGCCCATTTATATTTTTTCTTTTATTCCGTTGAATATAAAAAGGCCCCAGCTCAATATATAGGGACTAGGGTCATAAATCTTACGAAGTACTAGTATTTTATTTTACTTTTCTTCTGAATCGAAGAACTAATTATCAGGGTTGATATTAACAACATCAGAATTAAATAATGGTTAACAAACCAAGTTACAAATACTTATTTGGAATGTCAAAAAAGTTATTCAATTACACGACCATCATTAAATATAAGTTTAAACCAGCAGTCAGTGAAATCAGACATCATGACTTATAATTGCATATTGAGGCAAAAGTTTTGAAATATATTTTGCACGAGTCGTTGAATATAAAAAGGCCCAGCTCAATATATAGGGAAATTGACACAAACAGTCCAAGAAAAGCCCATTTATATTTTTTCTTTTATTCCGTTGAATATAAAAAGGCCCCAGCTCAATATATAGGGAAATTGACACAAACAGTCCAAGAAAAGCCCATTTATTTTTTTTTTTTATCGGTTGAATATAAAAAGGCCCAGCTCAATATATAGGGAAATTGACACAAACAGTCCAAGAAAAGCCCATTTATATTTTTTCTTTTATTCCGTTGAATATAAAAAGGCCCCAGCTCAATATATAGGGACTAGGGTCATAAATCTTACGAAGTACTAGTATTTTATTTTACTTTTCTTCTGAATCGAAGAACTAATTATCAGGGTTGATATTAACAACATCAGAATTAAATAATGGTTAACAAACCAAGTTACAAATACTTATTTGGAATGTCAAAAAAGTTATTCAATTACACGACCATCATTAAATATAAGTTTAAACCAGCAGTCAGTGAAATCAGACATCATGACTTATAATTGCATATTGAGGCAAAAGTTTTGAAATATATTTTCTATATTTAAACATTTTACTTAAATTTGAATTTAACGAATTTAGAGAAAACTGTTCATTGGATTGGGGGTTGTATTCTATTTCAATTTATAAAGTGAATGAATATTAGTATATGTGTTAGAAAATCATCGAAATTCATAAAATGATATTTTTAATTACTATAGCTTACAAAAATCTTTCTTTTATTCCGTTGAATATAAAAAGGCCCCAGCTCAATATATAGGGACTAGGGTCATAAATCTTACGAAGTACTAGTATTTTATTTTACTTTTCTTCTGAATCGAAGAACTAATTATCAGGGTTGATATTAACAACATCAGAATTAAATAATGGTTAACAAACCAAGTTACAAATACTTATTTGGAATGTCAAAAAAGTTATTCAATTACACGACCATCATTAAATATAAGTTTAAACCAGCAGTCAGTGAAATCAGACATCATGACTTATAATTGCATATTGAGGCAAAAGTTTTGAAATATATTTTCTATATTTAAACATTTTACTTAAATTTGAATTTAACGAATTTAGAGAAAACTGTTCATTGGATTGGGGGTTGTATTCTATTTCAATTTATAAAGTGAATGAATATTAGTATATGTGTTAGAAAATCATCGAAATTCATAAAATGATATTTTTAATTACTATAGCTTACAAAAATCTCTTCAAATTTTAAATCTTACTTTTAAACCCGCCATTAGAGATGTCCCTAGTTTTCATACTTGCAAAATTACCTGTTAAATTCCTATTTACAGACATAACCAGATCAAGGATCCAAAATGAATCACATACAATACAACTAAAGACAAAGCCAGAAAAAACTTCTTAGGGAACTAGTGCTCCAACCTATCCATTTCTACATGTCAAACGAAGAATTTAACGAAACTAAATTTATTCTAAACAAACATAATCTGAAGTATACTTTAACTTGGTCGGGGTTTTTAACAGGAAATTAATTAATATAAAATTAAAATTTAACTGGCTTAAACCCCGGTGGCCAGGGTATCTTCTAAATCCACTATGTGGGCCCCGGGGGTGAGTTTACCCAAGGTCTCGGGTTCGAGCCTTGGGGCTATCATCTCAAAGGTATTTTCCATGAGGATATGGTTGGAGGTCCAGAAAATATCTGATTAAAATTGTCTTCAACACATCTGAATCGAAACTCACTTTGCAAAAAAATAAAATAATAATTATACCTACAATTTAAAAATTACGCGAGACATACCCATCGTTGTCAAAAATTTACACTGACCATACCTATCGCTGACGGACGTCTATTTGGCCGTTAAGTCAAGTCACGTGTCGTGCATGTGAGGTATCAAAACCGTAACTTCGTGTAAACTTCAGGTATGATCCGTGTAATTTACCATAATAATTTTTTTTAAAGATATTTATATTTATATTTCATTTATTAAAGTGGGTAGATATTCTATATTAAAATTCACATATATATATTTGTTTTTTAAAAAAAAAAAAAAAAAAAAAAAAAAAAAAAAAAAAAAAAAAAAAAAAAAAAAAAAAAAAAAAAAAAAAAAAAAAAAAAAAAAAAAAAAAAAAAAAAAAAAAAAAAAAAAAAAAAAAAAAAAAAAAAAAAAAAAAAAAAAAAAAAAAAAAAAAAAAAAAAAAAAAAAAAAAAAAAAAAAAAAAAAAAAAAAAAAAAAAAAAAAAAAAAAAAAAAAAAAAAAAAAAAAAAAAAAAAAAAAAAAAAAAAAAAAAAAAAAAAAAAAAAAAAAAAAAAAAAAAAAAAAAAAAAAAAAAAAAAAAAAAAAAACAAAAAAAACAAAAAAAAAAAAAAAAAAAAAAAAAAAAAAAAAAAAAAAAAAAATAATAAAATAAATAATAATAAAATAAAATAATAATAAAATAAAAAATAAAATGAATATATAATAATAAATGCATTCTTGTATCAATTATTTTCTTAATATATTTTTCATTGAAAAAAATAAAACTATATTTTCATAATAAATTTTATATCTTCAACTTAAAAACTAAAGTGTAAATAAAACTCTAAATTCTTAATAATTATTATTTTTAGGGTGAATTACAAGGATAATACCTGAAGTATGCACAAAATTACGGTTTTGATACCTCACATGCACGACACGTGACTTGACTTAACGGTCAAATAGACGACCGTCAGCGATAGGTATGGTCAGTGTAAGTTTTTGACAACGATGGGTATGTCTCGCGTAATTTTTAAATTGTAGGTATGACCAGTGTAGTTTCGAACAAACCTCGGGTATGATATGTGTAATTTACCCTTATTATTATGTAATTTAATATATATGAGTCGGGTATATGGGTTCGGAGCGGGTTTCGGGTATATGGGTCGGGTCCGCGGGTTTTCATCTAAAACCGTACCCGGACCCGAACCCGCTAAAATAACTAAAACCATCCCCATACCCGGCCCTAGACCCGCATACCCACCCCCGAACCCGGCGCAAAAGTATCGGGTTTCGGTTTTTCCCATCGGGTACGGGTTTGTTTGTCATCCCTACTTGGGGTTGGATCTGGTAGACCATACTTTTTGTTCATGTAAATTGGCGTGTGAAACCAGAAATCTTCTCGCTCATTGGTTGAAGCTTGAGTTACCCGATTACGGTCCTGCTGATATTATTAATTGGGTCGAAACGCTATATTGCCCCATGATGTATAAGAAGGTTATCCAAGGTATCATGGCAGTTTGGTGGTGGTGTTTATGGAAGAACAGGAATCAAGCCATTTTTTTGTCGGATCACGTCAGCAGCAAAGCCATTTTTCTTTCTGTTGTGTCCATTTCTTTCTTATGGGTTTCCTCTCTATGTACTAAGCTTAGCTTTTCTTGGCCCCTATGGCATCGTAGTCCCTCCTATCTGTTGTAAACATTATGTCTCTTCGGCGTCTTGCCGTAGACTTTTTAATTTTAATACAAAATGCTGTTCCAAAAAAAATAAAATGGTTGAAGAGTTATAATGATTTTATTTGTGATAGTCTCCATCACTACATAATTAACTTATAACTTTAATTATATTTACAAATGTGTCATCTAAATAAATATGGAATATATTACACTAATACTGTATAATGATTAATATAATCATAAATTATAAAGTTAATTGCAGGATTCACCCATGTGGTTTACCCGTTTTCGTGATTTACATCCCTGCTTGAACTTTTTAGCTAAATACATCCAAACTACCAACATTTGTTGCAGGATTCGTCCTTTTGGATGACGACATTTCTTTCATTCCGTGAAGTGGTGTCACGTGCGTCACATACGAGGGTGGGGGTGGGGGTGGTGGGGGTGGGGATACTAAAATACTCTCGTCTGCTACTCATGTGACACCACTCTACGGAATGAAAATAAACGTCGTGAATCTTGCAACAAATGTTGGTAGTTTGGATGTATTTAGCTAAAAAATTCAAGTAGAGATGTAAACCACGAAAACGAGTAAACCACATGGATAAATCCTGCAATTAACTCTATATTATAAGTCAGAGTATATATCCAATATATGTTAGCATATTTAATTTATTGAATTGGACATGTTGTTATATAAGTTTAAAACGTACTTATTTTAATGTGATTCAATACATGGATGAAAAAAAATCGTAGACAGTCTGAAAAGTTTGTTGTGCATTAATATTTCCATTTCAAATCGTATCATTGAAAATGTATTGGTTTAATTGAAATTTTGCTTAATTGTATTTAGAAATATTCTTAAAGCTAAGAGATATAATAATATGCTTAGAATTGAATAGATTATACATCACATATTTATCATGAAAAAGCTTTCGGTTTTACTCCGTACAAAATTAATAAAACCAACAATAACATAAATGCATGTCTTTAGATTAGGTATGGTGTAGTGTAGGGAGAGAACAATTATTTTCAATTATTTTTTTGTACTTGAAAAACAGTTGAACTTGGAATTATTTAAATTTAGAGGAAATCGGAGACATCATTTCAAGATTTCAACTTCTTATAAGGAAAAATAAAACGTATGTATTTTAATTTAATTTCAATTTAATTCGATGCATATATGTGCATTAGTGAATAGTGATCACAGATCACCGACCCGGCTACCCCTTATTATCAACTATGGGCCTTGGCTTTATCCCAATAACTATCGAGCTAGCCCAGCAACTATTGACAATGGTAGCTCACAATGGTATTTCTTTTTTCTCTTTTCTCTTTTGACAGGTGTTGCTTATACTTTATACAAGTACATTGAAAGTCACATACTAAAATTGTAATCCTCGGTAGGCTTTAGTCGAAAATCAACAGAGGAATTTTGTCTTCAAAAAGAAATTTAAGACTTGAATGCTTTTTGTTTCCCTAAAAAGTTAGCAAACACATTAGTAGGTTACGTGAACAGTTTAAACTATAAGAAGTGCACCTACCGCATGAAAAGATATATATAAGTACATAAAAAAAAATAAATATGTGATGTCATGTATTAAGTTTATAGGTATAAAACCTTTCACATATTAATTTTTTAATATTTATTATATAATAATAAATATGATCCTCATATTTTTTATGGATTAAAATATTAAAATTTGAGAAGTTTTACACCTAAGCTTAGGTACGTTTAAGATAGGGTTAACTTGAGAACCAAAACAAGGATGTGAACTGTGGTAGAGATCCAGAGAGAAGGTAGTTTAAGGAGAGAAGGGAGAGAAGATTCATTTTTGATTTTTTTTAGCTTGTTTTTTTAATATTTAATTTTTTTTTAATTTTTATATTTTTTTTAACATAAACCCATTCCAAAAAAAAAATCAAAATTTTTTTTAAAAAATAAAAAAATTAAAAAAAATACAACTTACACATGTGTAAATATAAATCTACACATGTGTAAGGTATAAAAATCTACACATGTGTAGGATTTATTTTTTATTTTTTATTTTTTAATTTTTTTTTGGAATGGGTTTTCACTAAAAAAATAAAAAAATAAAAAATAAAAATGAAAAATAAAGAAGAAAAAAAATTAAAAATCAACCTTCTCCCCCTTCTCTCCTTAAGCAACCTTCTCATTTGAGATCTCATATATATATATATTATATATATATATATTATATATATATATATATAGGGGAGTGAATATGGGGTTGTCCCCCATCTAAGCTTAGATGAGGAACACCTCATAATTTGTGTTTTTAATCATAAAATTCATGGGGTCTATAGTTTTATTTAAAATACAAAAAAATATTAAAATATTTGTTTGTGAGGTGTTCCCCATCTAAGCTTAGATGAGGAACAACTCCATATTCACTTTTCCTATATATATATATATGATAGAGATCAAATGAGAAGGTACCTTAAGGAGAGAAGGGTGAGAAGGTTCGTTTTTGATTTTTTTTTAGCTTGTTTTTTGAAATTTTTTTCTTTTTTTCACTTTTTTCATTCTCTCTTTAATTAACTTATTCCATATAAAAATTTTAAAAGTATTTTAAAAATATTTTTTTTCAAAGGCGTAGCCCGTAAGCTATAGGCGAAGCCTCTCAGTCTATGGCGGAGCCATGATGACTAAGGGTGAAGCCCGTTAGGTAGATCACCCCATCACCGATCACCCCTATGACCTATCACTCTCTATGACCTATCACTCCCACCAGCTACCCCTTATTAATATCCTTAAGGGTGAAGCCCGTACCGTACCCTTACATGTATAACTCACTAACTCGGGTTAGAAATTTTTTATTTTTATTTATTTTTTAAATTTTTTTATGGATTGAATTAATTAAAAAAAGAATAAAAAAAGTGAAAAAAAAAAAAAAATAAAAAAACAAGTTAAAAAAAATAAAAAACGAACATTCTCTCCCTTATCTCCTTAAGAACATTCTCTCTGGATCTCTACCCTATATATATATATATATATATATATTAAAGTATATCATATATATATTCTATATACTATATATAGATATATATATATAGTTATATATACTTTGTTTACAAAACAAAAGTATTATATATATATATATAGATATATATATATCTATATATATATATATATAGATAAATACCTATTAATTATTTAAGTATATATATTAATATATATATATAGTTTCCTTATTTTAAGAACCATTTTTTTGTAAGAACCATGAGAACTCTTAAATTATGTATTTGTTCACATGTGACAAACGACTATATATAAGGTTTTGAAATTTTTTTCTTCTGCAACATATATTTTTATAACGTTTCACATGTGAATGAACAAAAAAAACATGTGATCCAATATGAAATTTAGGAGTTCTCACGGTTCTTACAAAAAAATGGGTTCTCAAAATAAGGGTCCCCTATATATATATATATATATATATATATAGCATTAGGGTTATAATATATATATATATATGATAGATGCATGTATATTTTCTGCAATAATTAGGCCACCTGTCTCCATTGGTACATGACGTATTGTCCTACTTCACCTTCAAAGAACATAAATATATATGAAGACAATTTATATTGATTATATGGACGTTCCTTAATGCTAGACGTACACTTAAAGTAAGAATTCGACACTATATGTGGATGATATGTTTGAAAGCCTACAAGGGTAATTTTGAATGAAAAAATATATTATAGGCCCACACTGAAAATTCATAATTTCTAATAGTAATTGGCATTGCATATCTTGTGTTCGAACATGTGAAACAATATCGAGGTCAAAAGATATCAGACAGTTAATGCTAATTGACTAATTGTAAATTGTGTATATATTGGTCCTTGTATTTTGTAGGACTTTTATACTTCCTTGGGTTTTACTTAACTGTACTAAATGACCAAAGGTCCTGAACTTCGAATTATGCTGCCGGTGTCTTAATAAAAACTTTTTAGTAGACAAAATATTCTTAGAAAAATACTAATATGATTAATTTAATATTAAGGTATCATATATTAAGTTAACCACTACTTTTGGGAGGTGACATTGGTAACACTAATTTTTATACGTCTACCACAAACATGCATTATTGACTTGTACAGTAAGTTATAAAACATGTATATCATGGTAGATTAATACGAGTAAAACGTTTATCATTTCTCATTACTTTTGGGCATCATTTTTGAACATTTTATGAGACTGTTCAAAAGGTTACCTCGTGTTTTGTTATATGACCTCTTAAATCTCAGCATTGATATCCACTAGATTGGAGGAATCCAGAGCCACAAGAATAAATGGATTTTAAAGTTGGATAATTACCCTAGATAATTTGAAATTTATGATTACAGGATATTAGTTGGGTATCTGAGACTGAGGGTATGTTGCATCACATTGCTAAATACTAAACCGTCGGTAAAGATATACTCCGTATATGGTTTTGAACGGCTAATTTTATTAAATCTCCCAAAAAGATAAAAGCTTCCACTTATTTATAAAACAATTAGACCAAAAGCTTATTAGTTATTAAAAAAGTAATAAATATATCTGACACAAACTTGAATGATACCACATTACCACATTATGAGCAAATGTTACGAGAAACTTACTAGATACAAAAAAAAAAAAATGAATTTGAACGCCTCTTAATTTTTTATATCAACAACAAAATACTGCCGATTGAGAAAACATTTATAAATTTTAACTTTTTGTATATATAAGTTGTTGGTTATATGGTTCATAAATTTGATCACTCGACTTATTTATAAATCCAACTACCGTTGTTGGCTTTGGGTCCCATTTTTATTTATTATGATCATATCCCTTTCCTTATAAATATTTGTACCCCTTATTTCGTATTTTATACTACAGTTACATCTCTACTATCACTTTGGCCTTTTCTTATTAATATTTGTTCTTTGAAATAATTATGGCTACAAAGATGACCATAGCTCCATTGGTCATGTTCGCATTGGCCCTTTCGATGGTCGAGTTCTCGTCGTGCCATCTCTTGAAAAGCTCGGTCACTTGTCTCGACTGTCCAACTGACTATGACCTCGCAGGTTTGGTTTCTAAAAACCAAAACTTAGATATTTGCTTACATACAATGTCAATATACTCCCAAGTGCTCAATAAGTTATTGATGTCTTTAATCTTTACATTATTATCGCATGCTCAACTTTTATTTTCTGTTTTCCATAACTTCGAGAAACTAAATTTTTTTTGGTCTATAAGAGATGACTAATAAAAGAATAAGTTGTTGTTTTCAATTTTATAGACGAGTGTAAGTGTGTAACAAGTTGTCTAGCTGCCTTTCCATAATTAACAAGACATAACTTCAGGAAAAAACTCTTTCTTTTCAATTTTTTTGTACTTATTTTCATGTACTTAAGGAGAAAGGATAAAGAAGCCGCGGGAAATTTTAAATTTAGTTAGTTATACGGGTTACTTTCTTTAACTATAGTAGATAGATGTCAAAGAAAAGTATATGAATATGACTTGTTATAGTAGTACAAATTATTGCACATCTTATCCGTCTCCATCTATCTTTAACCATAAACAATCCAATGAAATATGACTTAGTATAAACCTATTCAGTAGTATTCACCGACCTCCTTCTTATCACAATTTTTGATTTATTTAACACACTGTAAAACTTTTATTATAGATGGTATAAATTAACAGTGTATAAATGTAATATATCAATCAAAAAATTATGATACTTATATCATCATGCTTTATGTTATATTGACGGTTTTACTTAAAAAACATTTCGTACCAAGTCGAGTTTAAACCCACCTATCATCCTCACGACTTTTTTCTTTTTCTTTTAACAGCCCTCACGACTTATTATAAACTTGTTTTAAATGGTTTATAAACTTTAAAAAGATAATAATGTGTGTCAAGAGGTACAAGTCACTATATCACAAATTCACAACTCTCACCACTTGACTATTTCTCTTCCAATTAACAGGCATAAAGATACTTGTGAAGTGCAATAAAGTGAAAAACTTAGCCATGGCTATAACAAATGAGCATGGTGCATTTGAGACAAAACTTCCTTCAAGCAATTGCCAAGCCAAGATTTTAGGTGGACCCAAGCAACTCTATATTTCAAAAAAGACCATGATCACTAACATCAAAATTGTCCAAGAAAGAGACTCCTATACCACATCTCAACCATTGACCTTCTACACATCATGCCCTTTGTCACAAAACAAAGATGGGAAATGTGGGTCCCGAAACGACGAGGTCGGGGAGAGCTTCGGGTCATCGAAGACCATTGATCTACCTTTTCCAAGAGAATGGGGATTGGCACCGTCTAGCTATTATGTTCCCATATTGCCTATCATAGGTATCCCGTGATTTGGTGTGTTCTCACCTCAGGGCTTATATTAATTTATTTATATTTATTGCAAAGTGTTTGTATGTTTCAAAAAGTACCTCATTATTTAAGTTTGTGCTATATGAGGTGAGTGTCAAGTGAGACTAATATATGTTATACGTATTACTTATGTTTATGTAATTCGATCAGATGTATAATATACTTAATTATTTTCTGTACTTGTAGTTAGTATATTCTGATTTATTATATTTTTTACATATGTATGATTAATTGATGACATATACATAACAAGCAATTGTTATTTTAACATAAAACATATATATGTTCGAATATCGCAAGAGAATGGGCCTGGAAAATGTTTGAGATATAATAATTATTACATTCTTTGTAATACCAATATATTTTAAGTCTTCTATAAAATGTTTTTTTACAAATAAGGTACGAATACGTACCTTGTTCACTTTTTTATATGGACCAACCATCAAATGTTAAATATACCTTTTTTTCCTTTTTTTTTTTGTTAAATATTTATAATAAAAATTACCACGTTTTATATAATAGTCATCAACATTCAAATATTGTTTAAATTTTTTAATGCAATTTAAAAAATTGATAGATTTATTTGAATAACATTTGAAACTCTATAGGTATGTGAATAAATTTTGAAAATATACCTAACGTGCTACATTTGTATATGTTTTAAATAAAATTATTTACCCTTACACAAATATTCCAGCACAAAATATACTTTTCTTCGATGTACTAGTACTATACAATCCACATAAATCACTAGGACTACGTTTACTTGCGAATTTAAGGCCTCGTCAACTTTATTCAAAAATCCAAGTATCCAACCAACCCCGGCAATTAAATACCCAACAATAAAAGTTTTACCCAACTGACACAACCCTTAGCATTAAACAATTACATGATACATTTTGAGAAAACAAAGTCTAGTCACGTAAAAACTGAAAGAGGCTAGACAAGCATAAGCCAAAATATCTAAATAGCACATAACAAAACCAATAGAGTTATAGAGAAGTATGCTAAAAAAATAAATTTACCATGACACCATTTTTACCATATATATATAATACAAGTAGTATAATATCATTGATTCCATTACAAAATGGAAATTGATATTGGTATCATCTATATATTTCGATTAGTTTACCAAATTAAAATCATCATGTATATCAAGTGCTTATATAATTAATATGGTTATAAAATTTGTACAATAATATGGTCACACAAACCATGCATATTAAAAAAACTGTGTCCTATCAATAATATCATCACACAAATGACGCAAAACAGTTTTTGTATCTTATGTCCTTATCTAATACAGTAAACCAGTAAACCACGACCTCACCGAAAAGACGTATTAAGGATTGTTAAGGATCCACCGAAAAGGATGGCACAGACAACCCAGTTAGTAGTAGTATTCATGATAAGAAAAAAGAAAACAAACAATGTTGCGTGCTATATCTTAATTAGTGGAATAAACCATCTTTGTTACTTGAATATGAGGGTTGCAACAAATTTTGCAACTATCACTTAATTTTTGTGACCACAAACATGTATTCCGAATGTTTTGGTGCCATGAAGGTCACTTTTCTGATGCGTGTATGTCTCACCAAATTTAGGACTGCAAAAGGTGTGTTTTTTTTTTTAGTAAAACTTTGAAAAAACAAATCTATTGAAATTCAAAAACTAAAATAACAAGTATAGTATATTGGTTTTGAGTGGGTGGGTTAAAAAGGGGGAACTTTCTGGTTTTATGTATCGTCTTTGATAAGGTCTCAATTCGTGACATACAACCTTTATATGTGGACTCATGTAATCACTTGATGACGGTACCATTAAGGTTTCACTCATCTAGTTGACTGGTTGGATTTTGATGCATATACTAATAACTTGCTACATATACTAGACGTATGCGGTATGCCCACACGATAATGGTAACACGGAGCAGTGGTGGCGGCGATGGGTGGCGGGGCGGTGGTGGTGTGGTGGTAAATGTAAAATTAATTGATGTAAAAAGGGTTACTATAGTTACTTAAGAGTTGGATGATTTATGTAGTAAATTATTTCATTATTAAGGTATTATATATATGTTAGGTGAAGATTTTTAGATTAGTAAATAAAAAAAATAAAATAAAATAAAATACTCATTTCAAAATCTAAATTGCTTAAGGAGGAAGGGGTAGTTTGTTTTATATAGGGGTAAAGATAAATTCCTAATATTCATTTTTGAAAAATCGGTAAACTTATACAACATCAATTTCCGTAAAAAAAACCCACATACCCAATCAGACTTTAAATCCCGGTCTATGAATAAGAATCCTTTATATTAGTCCCGAAACAATTATCTGGTGATCTAAACCTAAGTAACTCTTAATTCTGACTTAGACATGAGTTTTTTTTTCTCTTTGATATTAATGTTTTATTTACATAAATTGTTATGAATGTTCCGATGACAATTAGAAAAGAAAAAGTGTTCAAAATAATACAACCTTAACTTATTTACTTGATAAACACACTTTCTAGTATTGTTTTTATTGTGTGCAGGTTGTATTTTGGACTTAAAGTGTCAAGAGAAGATTTAGCTGGACTCAAGGTGAAGAAATAAGAAGAAGGAGGGGCTTGTTTTATGACGGCTAGAAGATCAAGGGAGTATTTTAGAAATTAGAAGATCAAGTCATATTTATACCCTTTTAGGGTTTTGATCGGGCAGATTTTTTACACACATATTTCTATCTCTATTATTTTCTCTCATTCAATTAACTTTTTAGGGTTCATATATCTTTTGATCATACTGATCATAGATCATTCGATTATTCTGTTTTTCTTGTATTTGATATCTAAACTCATTGTTTAGATATTCAGTCTCTTATATTTCAATTTGTACTCAAACTAAAACATTCATAATAATAACAGCCGACTGATTCGTTAATCGATTTTCGTTCATGGTATCAGAGCCAAGTTTCCTCTGATTGGAGTTATTTCTCGTGATATTGTTTCAGATTTAAGGCGTATTTCATCTCGAAACCCTAAATCGAAGAAACCCTAATTTTTAGGGTTTTTCTGTATTCGATTGTTGTTATTCCGCTGCGTGATTAAATCTTCGATCTATCTCTTGACTAAGTGAATCAAGAATAGATCTCTTCTGATCCTGGATTTATCTATTGACTAAGTGAATCAAGAGTAGATCTAGGGTTCTTCAACGATTCTGCATAAAAGCATTGTATTGTTGATTTTCTTCCCTTAAACTTTTTAATTTTTTAATATTGTTCTTTATTAAAAGTTTTTTTTATTCTATTTCTCATAAAAACGAGTGTGTTATCCTTGTCCGGCCTTCATTCGAGAGGCTTAGGAATCTAGTCACTGGCACATTCGTGAGAATAGAATCTGTTTCTAAAAAAAAAATTAAAATTGTTTATTAAGGTTTCTTATATTTCTGTTTTTTGTGTTCAAGGTATTTGTTAACTGTTTCTGTTTATTACTTGCTTACTTGCTCTATTGTGTGATTATTGATTGAGTTGTGTGGTTCTGAATCTACTTGATTGTCTGTTTGTTTCTTGTTGATTGATAAGTTTGTGATCAAAATTGTCTAAAATGGTTAATACACCTCCTGGTTCTGTTCATACTGGTAATACACCTCCTGCTCGTATTCATACTGGTAATACACCTCCTGTTTCTGTTCATAATGAAGAGTCAGAGTCTGAAAATGATTTTGAAATGAATAATACTAAAATAAACAAATTAGACTTTGGTGATCCTTTGTATTTGCATGCTAGTGATATAACAAATACTCCTCTTATTAGTCTAAAGTTAAAAGGAACTGAAAATTATAATATCTGGAGTTGTGCTATGTTACTTGCATTGGAAACTAAGAATAAGAAGGGTTTTATAGATGGAACTTGTGTGAAATCTGTTGATAATGATGTTTTAGCCCAACAGTGGGATAGGTGTAATGCTGTTGTGCTTTCTTGGATTCTGAATTGTGTGTCTGAAGAATTATATCTAGGACAAATTTTTTCTAAAAATGCTGCTATTGTTTGGAATGAACTTAAAGAAACTTATGATAAGGTTGATGAGTGGTTACTTTTAATCTACATAATAAAATTAATTCTTTGTCTCAAAATAATTCAACTCTGTCTGATTACTATCATAAGCTTAATTCTTTGTGGAAACAATTTGATGCTCTCATTAAACTGCCTACTTGTGTTTGTCATGCTGCAAATGATTTTCATAAACATAATGAATTAATTAAACTGATGCAGTTCTTAATGGGATTAGATGATTCTTATAGTTCAATGAGAAGTCATCTTCTTACTTATGATCCTTTGCCTTCTGTTAAGAGTGCTTATGCTTTATTGTCTAGAGAGGAGTCACATAGGAATACTTATGTTTCAACTGGTTCTAATAAAAGTTCATTTGGATTTATGGGGTGCTTATAAGGTTACTAGTAAAGAAGGATTCAAATATTTTCTAACTATTGTTGATGATTTTTCCAGAGCTGTTTGGACTTATTTGCTTAAGTCAAAAGAAGATGTTTTTTTAAACATTCTTGATTTTGTTTCTCTTGTTGAAAATCAGTTTAGTAAAAGAATTAAAACTTTTAGGTCTGACAATGGAACTGAATTCATAAACCAAATGTTTTACAAATTTTGTTTTGAAAAAGGAATTTTGCATCAAACTTCTAATGTTTACACACCTCAACAAAATGGTATTGTTGAGAGAAAGCATAGACATTTGCTCAATATTGCTAGATCTCTTATGTTTCAGGGGGAATTACCTCTTACTATGTGGCCTGAATGTATTCTTACTGCTACTTACTTGATTAACAGGATTCCTTCTTCTGTGCTACATGGTTGTTCTCCTTATTTTAAGTTGTTTAATTCTGAACCTTCTCTCTCTCACTTAAGATCTTTTGGGTGTCTTTGCTTTGCTACTATTCTTAACAATTCTGATAAGTTTAGTAGTAGAGCAGAAAAATGTGTCTTTATTGGTTATTCAAATGAGAAAAAGGGTTACAAACTTTATAGTTTAGACAATAAAACCATTTTTTACTCCAGAGATGTTAAATTCTATGAAACTGTGTTTCCTTTTAAAATGAAAAATGTTTCTAAAACTGTTGATAATTCTGAATTTGAAAACATTACTCACTTAAATTTTTTTGACACATTATTCTCTGAACCTGATGTGTGAAATCTAGTTTATAATTTATAACAAGATCTACCGCTAACTGACTACGACACACTTACGGGCAGTGTACCCGTTCGTATGTAATATAGCTAATTGGCAAGACCAGGATCGAACACAAGGACTGATTGTTGTACTGAAGGTTGTAAAAATGTGAAACAAGTAAAAGGTTTGGTGTGACCGAATTGTCACTTTGCGTTTCTGAAAACTATGGAATCAACAAGTAAAATAAAGTACTCAACCGGTATTAATCGAGAGTACGCGAAAAGATTTGAGTTGTAAACAAATAATTAAAAAGCCATCTATGTCGAATCCGCTACGCAAAAAGTCTAGGTTGCATATAGGTTAAGCCAAAATTCATAAGTGTTGGTGATAATAATCGTGATAAGACAAAAACACAACCGGGTGCACTCCGTTTGTAAAATCGACTCGATCACCTATTCAATCCAATTTCTTGCAACAAGTGGTACCACCAACCCTATTACAATTCCTCGAACTAACTAGTTTGTTTGATTATTTAAATAACAATTTTTATCTTTGTGAAAGAAACGTGGTACCACCAACCGTTAAATCCACTTAACAAAGTAATTTCTATTAGACTTGTATTCTTTACTATCATACCATGACCTAGCAAGAGTTATTCATAGACAAACAACCAAAATAATACTTGCATTCAACTAGTACCACTATCGAAGAACACAAATATCACCAAGAACACAAGTTTAAGTTGAAGAAATCACTTCATTAAGATCTTGACAAAATGTTAAGTAAAACCAACTTGAATTCAAAATATTATGCAACCATAACTAATTGTTTCACTTCATCTTCATAGATGTATAGAGATTTAGATACTCATAATGAAAAGAGCTAAAGATTCAAATAAAAAGGAGAGCATAGTGTACCAAATGTGAAGTAATAATCCAAATCGAGGTTACAACCGAGCTACAATCACTAATCAAGAGCAAAATTAATCTTCAAGTCTTCACAATAGTTTTGATGATGAAAAACCCTTAAAATTGGCTGGAGAGAGAGTGTGGAGGCTGGAGTGTCCAAGATTAGGTTTAGGGTTGAGTGGGGTTTGGTATTTATACCCCAGGAGAGAGAAAGTCGACTTGTCAGACAAATTTCGCGCCGCGAGCCCCCTTGGTCGCGCCGCGATTTATGCCAAGTTTTGGCATTTCACTTCATCTTCAAAGATGTATAGAGATTTAGATACTCATAATGAAAAGAGCTAAAGATTCAAATAAAAAGGAGAGCATAGTGTACCAAATGTGAAGTAATAATCCAAATCGAGGTTACAACCGAGCTACAATCACTAATCAAGAGCAAAATTAATCTTCAAGTCTTCACAATAGTTTTGATGATGAAAAACCCTTAAAATTGGCTGGAGAGAGAGTGTGGAGGCTGGAGTGTCCAAGATTAGGTTTAGGGTTGAGTGGGGTTTGGTATTTATACCCCAGGAGAGAGAAAGTCGACCTGTCAGATAAATTTCGCGCCGCGAGCCCCCTTGGTCGCGCCGCGATTTCTGTCAAGTTTTGTTTCACTTCATCTTCATAGATGTATAGAGATTTAGATACTCATAATGAAAAGAGCTAAAGATTCAAATAAAAAGGAGAGCATAGTGTACCAAATGTGAAGTAATAATCCAAATCGAGGTTACAACCGAGCTACAATCACTAATCAAGAGCAAAATTAATCTTCAAGTCTTCACAATAGTTTTGATGATGAAAAACCCTTAAAATTGGCTGGAGAGAGAGTGTGGAGGCTGGAGTGTCCAAGATTAGGTTTAGGGTTGAGTGGGGTTTGGTATTTATACCCCAGGAGAGAGAAAGTCGACTGTCAGACAAATTTCGCGCCGCAAGCCCCCTTGGTCGCGCCGCGATTTCTGTCAAGTTTTGGCATTTCAGCTTCATTCTTCATCCGTTAGTGCATATGGACCATTTCTGAGCTATTTCCTACCATTTATGAGCGATGTACCTACTGTAGACCTGAAACCACTAGCAAATACCATAACGCACCACAAAACATGCATAAACGGCTATCAATCGTGTATAAAACGTCCAAATAAGATGTGGGAAATAAGTATATATTGAGACACATCAAACCTCCCCACACTTAAACCTTGCTTGCCCTCAAGCAAGTATGCACTTTAATCAATTTTTAATAACCCAACAATTCACGATTTCATAAAACAAAACATGGTTATAAGAGAAGTTTCCAACCAAGCGGTGTTGAATACCAAAAACAAATGCGTTTAAAAACTAATGAGCAATGTTTAAGACGAAATCAGAAAATTCGATTAATCTAGAGCATAACCATCTTTTGGTTACAATTAGAATCCTCCCTATGCTTGTGTTAACACCTCTTGAACATTTCTATCATTCCAATTGACCTTAGGCTCGTTCTTACTAAGCTATAATCTACTAGCAAGCATCAACATTATTATTGGCAACATAAGCAATATTCCACAATGATTATCGGTATAAATGTCCACTTAAACACTCACACCATTGGTTTTCCATAAGGTTTTCATTACGTTATACTTACGAGTCCCTTGACAAAACATACTCATACGGTCTAGAATTGCAACTCTATCCACACATCAGGTGATCATACGAAAGTGTACTTTAAGTGTCTGGCCAGCGGTTCGCTACGGATACGTGAGTATCGTTAAGAGACATACGCCAGAACTCAAGGTTGGGTTGCATATCCAGAGACCATGCTCTAAACACAAACACATGTGAGAATAAAAAGTTTTATAATTTAACACCGGTGATTTTCGATGAGACCCGTGCAACGAACTTTCTGACAACCCATCCCAAGTTGGAAGCTTTAGGTGAGCTAGGTAAAACGAGGTTACCCCAAGGACTTACTTGTTCGAATCTCAAAGACCACATTAGCATTAGACTATTGGAAAAAGATTATGCGCATTCCCACATGTGCCACCCGTTTGATGCCGAAGCACCCCAGACACCCCGATATAAAGACCAAACATAATGACTAGAGCTACAACCTAAAACATAAGAATTAAGGACCGGACATCCGGTGTGCAAACCATATGTTAAGTCAAATTACCACAAGCATATTTAATACATTTCGAGCTTTTCATGCACACAAGTTGCAAAATTCAAAGTCCCCATTTCTCGTCTTTGCACAAAACCTATAGCCTCAAAAGTTTAAAAACATAACAAAAATGCTAGTAAAGGAAAGAAACTTCAAAATTGTTCATTTTTCCAGTTTACCATCCCCCTCCCCACACTTAAACCTTGCTTGCCCTCAAGCAAGTATGCACTTTAATCAATTTTTAATAACCCAACAATTCACGATTTCATAAAACAAAACATGGTTATAAGAGAAGTTTCCAACCAAGCGGTGTTGAATACCAAAAACAAATGCATTTAAAAACTAATGAGCAATGTTTAAGACGAAATCAGAAAATTCGATTAATCTAGAGCATAACCATCTTTTGGTTACAATTAGAATCCTCCCTATGCTTGTGTTAACACCTCTTGAACATTTCTATCATTCCAATTGACCTTAGGCTCGTTCTTACTAAGCTATAATCTACTAGCAAGCATCAACATTATTATTGGCAACATAAGCAATATTCCACAATGATTATCGGTATAAATGTCCACTTAAACACTCACACCATTGGTTTTCCATAAGGTTTTCATTACGTTATACTTACGAGTCCCTTGACAAAACATACTCATACGGTCTAGAATTGCAACTCTATCCACACATCAGGTGATCATACGAAAGTGTACTTTAAGTGTCTGGCCAGCGGTTCGCTACGGATACGTGAGTATCGTTAAGAGACATACGCCAGAACTCAAGGTTGGGTTGCATATCCAGAGACCATGCTCTAAACACAAACACATGTGAGAATAAAAAGTTTTATAATTTAACACCGGTGATTTTCGATGAGACCCGTGCAACGAACTTTCTGACAACCCATCCCAAGTTGGAAGCTTTAGGTGAGCTAGGTAAAACGAGGTTACCCCAAGGACTTACTTGTTCGAATCTCAAAGACCACATTAGCATTAGACTATTGGAAAAAGATTATGCGCATTCCCACATGTGCCACCCGTTTGATGCCGAAGCACCCCAGACACCCCGATATAAAGACCAAACATAATGACTAGAGCTACAACCTAAAACATAAGAATTAAGGACCGGACATCCGGTGTGCAAACCATATGTTAAGTCAAATTACCACAAGCATATTTAATACATTTCGAGCTTTTCATGCACACAAGTTGCAAAATTCAAATGGAAAAACCTCAAGCGGTGCCTACCAATACATCATCTAGTGAAGCTATTATTCACATTAGGTTCATCATTAAGGTACAATTCACAAGCAACCTAGATTATTTGAAGTTCGGGACAAGCCTATGACCCCTTCGAACGATGAAATGCCACAAGCACTAGGAAAGGAAAGCTAAAGGTAAACAATCTCAAGTTTTATCCTAGATTAGCAAAATTCAAAGTCCTCATTTCTCGTCTTTGCACAAAACCTATAGCCTCAAAAGTTTAAAAACATAACAAAAATGCTAGTAAAGGAAAGAAACTTCAAAATTGTTCATTTTTCCAGTTTACCATCCCCCTCCCCACACTTAAGTTGTACATTGTCCTCAATGGACGAATAACTAAGGAAAACAATGGGAAAAGGGAAAAATGCAAAATGTAGAAAGGAACAATGAAAAACCTCCGGGTGAAAGCAAGAATTCACCAATGCAAAGTTGAAGCCAAAATTTAAGTGGGTGCTGAACTGACTGCCAGCATAAACCCGCTTGTTTGTTCCAAAAATTCCCAAGGCATTCTCTCACCATTCAACTTGCAAACTTGAATTAATCACCTGACAATCACCAAAAGCAAAATACCCAAAACAACTACCTAGTTCATAATAAAGGAAAATACGGAAAATACTACAAATGTCTCATCGCCTAAACGGCGGAATTACAACCAAATCGAAAAGAAATAAAGTTCAAAGTTTCAAAAGTTTCAGAAGTTAGAAAAGAAAAGAGAATAGATCAATATTCGTCCATGTCATGGGAGGAGGGAACACCGTCACCAGCATCAGGATCTGCCGGCTCACCAAATATGCCTCGGTAGAAATCAAAGCCAGGCCCAGAATAGCGCTCTCCAGTGGTATGTCTATATGTCCCAAATTGGGGCATATCCTGAGCGCCCCCTGTGGTCCCACTAGTACCTGCTGCGCTTGAACTCGGGCCTGCCCAACCGGGCTGCTGCTGCTGATCAGGATGTGGACAGAAAAATCCATAAGTGGTGCTTGCCGGCATGAAAATGGGGGAGGACTAAATGCCTGAGTGGGCGGTGGTGGAGGAGGAGACTCCGGTTGGATCCAATGGTTGATGTAGGGAGACCAATACTCGTTTTGGAAGCCCAGGCGGTTCACTTGGCTCCACATCGTCCTTTGCCCATCCATCATCATGTCCTGAGTGTCCCTAAGCTCCCTCTGATTACCCAGGATCTCATCAAGCTTCGTTCCCCAACCTGCAAAATCATAAGCCGGGTAAGGGTTAGGCTGCTGCTCCATCTGGGGTGGCGGCTCCACCCTCTGTCTCTGAGCCGGCGGCTCCTGCTCATCTTCCGTTTCATCCCCCAAATCACTCGCCGAAGTCATCAACCTTGCCTTCCTTAACTCTGTGGCATCAATGATAATGGTAGGCTCAATATCCGAAACTCTTCTCCCCTCACTAGTGTTTGCCATGCCCAACCTATCCATGATCGAGGTCACGAAATGACCACATAAATACCTACGCTCCCGGTGTTTCTGCATGTGACGAGCAAGGATATAAGGAGCACAACCATATCGGGTTGGGGTGAAGTCTTGGAACTGCCTAAGTAACCACAAATCATCGCTACACACTTTGTCATTCGCATTGCCCCGATGGATGAAAGAGTATGTTATCAGTTTATGCAACAACCTCAACTTTTTGGACCGAATGTCCGACACTTTGCTCACCCCCGAGCTAAACGAAGGCTTCCCTGAAATCCTGTTCCAATACTCATGGAAACTAACCCCATCATCAAAATGGGAGATATCCAATATGCTATTTTCCAAAAATGAATGAACCAAACCATCATTAAACTCATTTCTCTCAAACATCCCACAAAGATAACCAAACTCGGGAATAGTGCAATGGCGCTGCTTGCCACCTAATCGAAAGTGGATCACCCGATCCTCACTAATGTCCTCAACAGGTAGAAATCCCACTCTAAGAGATGAGTAGAATTCCTGGCACCATTCCAGTTTAGCCGGTTTGTTCAGCTCAAAAACCCTCTTCCACATATCGATGTTTGCTACCCAACCCGTTTCCTAATCAGTATACTCTGTCCTAAACCTATCATCAAAATAGCCAGCTAGGAGCGCATCGCGAATTATCTGCCAGTCCATTGTACGAGCGGGAATCAACTCATAGTCCTGGATTTCCGCTAACCTATTCAAAAACACTTGGCGTTCCGCCTTTGGGACATCCCTGAATTGCAGCCAAGGATGTGTGTGTGTTTTGAGTAACCTAAATGTTTTGCTAGCAGGAGCGGTTGGTGGAGTGTAGCTATCGTCTACATAATCAAATTGGTAGTTATTCGGCCACACCCATCCCTCGTATTTTTGTCCAACCGGTTGTTTCTGCAAAAACATTCAAAATGTACTAAATAAGTCAGAGGAAGCAAAAGGAAACAATCACGAAAGGCTAAGATAGACAAACGGCAAAAACGGGCAAACAGGGCAGAATCTCGCGACGCGAGGCCTCCCACTCGCGCCGCAAATCTGCAAATTTTTTTTTTATTTATTTTTTTTTTTATTTTTTTTTTGGATTTTCTGAATGGGTTTTATGTCTAATTAACAATGCTTTAACTAATTTGAATTAAAATAAATTAAGGATGACTAAATCTTAAAAACCCCCAAATTAAAAATTAAGAACCCTAATTAGGTTTTTCTAAGATTCTTGCAAAATTAATCACCTCTAAGTACAATAAACAACAATACTAACTTATCTAAGTAATTAACAAACATTAATTGAAAGAAAATCAAAGAAAATAAATAAATCCTAATTAAATTGAAATAAAATTGAAAAGAAAAGAGAAAGAGTTGAGAATCACATACCCCTCTTGACATGATGATGATGATGATGGAATGGAGAAGAAGATGAAAGCTTGAAGAGAGGAAGAAGAAGAACACAAAACTAGTGTGTGTGTGTGTGTGTGTGTGTGTGTGTGTGTGTTGTGAGTGTGTGTGTGTTTGGAGAGAAAAGAAAAAGAAAGTGAGAGTGAGAGAAAGATAGATAGATCGTGCAGCTGTTTCTATTAAGTGCCTTTTTATTTTATTTTCGATTTTAATCTTTAAAAGAAAAGAAAACTTACCTGGACGCGCACCATCGCGTCGCGATATACCTGGGTCGCGGCGCGATCACGTTGAAACTGCCCATCGCGTCGCGAGATGCCAAGTTCGCGCCGCGAGAAAAAGCTCTGTCCAAAATGGCTCCAAATCTTGCCAATCTCGCGCCGCGAGGGCCACCACTCGCGCCGCGATATGCTGCCTTTTCTCAGATTTTTGGCTCTTTGACACACTTTTGCACATACCGGTTCACCCAAAATCATTTCTCACCTGTGAATCTCAACGAAAAACATAAAAATAGACAAAACTACTGAAAACAACTAAAAATGATAAAAACACACGGGTTGCCTCCCGAGAATCGCTTTATTTATTTACGAGTCATTAGCTTGACTCGATCAAACCTCAAAGACTTACCAAGTTGGGGCCTTTAACCCCCCTCCCCACACTTAAGTTGTTGGGAGTTCCATCCTTAATAGGTGGGAAGCAATCATCTTTCATCTTCGTCCGAATCCAATCATTTGCTCTACCAAAAGCATCCACCTCCAACACCAACTCCTCTTTGTCTTTGGTTGAAAAATTCGAACATAGTTCTTTTGACAACTTCACATTGCAATGAGAAACCGCGGACTTGACACGATGGTACAATTTACGGATCTTGACACTTCGGCTACTTGTCGGTCGAGAATTAATCACTAGTGTTATCTTCCCCTCATTTCCCTTTTTCTCCACTTCATCTTCCGACCATTCATCAATCTGAGAATCACTAGAACTAACACAAACAGTTTCAATAGAATTAACAACATTAGGTGAAGAAAAAGAAGTAGTGTTCAAGAATTCTACCGATTCATCCCCCGTTCTCAATGTAAGCTTACCACGCCCGACCTCAATGGTAGCATCGGCCGTAACAAGAAATGGTCTTCCTAGAATAAGGGGTACGTTTAATGCTTCACCCACATCAATAATGACAAAATCCACAGGAAAGACCAAACCACCCACTTTGACCAACACGTCTTCTAAAATACCCATAGGTCTTATAACAGATTTATCTGCCAATTGAATTTTCATGTTGATGGGTTTAGGTTTTCCTAAGTTCAGTTTAGCATAAATAGATGAAGGCATTAAATCAATACTAGCACCTGAATCTGTCAATGCCTTACTCACAGTCAAATCACCAATCTTGCAAGAAACAGTAAAGCTACCTGGATCCTTACGCTTTTCGGGTAACTTACCCGCCACTGCCGCCGAGCAAACATTTTCCAAAATTTTAGTCTCCACCTCAGCCAACTTTTTCTTGTTCATCAAAATTTGCTTCAAACATTTTGCATATCCTGGCATCTGCACAATTGCATCTAAAAATGGAATATTGATATGCAACTTCCTTAGATCACTTACAAACTTATCCATTCGCTCCTTCATCTTTTCCTTCATCAATCTCTGTGGAAAAAGAATCTTCGGTTGGTAGGGTTTCAACACGGTTTCCTTGATCGGTGTGGCTTTAGGAACCGAAGTGGTCACCACCGGCGGTGACTCCATCTCTACCTCTTCATCAACATCTTCTTCAAACTGCCCAACTCGAGGAGAAACATTAGAAATACAAGAATTATCAATAGGAGGAACAATTACCTTGCCGGATCGCGTAGTTATGGCATTGACGGTTTCGTTTCGGTGTTGGGGACCTTTGTATTTGTCATCCCCATTCCTCCATGAGCCTTTGTCTTGATTCGGGTTTTGTTGGGTATTGCTTGGAAGAGTACCCGGTTGCCTTTGTTGAGTGCCCATTCTATCAATTCTCTTTTCCAAATTGGAAATCAAAGCATGGGTGTTGCGATTGTTTATATCAATCTTGTCATGCAAGCCCCCGATCTTGTCATTCAAAAGCTTGGAATAGTTCTCCATCGAGATATTCCTTTTCTCTTGGGCCTCCTCTCGTTTGTCTTGTTTGTCAAGGAACTTGGACATCATGGCCATGAGCGGTGATCCTTCGCCCTCGTCTTCTTCTCGCCTTGGAGGTGATGGTGGTTATTGTTGGTTAGGCGCGCCATGATTGTCATCCCTTTGCCACCTATTTTGAAAATTTCCACCACGATTGTTAGAATAAGTATTAGAAGGGTTAGAAGGGTTACCTTGATATCGGCCTTGGTAATTGCCACCACGTTGAAAGAGAGGTTGGTATTGGCCTTGGCGTTGATTTTTGCACAAAATTCACATCTTCTTGAGCTATCGAATCACACTCATCGGGATGATGTGGACCTCCACAATGAGTACATCCCCCGGCCATAATCTTCACATCCCGCTCAAGTCCACCAAAGTTGTTCTCCACCATCGAGAACCTTTCGTCCATTCGGTTTGAAAGTGCCCGAATTTCAGAAATTACCTCAGATGTTTCACCCTCATCAACTCTAGCTACTACCTTACGTGACCTCCTATCTCTATTTGAAGTCCTAGAAACTTGAGCCTTCGCCATATCCTCAAACATCTTCCAAAGCTCACTTGAGGTCTTGTAACTAATGCTACCTCCGCACGTCATCACCATCTTCTCATAACTCTCCCTATTCATCCCATCCATGAATATCCCCATAATCTCGGTGTCACTCACCCCATGCCCGGGACATTCCCACAATAGATCTTTCATTCTTAACCAAGCTTCAACTATAGACTCATCCTCATCTTGCCTAAAAGATCTAATTACAAGAATGAGCTCTCTTTCCCGATTAGCCGGAAGAATCTCTCAATCAAAGCTTCCCTAACCGCACCCCAAGTAGTCAAGCTATCCGGTGCCAAACCCTTCAACCATTTGTGAGCCTCTCCCGTGAGAGACATGGGAAAAAGCTTCATCTTGACGTTGTTGGCCTGATTTTCCCCATAATTGAATAGATTGCAAATCATCTCGAACTTGTCGAGATGCTCATGAGGGTCTCTTTTGTGCCTTCTGTCAAAGCACAAATCTTTAACCATTTGCAAGTGATTGCCTTTCACCGTGAAAGTGTCAATTTCGGGTGCACGAATGGCCGATTGGCGAGATGTTGGTGTAGTTCGAGGAAGGTCCTCGATCTTCATGTTGAAGAGATCGGGAGGGTTTTGTTGACCGGCCATGTTAACGGTTGTTTTCGGTGATTCGGGTGGAGTAGGTGTTTTATCGGAAAGTGGTTCTTCTTTTTCGGAATGGTAACCCCACTCGTTACTTCCCGACTCGTAATAAGTCTCGTGAAGTATGTGGTCGGATTTGGGTCTAGGAGTGGTGTCTATGAAAAATGGGTCGGATGTTGATGGTTGTGATGTTTGTGTTTTGGTACGCTTTTTGAGTTTTTCGGGATTGGATGTGGCCTTCACTAATGGTCTCCCAGAAGTTCGAGTGTTCATCCACTACTTGGAAATATTCTGCGAACACAACACAACAAACAAAAACCTTAATAGCACCGGGGTACAATTAAAGCAAACTAAAATAAAGCAAGTAACTTCTCCGAGCAAAGCACGAAAAAGGATCGATTCACAGAATCTCAACCAAAAATACTTAAAATCAATCCCCGGCAGCGGCGCCAAAAACTTGATGTGTGAAATCTAGTTTATAATTTATAACAAGATCTACCGCTAACTGACTACGACACACTTACGGTCAGCGTACCCGTTCGTATGTAATATAGCTAACTGGCAAGACCAGGATCGAACACAAGGACTAATTGTTGTACTAAAGGTTGTAAAAATGTGAAACAAGTAAAAGGTTTGGTGTGACCGAATTGTCACTTTGCGTTTCTGAAAACTATGGAATCAACAAGTAAAATAAAGTACTCAACCGGTATTAATCGAGAGTACGCGAAAAGATTTGAGTTGTAAACAAATAATTAAAAAGCCATCTATGTCGAATCCGCTACGCAAAAAGTCTAGGTTGCATATAGGTTAAGCCCAAAATTCATAAGTGTTGGTGATAATAATCGTGATAAGACAAAAACACAACCGGGTGCACTCCATTTGTAAAATCGACTCGATCACCTATTCAATCCAATTTCTTGCAACAAGTGGTACCACCAACCCTATTACAATTCCTCGAACTAACTAGTTTGTTTGATTATTTAAATAACAATTTTTATCTTTGTGAAAGAAACGTGGTACCACCAACCGTTAAATCCACTTAACAAAGTAATTTCTATTAGACTTGTATTCTTTACTATCATACCATGACCTAGCAAGAGTTATTCATAGACAAACAACCAAAATAATACTTGCATTCAACTAGTACCACTATCGAAGAACACAAATATCACCAAGAACACAAGTTTAAGTAGAAGAAATCACTTCATTAAGATCTTGACAAAATGTTAAGTAAAACCAACTTGAATTCAAAATATTATGCAACCATAACTAATTGTTTCACTTCATCTTCATAGATGTATAGAGATTTAGCTATTCATAATGAAAAGACCTAAAGATTCAAATAAAAAGGAGAACATAGTGTACCAAATGTGAAGTAATAATCCAAATCGAGGTTACAACCGAGCTACAATCACTAATCAAGAGCCAAAATTAATCTTCAAGTCTTCACAATAGTTTTGATGATGAAAAACCCTTGAAAAACCCTTAAAATCAGCTTGGAGAGAGAGTGTGGAGGCTGGAGTGTCCAAGATTAGGTTTAGGGTTGAGTGGGGTTTGGTATTTATACCCCAGGAGAGAGAAAGTCGACCTGTCAGACGGATTTCGCGCCGCGAGCCCCCTTGGTCGCGTCGCGAGGTGTGCCAAAGCTGGAGCATTTCAATCCAGGGACTTTTGTCGCGTCGCGAGATACCAGAGTCGCGCCGCGATTGAACTTTTGTGCTGTATCGCGCCGCGAGGGTTCCTGGTCGCGCTGCGATTTCTGTCAAGTTTTGGCATTTCAGCTTCATTCTTCATCCGTTAGTGCATATGGACCATTTCTGAGCTATTTCCTACCATTTATGAGCGATGTACCTACTGTAGACCTGAAACCACTAGCAAATACCATAACGCACCACAAAACATGCATAAACGGCTATCAATCGTGTATAAAACGTCCAAATAAGATGTGGGAAATATGTATATATTGAGACACATCAGAACCCATACCCTATGATGATGTGAGAGATAATACTCATTGTGATGGTAGTCCTAACATTCCTAGGACTACTGCTAATGTTGGAGACAGAACACCTAGTGTTCAGTCACCCATTATGCCTGACAGTCCAAGGACTGATAGTGTGAGTCCCTTAAGTTCGATGGTTAACCTAGAAAGTGTAAAATACAACAAGTCTAATAATCACTAGAATGGACTAGTATTACTTGTAAATAAATGCAAGAATATATAAACAAAGTAATACAAGACTTAAAGCAATAAACAAGTAAAGTGGAACATTATGTATTTTTCAATGGTGTATTTTATTTATGATGCTAAATAAAATACAAGGTTGTGTGGAATAAAGATAATACAAATAAGTATGTATCCTAACAACCTATGAGTTACAAATGATCTATATTTGTCAAATAACTCTTTTGGATCGAGATACTTAAAGTTGTGAAGTATCCCTGTTTAAGATCGAGAGTATTTAGACAAATTCACTTAAATGCAAAATGTATGCTTAAAAAGTATTTATGTCAAGGAAATGACTTTGTATTTATAGGCAACAAAATTCACCAGTGAATTTTGTGCCGTACAAATATGGTTGCATGCATTTAATGATCCGACAAGAACATTAAATGCATTGGATAAGGAATAAGGATAAAGTCACATCAAATGACTTTGTATCCTTTTATCCAACCACCTTTACACGCATAAACTTTGGTAAAGAACAAGTGGATTGTTCTTTGGAAAGTGTGTAAAGGCAAAAGTCAATCCTCGATATCAGTGTTCAGACTTGTAAGGTCTAGAACACTGACAATCCTCCAGTGTACAGATCTGGTAAGACTTCCAGTGGACTCCGCCATTTGTAAGTCTTCTTTATTCTGACTTCAGTCTTTAACTTCAGTGAGAACGTCTTCAGTAGAGTTGATCTGGACTAGGGGTGAAGTCCAGTGAGCTAATCTGGAGAATACTCCAGATTTCCTATACAAGTATTTGCTCACTGGTCTTCCATTATTTCTGGACAAATCTTCAGAGGGACTCCAGATTCCAAGTCTGGAGTAGGTCCAGTAGAACACGTTTCTGGACAGATCTTCAGTAAGGCTCCAGTAGTCGAGTCTGGAGCGAGTCCAGTAAATCTGGACTAAATCTGGACCTAACAAATTCCCCCTATTTGTTTAGAAATAATGCAAGTGTTTTCAAGCTAGAATCTATACAATTTTGTATGCTTGAAAAACACAAGTTTTGACTTAGTCTAAAAATCTAAGTTACTGGAAAACACTTTATAGATCATGAGTGTTTTCAGTTCATCATTTAAGTTCTAACTTAGACTAAATCTGATCATTTACTTATATGAATCAAAAATTGCAACTATTATTACATACATCAACTGATAAATAGTTTACAATTCTCATAAAACAATAAATTTACAACAAGTAAATGATAAGAGTCAGACCCTTCTTTTTGATGTCTGTCCTGGAGCATCTTCAGTAGCCTTTCTCTTTGGTGATGGAGAAGATGGTATTGATTCTGGCGATCTTATGCCCATTGCAACTTCCATCTGTTGCTTTCTTCTCCATACCTTTTCAACTCTTTTCAGAAATGCTTTAACATCAGTCGACACCTCTGTCTTCCCCCTGAACATTAAAGCGATTTCTTTCAGTTCACTCCATCCAAATGCTTGGACTGAAGTACTTTTCCTTTCATCAGTAAAGTTACCCTCCCTGGTCAACTTTACTTCAAACTTGGACATGCCTTCATTATTTTCAGCCAAATTGATCTCAGCACCAGTGATCCTTCTGGCATCAGCCCTGAAGTTTAACATTTCATTGTATTTTTCTTTCAGCTTGGCTTGCTGGATCAATGCTTCAGTTTCCTTGGACACTCTCTTTTTCTCTACAGCAGATTGGAGTTCTTGACGATTGATTTTTCGAGAAGTGTCCAGGGGAATGAATTTGCTTACATCAGCATCTTTGATCGCTTTGATTTGCTTGGCAGTCAGTTTTGGTAAGCCAGTCAGTTTCTTCCTGTACTCTATCTCCAGAGCACCAGCGTTCTTTCTGATCTTTTTCTGGAGGCTTACCAGTTCATTCTTCCTTTGTCTGATGAGTTCTGGTACACTCACGCCATAAATTATAGAATCATAGACCTGTTCTTCTTTCGGCGTAGAATGAGCGTACATGAACATCATCTAATGCATTTAGGCATTGATGAACTCTGGGATCATCCTTCATCTTTTTATATATATCAACATTTATGCCTAACCTTCCAGCATTGTAAGAGTCTAGAGTCCCCATTGATGCCATCTCCCTTTGATGGGCCAGCAGTTCATCTTTTTGGTTTCTTTTGAAGATTTCAATCATAATGCACTCTTGTTCAAGCTTCTTGGATGTTTCATCATCAGCATCTTCAACAGTTTGCTCTTCTTCTTCACAAGATACCAATTGTTGTTTTCCCTTAACTGACTTCAAAGTTGTTGGTATATCTGGGAAGGACTCAAACTGGGGCTCACTGGCTTCAGTACTAGTAGCTTCTTCAGTTAGCCCGGCTTCAGTGCCATATGCTCTTTGTCTTAGCCCGGCTTCAGTGCCATATGCTCTTTGTGCCATGTGCTTCAGTGTTTGGTCACCAGACGACTTTTCCCCCTTGGAATGATCACCAGTCCTTGACTTGAGATCATTCCATAACTGTTCCAGCATATGTCTGTCCAGTGCACCAAATGTTATACCTGTTACTGGAGTTGTTTCAGTAACAACTTTCTTAAGTTCCTGCACTTCCTTTTGAACATTTGCAACTGCTTTAGGCAAGTATTTTGGCAACTTTTCATCCAGTAACCTGTCTACTTGGGGTAACACCCCATCTTGAATGGTACGAAGAACAGTCTCAGAAATCTCTTCACATAATTCTTTCAGCATACTGTTTCTGAACTTCTTTATACATTCATCACTTATTGTACTGACCACTGCATCCTGGTCAAGTGTGGATCTAGTCTCCAGAGAACTGACCCTGGAAACCAACTTCTGGACTTCTTCTTTCAGACCTGCCAGTTCGCCAGTGACTGCAGTCTGAACAGAACTAACCAACCTTGTCTCTAAACCCTGGACTGCCATTTTGAAATTTTCAGTATTGTTGTTTGTGGCCAGTACCAGTTCATCAAGCTTTTCAAATACAAGCTTCTCATTCCCAGCAAACAGATTCATCTCAGATGCAAGGTTATTTGATAATAATGATTTGAAGTCTGAAATAACCTGAGATGAAGTCTGGAGTGATCTCTCCAGGTCCGCCACCTTACTTAAAAGGCCTTGGACCTCGACAGAAGATGAAGTGGAGAGACCACTGGGAGGTTCAAGAGTTGAAGGCAATCTGGTCATAAGAGGAACTTGTGCCCAATCCTCTTCAGTTGCAGCTTCAGATGTTGCAACTGGTGACTCCGGCGCACGAGGTGGAGGTTGAGATTGTGAAGGTTGAGTGGTTGCTGGAGTGAAGTATTGTGTATCTGTAGGAATTGAAGGTGGTGGTGGTGGTGGCATGTTGGATTCTGGTGGTGGTGGTATTTCAGAAGACATAATTGGTTGGGTGACTGAAGCAATAGCAGATGTGTCAATATTTTCTTCTTCATCACCCAAGAAATTCATGTTTACATCAAAGCCTTCAGACATTGGGGAATCTACATCATCCCATTCTGGAGCCATCCCAACTGTCTATTCACCAGGCTGTTCACCAGTCTCTACATTAACCTGTTCACCAGCCTCCTCATTCAAGTCTATTTGAGCCTCTTGCTCACCAGAAATATGTTCATCAGTCTGAACATCCTGTTCAACTTCCTCAACAACTTGCTCAACAACCTCTTGTACGTTCTCTTGTTCAAAAATTGGTGACCCATCCAGATTCATAACATCACCAGGATGTCTTTCAGGATTCACCTGAAGTCCAGCTCTCATCAGACGCCTATTAGTTCTAAGTCGTCTGGAAGGTTCAACAACTTCTGTACCTTGACCTTCAGGAGCAACCTGTCTGATGGGTTGTACAACTTCTATTATCTGTACATCTTGGTCACCAGATGGTCCTTCAACAGCTTGACCTCTATCTGGAGCCATTTCAGCTTCTTCCCTTTGAAAGGAAAGCATGGACTGAGGAATATCTACCTCGTCCAGTGGAGATCTGAGGTTGACCAGATCCCTCATATACTCACTCACAGAAAAGTGAGTAGTATCAAAATCATACTGGTCTCCAAAAGCATTTTTAAACATTAGAGAAAGGAAACGAATATAAGGAACAAACGGTTTTTTTCCTTTTACTCTAAGGCGCTCAACCAGGTCATCAAAAAGAATATGGGCAAAGTCCACTCTAAGCCCAAACCATAAGCAGTAGGCAATCTGGAGATGGGTTTGATTTATCTGGTCTAACCCTCCAGAACTGCCTCCCAGACATTCAACAATATGGGTGAAGAAATATCTCCATGAGTCTGACAGTTTGCTCATGTAGATAGTTCCTTTCCTGGATAGCTGGCCATGCTCATCCAAGATATCTGTGTGCCCCATCAGTCTGCATACTTCCCTTGTATTGATACCAGTGGGAAGCTCAATAGGCAACTCATTCTGTTCAAAATAGTTTAACTATAGAACAGACCTGAGTAGACTTGCAGTGAAACCAAGGGATCTGGTACCTCCCTTGAGAGTATAATTGATAGATGAAGTTTCATCATCATATGTTGCAGTGTACCAGAATTCACAAAGGTACTCGTGGTACATCCTTCCTGGATTTAATGTTAACGCACCATATAATGGGCAAGAGAGAAAGAATGTGTTTAATCTCCCAATAATCGATTGGGCATCATGAACACTGGAAAGAGAGAGTCTTGCCATCCAGTTGTTCATATTTATTCTTATGGCATTTGCCTCAAGAGAGATATGAGGTGCCCTGTCAACATTTTCAGAAGGAGCATATTCAGCGGCAAGGAGATTTTTGAACGATTTTGACTGTCTAGGTGCCATTTATAAAGAATAGATGAAGATGAAATTGAATATATATAGGTTATGATGAAGAATTGATGAAGGAATTGAATGGAAATGGAGTAAATAAGAGAGATGATGATGATTGGAAAATGAATGAAGAAGTAAATGAAGGAATTTGAAAGATTTGGGAGTAAATATGTTCGAAGTAAATGTAAATGAAATTGAAAGTGGGTATATATAGGAGAGAAAATGTGGAACTCAAACGGTTTATTTGAAATTATCAAATATAATTTTGATCGAGGTTCTGAGATCCGCATTAATTACATCACATCACACATAAATGTGTGACAGTTTACAGCCCACAAACATTAACAAGTTGCTCTTTTTGACTTCCTAAGGTAAAAATACCATCATTACGTTGAAAAATTTACATGCCACATAGGATTAAAATATCTCCAAAAAGATTTGCTTACGTGGCACGCACGATGACCAAGTATTTAGAAAATATTATGACATATTTCAATGCATCTGGAGGTTGACTGGACACTCCAGTAAAGTACCAGTGAAAACCATTTTTTTTTTGAAAGACTGGTAACCTCAAACGTGCACGTCAACTAATACAGACAAATGAGAGGGACACATTTACAAGGAGACATTAGTCACCTCAAACACGCACTTCAACCTGTCCAGTTACCAGTGAGAGGGACACATTTACAAAGCACCAGTAATATTTTCTGAAGAGTTTGTCCAGTGAGAAAATAAATTAATAAATTCCCCCTGAACTTAAAATATTTTTAAAAAAATATCTTTCAAGTCTTTCCCTGGAATGTTGTTCCAGAAATCTAATAATGCAAAGATAGTACACAAAGGCGTTCAATATCTGGGCAGTCACCAGATTTAAGGGTTTAACATTCCCAACTCACCAACAAGATATTCAAAAGTTTTGACATCCAGAGGTTTGGTAAAAATGTCAGCGAGTTGTTTGTCAGTGGGAATAAAATGGAGTTCAATGTTGTTTTTCATAATATGATCACGAATGAAGTGATACCTGAGATCAATGTGCTTCGTTCTGGAGTGCATGACTGGATTGTTTGAGATAGCAATGGCACTGGTATTATAACAAAAGATTGGGGTCTTTGAATATTTAATACCATAATCAAGCAACTGGTTCTTCATCCAGAGTATCTGAGCACAACAACTGGCTGCAGATACGTATTCAGCTTCAGCAGTGGACAATGAAACTGAAGTTTGCTTCTTACTGGTCCAGCTGACCAGTTTGCCACCAAGGAAATGACATCCACCAGTAGTGGATTTCCTATCTATCTTACAACCTGCATGATCTGAATTTGAATAACCCATTAGATCCATGCCTGAGCCTTTGGGATACCAAAGACCTAGACTGGGGACACCTTTAAGGTACTTCAGTATGCGCTTTACAGCAAGCATATGAGATTCCTTTGGATTAGACTGATATCTGGCACATAAACATGTTGAAAACATAATATCTGGTCTACTGGCAGTTAAATACATCAGTGAACCAATCATGCTTTTATAGACAGTGGTGTTCACTGGTTTTCCATCTGGATCGGAGTCCAGTGACAGTGGTGCAGAAATTGGAGTTGGTTTAGATGGTGAAGAGTTCATATCAAATTTCTTTAAAAGATCTCTAACATATTTTTCCTGATTAATAAAAATGCCATCTTTGTTTTGTTTAATCTGGAGTCCAAGAAAATATGTTAATTCACCCATCAAACTCATCTCATATTCAGTTGACATTATTTTTAAAAATTTCTTGCACATGTTTTCATCAGTAGACCCAAAAATAATATCATCAACATAAACTTGTACCATTAACAGATTACCTTTTTCATGAAGAATAAATAAGGTATTGTCAATTGCACCTCGTTTAAAACCATTTTTCAACAAATGTTTAGTCAGAGTGTCATACCAGGCACGTGGGGCTTGTCTGAGGCCATAAAGCGCTTTGTCCAGATGATATACCCAATGTGGATGCTTTTCATCAACGAAACCTGGTGGTTGTCTGACATAAACTTCTTCTTCAAGCTTTCCATTCAAGAAAGCACTCTTTACATCCATCTGGTAGACCTTGAAGTGATGATAAGCAGCGAATGCTAAGAATATTCTGATCGCTTCAAGTCTAGCCACTGGAGCAAATGATTCATCAAAGTCGACATCTGACTGGCAGTAGCCTTGTGCTACCAGTCTGGTCTTGTTTCTGATTACGTGGCCATCTTCATCTACTTTGTTCCTGAAGACCCATCTTGTTCCAATTGGTTCTTTCTTTCCAACTGGGAAAGGAACCAGATACCAGACCTTGTTCCTTTCAAACTGGTAAAGCTATTCTTGCATAGCAGTCACCCAGCTTGGATCTTCCATAGCCTCGTCAATCTTCTTTGGTTCCATCAAAGATAGAAAACTAACATATAAGCATTGATTACTGGAGGCTCTTCTGGTCTGAACTCCTCTACTGGAGTCACCTATGATCTGATCAATAGGATGAGCTTTTGTCCATCTGGAGTACTGACCAGGATTGTTACTGACAACAATATCAGTGCAAGAATTCAGTTGAGTCTCCTCTGGAGTTGCTTCTGGAGGAGTATCTTGCCAGACTACTTCAGTATCTTCATCTGAGTCATTTAAATCACGATTTGCATCATGAAATTCTTCATTTGAAGGCATTTCTTGAAGTACTGGTTTAGTTTGGAATTCTTCATAAGAAGACATTTCTGGTCTATTCTCAACTGACACTGATACTGGGGGAGTAGTACGAACATCTGATCCAATATTAATTTCAGAGGGTAGTTTGAAAATAATAGAAGGATAGAATGGAGTACTACTGGAGTGTTTCTTTTTCTGAACAGGTTCCAGATCAGGATGACTGGAAACTGTGTCTTCTGAATCTTCTTTATTGTCGTTTATAGGATCAGATTCACAAAAGACACACACAATATTGACTTAACGACATTAGTCAACTAGTAAAGAAAAGTTTGGGATGTTACAGTGAAAATAACCAATATTTGGTTTTCTATTTCTTAAGACTTCATAGGCTGTCTTTTTGTGTCGCTTCACATACACTGACCGGTTCTGGGTGTGGCAAGCAGTAGCAATTGCTTCAGCCCAAAAACTGGTAGATAGACCAGATTCAGCAAGCATACTCCTGGCAGCTTCTATCAGCGTTCGATTCTTCCTTTCCACCACTCCATTCTGTTCTGGAGAGCAGGCTGATGAGAAATTCTGGGAGATGCCAGTGTCAGTACAGAATGACTCCAGAGTTGCATTCTGGAATTCTGTTCCATTGTCACTTCTTAACTGACACACCTTTCGACTGTACTTGAGCTCAATTTGCTTGATAAGACTGATGATTTCAGCAGCAGCTTCACTTTTAGACCTCAGAAAGATCACCCAACAATATCTGGAGAATTCATCTACGATCCCCAGGGTGTATCTTTTACCAACACGAGTCTGAACATTCACTGGACCAAAGAGGTCCATATGAAGCATATGAAGAGGTTCAGATATGCTGAAATTCTGTCTGGTCTTGAAACTGGTACGTTTTTGCTTACCCATCTCACATCCTGGATATGGCCTTTCCTTTTTGAAGGAAACTGAAGGTATCCCATCTGCAAGTTGTTTTCTGGACAACTTATTAATATTCTTGAAATTTAAATGGGATAACCTTTTGTGCCATAACCAGTTTGTGTCTTCATCAGCTTGAGTATAGAAACATTGCTCTGAAGGATAGCTTTCCATATCCATCACGTACACATTCCCTTTTCTGGGAGCAATCAACACTACCTTCCAGTCCTTGTTGAATACGATACCCTGAGCAATATTGAATAGAACTTGATAGCCATCATCACACAGTTGGCTTACACTGATCAGGTTATATTTCAAACCATTCACAAATGCAACACGTCTGAACTTGACTTGTCCATTGTTCAGAACACCGTATCCCTCAGTCTTTCCACAACCATCATTTCCAAAAGTAATGGAGGGTCCATCAGAAATGGTGAACTCCTCCAGCAGGGTCTTACATCCGGTCATCGTCCTGCCAGCAGCACTGTCAAGATACCAGATATATTTCTTTCGATCGCCCTGCACATACACCGGATACTATCAGTTAGATTTGGGAACCCATCGACTGATGGGTTCACTGGACCCTCCCTTATAGGTCCCTGGGGCAATTTGGTTCAGTTCACTTTCTTCAACAGTGGTCTTAGTTGAAAAGACCACTTGGGTTGATAGTTTTGAAACCTTTTTCTTTTTCTCAACTGGAGAAATAGATTTAACTTTCTTTGCAAAAGGTTTTGTATTTTGTCTAGGGCCAGATGAAGTACCCTCAATAAAGTTTAATCTTGCATTAAAACTTTGAGATTGACGAGTCAGTGTTTGAATCTGGCTCTCTAACCTGGACAAAATATTTTCTTCAGATGACACCTTAGCCTTTCCAGTCCTAGGCTTAGGTAGGGGATTGGTCTGAGGCAAAGGTTTATTCCGATAAACCTCTTTAACTGGACCAGTCATCTGAAATGCTCCAGTCTTGACCTCTGGGGATTGAACTGGGTAAATATTGGTCTTGGGAGTTACAGGCTCATCATAAACAGTGGTGGGCCTGAACCCCTCTGGTAATCGATCGATTACTGGTATTAATGATGCTACATGAGTATTTCCATCTAAGTATGCATGTTTTTGAGCAGGAAATTTGATTTACTCCAGCATCATATGGCTTTTTGGTTTCTAGCCATGATTTAATTACCAGTTTTTCTTTCTCTAAAATGACTTCAAGATCTTGTTTTTCTTGAATCAATTGTTCAGTTACCAGAACCTGGGCTTGAAATGCCAGTTCAATGTCTTGAAGTTCTTTCAATTTTGATTTTAAAGCAGTTATTTTAGAAGAATCTGTTTCTAGACCATTTACACAATCAGATATAACAGTTTCTACAAATATCAAATCAGAATTAAGAGCTTCAGCTATGTCCAGTTTTAATTCTTGGTCAGTTGCACAATCATAATCACTAACCTTCTTAATAACAATGTCCACCCATCGTCCAGATGTGACATCTTCCTTCACCAGGTGCTCATCGTCTGCCAGAGCCATGTAACAGCAATCTCTTTCTTCTTCTTCATCAGCAGATGATTCATCAGAAGGAACCCACTTCTCTTCAGTTGTTGCAATCATGCACTTATTATTGTTTTCAATTTGTTGTGCCATGAGAGCAATTTGGGCCTTAAGCTTTTTATATTTCAGTTTATAGCTATCATTAGGCTTATTATTTGAAGAGAATGGACCAGGCTTGGATACAAACTGGTTGGACCTGCAATCTTTCATGAAATGACCTTTTTTGCCACACTTAAAGCATGTCAAATTGGTCTTATCAGTTGAAGAACTGGATGCAAATTGTCCAGATGGCCTATTTGCTCTTGCTTTGAAACGGTTAAACGTTTTAGCAATCATTGCAATGAGGTCATCATCATCAGTTTCATCACAACAGTCTGGAGAGATTTGACTGGACTCTCCAGAATCCATGAGTTCAGACACCATCTTCTTCATAGAAAATACATTCTCAGAAGATATCAGTGCTGTACTTTGTGGTTCAGTATGACTAACCACATTAGGACTACTGGAGGCATGGTTAAAAGCATCTTGTTCTGCCACCACTCTCTGGGCTTGATTTTCTTCAGTGTATCTGAAAGCTCCATATAAAGTTGAGAGAGTATGTGTGTGCAGAGTTTTACCTTGTCGTAAGATCAGGATCATGTGAGACCATTTGGTGGGTAGAATATCACAAAATTTCTCCAGAAGTATATCCTTGTCCTTCTCAACCCCAAGACCTCTCAACTGGTTTATGATACTCATAAATCTGGTGTAAGTACCAGTGAGAGACTCATTAGGCTGAGCAAAAAATGACTCATACCTCTTATTTAAGGAGACCTTTTTGGTGACAATGGTGTCATCTCCTCCTTCATGCTGGTTTAAAAGTTCATCCCACATGGTTTTAGCACTAGGAAAAAGAACTAGTGTGGGAATTAGGGTTTTAGGAACGGCCCCGAGGATCATGTTTTTGAGAAGGGTGTCTAGATTCACCAATCTCCTCTCCTCTTCAGACCAATGTTCCTCCCTCTTTTCCCTTCCTCTTCTAGATCCAGAAGGATCAAGAAGGGGATTGAGAGGTGATGTAGGGACATAAGGACCTTCATTTAAAATTTTCATCATGTTCCTCTCAGTACCAGTGATATGCAAAACCATCCTAGCCTTCCACGTACCAAATTCATCACTGTTCCCACTGAATTTAGGAACAGGATTATTTGAGTAGTGCACATGCACGTGTGGGGAAGCAGGAGTAGGAGGAGGAGGTGGATTAGTGTTATTAACAATAGGTGGTTCATTTTGATCATTAATATTAGCATTAGGATCGGGACCAAGATTAAAACTTCCTTGTGTATTTTCTTGGTTAGCCATCAAAGAAACAGATCTAGGCAATGTTTAGCCTTCTGCTCTGATACCAAATGTGAGTCCCTTAAGTTCGATGGTTAACCTATAAAGTGTAAAATACAACAAGTCTAATAATCACTAGAATGGACTAGTATTACTTGTAAATAAATGCAAGAATATATAAACAAAGTAATACAAGACTTAAAGCAATAAACAAGTAAAGTGGAACATTATGTATTTTTCAATGGTGTATTTTATTTATGATGTTAAATAAAATACAAGGTTGTGCGGAATCAAGATAATACAAATAAGTATGTATCCTAACAACCTATGAATTACAAATGATCTATATTTGTCAAATAACTCTTTTGGATCGAGATACTTAAAGTTGTGAAGTATCCCTGTTTAAGATCGAGAGTATTTAGACAAATTCACTTAAATGCAAAATGTATGCTTAAAAGTATTTATGTCAAGGAAATGACTTTGTATTTATAGGCAACAAAATTCACCAGTGAATTTTGTGTCGTACAAATATGGTTGCATGCATTTAATGATCCGACAAGAACATTAAATGCATTGGATAAGGAATAAGGATAAAGTCACATCAAATGACTTTGTATCCTTTTATCCAACCACCTTTACACGCATAAACTTTGGTAAAGAACAAGTGGATTATTCTTTGGAAAGTGTGTAAAGGCAAAAGTCAATCCTCGATATCAGTGTTCAGACTTGTAAGGTCTAGAACACTGACAATCCTCCAGTGTACAGATCTGGTAAGACTTCTAGTGGACTCCGCCATTTGTAAGCCTTCTTTATTCTGACTTCAGTCTTTGACTTCAGTGAGAACGTTTTCAGTAGAGTTGATCTGGACTGGGGGTGAAGTCCAGTGAGCTAATATGGAGAATACTCCAGATTTCCTATACAAGTATTTGCTCACTGGTCTTCCATTATTTCTGGACAAATCTTCAGAGGGACTCCAGATTCCAAGTCTGGAGTAGGTCCAGTAGAACACGTTTCTGGACAGATCTTCAGTAAGGCTCCAGTAGTCGAGTCTGGAGCGAGTCCAGTAAATCTGGACTAAATCTGGACCTAACAGATAGTTCTGCAACACAAAGTGAAGATACTAATAGTTCTGAGGTTAATCACACTGATCATGAGCAGAATGCTCCTGAACATGTGAATATTGATGATGTTAATGATCCTGCAAATTTAAGAAGGTCTGAAAGAGCTTCTGTTTTTCCAAATAAATACAAGGATTTTGTTTTAGAAGGAAAAGTTAAGTATGGTGTTGAAAAGGTGGTCAATTATTCTTGCTTAAATACTGAAAATTTCTGTTTTATTACAAGTCTAAACAAAAGTAGTGAACCTAAAACTTTTAATGAGACTTGTAAAGACTTGAATTGGGTTCAAGCCATGAACAATGAGATGGAAGCTTTGCATAGAAATAATACTTGGGTTCTTGTTGATCTTCCTAAAGGAAGAGAACCCATTGGTTGTAAATGGATTTTTAAATTATCAAGTATAAGTCTGATGGGTCAATTGAAAGATACGAAGCTAGACTAGTTGCTAAAGGTTATAGTCAAAGAGAAGGTATTGATTTTGATGAAACCTTCTCTCCTGTGGTTAAGATGGTTACTGTTAGATGTTTGTTATCTTTGGCTGTTAATAATAGTTGGCCTCTTTATCAGCTAGATGTAAATAATGCATTTTTATATGGTGATCTTTATGAGGATGTTTATATGCAATTGCCTGAAGGATATTATGACAGTCAAAGTAATAAAGTGTGTAAACTTGTTAAGTCCTTGTATGGACTTAAACAAGCTCCTAGACAGTGGAATGAAAAACTTTCTAATGCTTTATTTGAATATGGATTTGTGCAAAGTAAAAGTGACTATTCCTTGTTCACTTTTACAAAGAATTCTGTTTTTGTGGCCTTGTTAGTTTATGTTGATGATATAGTTTTGACTGGAAATGATTCTAATGAAATTAATAAAGTTAAACAGTTTATGCAAACTAAGTTTATGATTAAGGATTTAGGGAAACTAAAATACTTTCTTGGTATTGAGGTTCTTTATAATGATTCTGGTATATGCTTGACTCAAAGGAAGTATTGTATGGAATTGTTGGATGAATTTGGTTTACTTGGTTGTAAACCTATGAAAACCCCTATGGAAGGAAATTATTCTATATCTAGAACTACTTCTCATGATAAAATTTTGGATAATATTTCTGTTTATCAAAGATTAATGGGTAAATTAATTTACCTTACTCTCACTAGACCTGATATAAGTTACTCTGTACATGCATTGAGTCAGTTCATGCATGCTCCTACTGCTGAACATTTGAAATTAGCTTTTAGAGTTTTAAGATATCTTAAAACCTCTCCAGGAAATGGTGTTCAACTAAATAAAAATGATGTTCTTGATTTATGTGGATATGTTGATTCTGATTGGGGGAGATGTTTGAATACTAGAAGATCTGTTACAGGTTTTAACATATATTTTGGTGGGAACTTAATTTCCTGGAAAAGTAAAAAGCAACCCACTGTGGCTAGGTCCTCTGCTGAAGCAGAATATAGGGCTTTAGCTTCTATTACTTGTGAACTTCTTTGGATTATTAATCTACTTTATGACCTTAAGGTTTCTAATATAATTCCTGCACAAATTTTTTGTGATAATAAGTCTGCTATACAAATAGCAGGCAATCCTGTTTTTCATGAGAGAACTAAGCATCTAGAAATTGATTTGCATTTGGTAAGGGAAAAAAATTTGTGCAGGTTTGGTCAAAGTGGTTAAGCTTAAATCCATTAACAATGTTGCTGACATTATGACTAAAAGTTTAGCCTCTGAACATCATAAAATTCTTTGCAATAAGTTGGGGTTAAAAGATTTTGGGATAATGACATACGAATGTAACCACCTATGACAAAATGGTTATGTAATGTAGTGATCTACTCGGGTGGCTATGTAATGTATGCACCTATGTTTTTTTGGCTATACTATGTAAAATATGTACGACCTTACATAGTATAGCCAAAAAAAATACATAGGTCCTTACATTGATTGACCAAAATAAAAAGGTCCTTACATAGTATAGCAAAAAAAACATAGGTGCATACATTATATAGCTATCTGAGTAGGTTACTACATTACATAACCATTTTGTCATAGGTGGTTACATTCGTATGCCATTTTCCCAAAGATTTTTTCCAAGTTAAGGTTGAGGGGGAATGTTCAAAATTAGCATTTAGAGTTTTAAGATATCTTAAAACTTCTCCAGGAAATGGTGTTCAACTAAATAAAAATGATGTTCTTGATTTATGTGGATATGTTGATTCTGATTGGGGGAGATGTTTGAATACTAGAAGATCTGTTACAGGTTTTAACATATCTTAAAACTTCTCCAGGAAATGGTGTTCAACTAAATAAAAATGATGTTCTTGATTTATGTGGATATGTTGATTCTGATTGGGGGAGATGTTTGAATACTAGAAGATCTGTTACAGGTTTAAGATATCTTAAAACTTCCAGGAAATGGTGTTCAACTAAATAAAAATGATGTTCTTGATTTATGTGGATATGTTGATTCTGATTGGGGGAGATGTTTGAATACTAGAAGATCTGTTACAGGTTTTAACATATATTTTGGTGGGAACTTAATTTCCTGGAAAAGTAAAAAGCAACCCACTGTGGCTAGGTCCTCTGCTGAAGCAGAATATAGGGCTTTAGCTTCTATTACTTGTGAACTTCTTTGGATTATTAATCTACTTTATGACCTTAAGGTTTCTAATATAATTCCTGCACAAATTTTTTGTGATAATAAGTCTGCTATACAAATAGCAGGCAATCCTGTTTTTCATGAGAGAACTAAGCATCTAGAAATTGATTTGCATTTGGTAAGGGAAAAAAATTTGTGCAGGTTTGGTCAAAGTGGTTAAGCTTAAATCCATTAACAATGTTGCTGACATTATGACTAAAAGTTTAGCCTCTGAACATCATAAAATTCTTTGCAATAAGTTGGGGTTAAAAGATTTTGGGATAATGACATACGAATGTAACCACCTATGACAAAATGGTTATGTAATGTAGTGATCTACTCGGGTGGCTATGTAATGTATGCACCTATGTTTTTTTGGCTATACTATGTAAAATATGTACGGACCTTACATAGTATAGCCAAAAAAAATACATAGGTCCTTACATTGATTGACCAAAATAAAAAGGTCCTTACATAGTATAGCAAAAAAAACATAGGTGCATACATTATATAGCTATCTGAGTAGGTTACTACATTACATAACCATTTTGTCATAGGTGGTTACATTCGTATGCCATTTTCCCAAAGATTTTTTCCAAGTTAAGGTTGAGGGGGAATGTTCAAAATAATACAACCTTAACTTATTTACTTGATAAATTACTTACACACTTTCTAGTATTGTTTTTATTGTGTGCAGGTTGTATTTTGGACTTTAAGTGTCAAGAGAAGATTTAGCTGGACTCAAGGTGAAGAAATAAGAAGAAGGAGGGGCTTGTTTTATGACGGCTAGAAGATCAAGGGAGTATTTTAGAAATTAGAAGATCAAGTCATATTTATACCCTTTTAGGGTTTTGATCGGGCAGATTTTTTACACACATATTTCTATCTCTATTATTTTCTCTCATTCAATTAACTTTTTAGGGTTCATATATCTTTTGATCATACTGATCATTAGATCATTCGATTATTCTGTTTTTCTTGTATTTGATATCTAAACTCATTGTTTAGATATTCAGTCTCTTATATTTCAATTTGTACTCAAACTATAATCATTCATAATAATAACAGCCGACTGATTCGTTAATCGATTTTCGTTCAAAAAGGAGCGAAAACTTTTGTTAAAAAAAGTAAAATAAAATAAAGATAACTCATTTTCAAGTTTGATTTACAAGAAAAGAAAGAAAATGAATCCTCCACAACCAACCTATTATAAAAGGAAAAACATAGGTTGATTAAAAAAAATAATGATACTAATAATCTTGTGGTCAATGAACATCGATATTTTCTTTCAACAGCTTGGACTACTTGACGTTGTGATATCATAATAGAATGTCGATATGATACTCCTGTATGAAATCTAGATAATATGTTGACACTTGGGTTTCTATTCAACTGCGACTTCTTGAAATGACATTGATTGCAAGAATAAACAGTATGATATAAAAAAAATGATAACTCGTTCTTTATCGATTCCACAGTGCCCTTGACGAATATGTCACAACAAAAACATTTTTGGTTAACATTTTAGTAAGTGTAAAAAAATTGTCAATTTCTTCACATTTACAAGTGTACGTGAAAGAAAGCTGAAGCATCATAACAATATTCACATATGCCACCACCATATAAAGAGAATAGCCTCAAGTTTATAACGATTTTTGACTGGGATTTTAAGGTTGTCACTCCAAGAAAGAACACGATTCGGGGTATCATCAGGTACTTCTAGATCCAGCCACGCACGCAAAAGGCATCTTGTCTCTATAACCAGCTTGCATTCATGAAAAATGTGTTTGGTATATTCAACACCATTTGAATAGTTGTAACATCTTACAGTGGTAATGTCGACACCTTTAGCAAACAAGTTTATAAAAGTAGGAAGAACGTCGCGCCTTAATCTCCAAATAAACAGGTTGATCTTTTTCGGAACAAGGCTGTTCCATTTGGTCTTCATATCACTCGAAATAGGAAGTCGATGGTGATCATAACAATATCTAAGTTGAGAGATAATGAGATCAGATTTACCATTATAATTCCACACCCATTTATCTTCCTTCTCGTTCAAACTGTTCGGAAGCTTGCTGATCAACTGGTCAAGCATGTCAAGTTCACGAGAGGATCTGAGTTGTCGACGCCACTTCCAAGTCCACCCCGATGTATCTTTCCGGCTACTGACCACACAATCTTTTTCAGTCTCAATAGCATACAATCTGGGGTATAATGAAGCCAAAGTAGAGTCACCGCACCAAGGATCTTTCCAAAACTTAGTATTATGTCCATTTCCAATTTGACGACTAATGACATTATTATTAAAGGATGGGATCTGATGCATTTCCTTTGCTGCATCAACAATTCTTTTCCATACCCCATTATTCTTGGACGAAAGATTAAAAAAACAGTCACCACCATGAATGGAACCAATCACACGAGCCCATAAGTTATTAGGATTACCCAACGCCCTCCATCTCCATCTATATAACAGTGCATAATTCATAGCTTCTAAACTACCAAAACCCACACCACCATCATTTTTGGCAGCCAAAACTGTACCCCATTTAACCCATGAAATCTTTCGGTTATCTTTTTTTCCACCCCAAAAAAACATAGATCTAATCGCTTCCAACTTTTTATTAACCTTTTTAGGCATGCGAAAAAGAGAAAGATAATATATACCAAGAGATCCCAAGACAGAAGAAATCAAAGTAGACCTGCCGCCGATTGATAAAAGGTTAGCTTTCCAACTTGACAGTCTTTTCTCAAACTTGGAAATGATCGGATTCCAAGTAGAAACTCTAGCCGAGCTGCCACCAATAGGTATACCAAGGTACTTAAACGGGAGCTTTTCAACTTTGCAACCAGCAACATTAGCCAAATGAGTTGTTTCTAAATCATCCATCCCAATTCCAACAATAGATGATTTATCAAAGTTTATCTTTAACCCAGAAATACAATGGAAAAACTTAAGAGCCTTGGTTATAACATTTACGTTACTCTCATTGCCTTCCCCCACAATTATGACATCGTCTGCATAAAAAAGATGAGAAACAAAAACCTGATTAATGTTAGCACATTTAAACATTTTACCTTTAACCAGGTTTTGAATGGCGATATGCAATCCCTCCATAGCAATAATAAAAAGAAAAGGAGCCATTGGATCTCCTTGACGAAGTCCACGTTGAATAGAGAATTCCTCAGTCGGGCTGCCATTCACCAAAACTGAAGATCTAGCAGATTTAAGACACGCCTTTATCCAAGATATCCATTTAGTCCCAAACCCCATTGCTTTGAGGATAGTGAACAAATAATCCCAGGATAGTGAATCATAAGCTTTCGCGAAATCGATCTTGAACAACATAAGTCTTCTATGTTTTTTCTTGTACCAATCAATGATCTCATTAAGCAGCAACGGGCCATCAAGAATTTGTCTTCCTTTGATGAAGGCCGTTTGTTCAGGGCTTACAATATCATTAATGACTTTCGCGATACGGTTAGCTAACAATTTAGCAATAATTTTATATTGTAATCCAATTAAACTGATGGGTCGAAAGTCGGCCATGGAGACAGGGTTACTTACCTTAGGAATCAATGTAATGAAAGAAGCGTTGCAACCAACAGGAATCTCAGCATGCTGATAAAAGTCACCAACCATATTAATTATATCATTTTGAATAACATCCCATTTCCTCTTCACCATCGCAAAAGAGAACCCATCCGGTCCAGGTGCCTTATCCCCACCACAACTCCAAATAGCCGCTTTATATTCTTCATTAGAGAACTCGGATTCAAGGTTGTTAGCTTGCGTACCAGAAAGTCTTCTATATTGAGATTCGTCCACCATAAAATCCAGGCCATCAAATCTTTCGAACTTCTTGGCAAAGTAATTATGAAAGCACTTCTTAATTTCAGCCGCATCATTTATCCAAGAACCATTGTATTTAATTCCCCGTAACGAGTTTTGACGTCTTCTCTTATTGATAGCAGCATGAAACAATTTAGAGTTCTCATCACCCTCGACACACCACCGTATTTTTGCCTTCTGTTTCAAATCACATGCATTTCTATGCTCCATCGATTGCATTTCAATGACAAGGGCTCTTCTTTTTTCAGCAAGATCCTTATTATCTCTATCCAATATTATCTGATGGTCGACATTAGCTATTTCTTTTGAAATGACGTCTCTATTCCTTTGTGTGTCCTTCTCTTTTTTCCACAGCTTGATGTCGTTTTTCAACACCTTTAGTTTCTCTTTAAGTTTAATGAAAGCACCTCTGTTGTTTTCCTCATCCCCTTTACTCCAGCTGGTTGAAATAATACTATCAAAACCATCCATATCAAGCCAAGAATTATAGAATTTAAAAGGAGTGGGGCCGAAATCTAATTTTTGCAAAGAAAGCAACAAAGGGCGATGATCCGATAAAATGTCATCCAAAGCTTCAAGTTTTAAATCAGGAACTTTGTCGAGAACCTCCTGGTTAACAAGAAACCGATCAATCCTACTTGCTTTGGCACCATCCATTGAAACTCTTGTGTATTTGTGTCTACCCAGAGGAACATCAATCAACTCGCCATTCTCAATAAAGAGATTAAAATTAATGGCATTGACCTTAGAAAACGTCGTCCCCATTCTCTCATCCGGTCCCCTGACCGAGTTGAAGTCGCCACAGATTATAAAGACACCTTTATGAATATTTATGAATCTAAGAATTTCATCCCATAAAACAGTCTTCTCACTTTCCATTTGAGGGGCGTAGACATTAACCATATAACAGTCCAGGTCATGGGCAATCCATTTACCTTTCACAACAGTAAATCTATCAAAGACAAACAAATCATCCTTAACGAACGCTTTTGGATCCCATATAGAGAGTAAACCACCAGAATGACCATCAGCTAAAGATTCCACAAAATCAAATCCGAAATTTCCCCAAAGACTTTTAATGTGACAAAGATCAAGCTTTGACATCATAGTCTCTTGAATTGACAAAAAATTAACACGGTGTTTATTAAGGACACTACATAGCTTGTCCCTCTTTTTATCACTACCAGTACCACATAAGTTTATCGATAAAATATTCATTGGTAACCATCCAAAGCACTAATCTTTTGTACCTTTTCTGTAGCTTCATTGACCTCTTCATTAACCTTGACACCCATGTTTTCACTCATTCCCAAAATCTCTTTAGGATCTACAAAACAATTGCTTGACCCATTTTTTGAACATATCAAACTTATATATCCACAATTAAAAGTGAATATCTTTTTTTTTTAACAGTCAGTCGGTATTCGTCATCAGGGGACACCTCACCATATAATGGTGAAGCCCTGCACGTACTCTAGACTACGATATGTTGACCATAAGCTGTTACAGATGATTCAAGGGAAAAACCTCTAGAACTTGTCAATTTAGAGAGTCGAACCCATGACCAGAAGTAAAAAAAAAAGTGGATATCTATTTGTAACATCTGAATTATTGTTCACGGTCGCATTTATGTGTAAAAACTTGGTACAACAAATTGATTTTTATACTTTTAAATATAAACAATTACTATATTTCTATATACTTTTTTTAGTGAGAACTGTGCCATAAATTCATAAGAACTGCTATTTGTAGAGCTTCTATAGCTTCGAGCCCTTTAGTTCGTTATCAAGCGTATAGCTTAGAGGGTGATCGCTGGCCACAAACTTGCAAGAGTCAGCTATTTGTTCACATTCTAACTAAACCGGCTCAGTACTATGACCTCGACTCTGTTTATCTATGTAACACCCCAACATGGCGGAATCATGGGGTATCACTTAGAAAAGCACAGCACGACATGAGAATTATGTAGAGTCAAACTATATGCATTCATAGGATTGAAACAATCCATAAACTCACTCAAATGTATACAATAATCAATATCTATCAAAGATACATACTCAATCAATATTAAATGAAAATGTTTAAATGATAGTAGTTGATCCTAAGCATAACCCGTTAAAGGGAAATAAGGATCACGGATCCAGAAGTCCAAAGCTAGTCCAATCCTAGCAATGCAAGCACATAATCATCCATTTTGTCTCTGATTAACCTGATTACCTGAAAAGTGTACTAAAATACGTCAACATAAAGTTGGTGAGTTCGTAGGGACAAGTAATATGGGATAACCGCGTCGGATAACAACCGTTAACAATAAGTGAGGATTAGGAGAACTAATCACATCCAAGGATAACCTATAAGGTTTCACATTATCACAATTCAATACAAGTCAACATTCAATAATAACGATTCCATATAACGTTCAACAACGTTCCATAACAATCAATAACGATCAACAACGATGCGGCTTACATAGTTAATAATTAACAATGCGCTAACGCTGCGACTTATATAATAAGTAATGCGCTAACGGTGCGACTTATATAATAAGTAATGCGCTAACGGTGCGACTTATATAATAAGTAATGCGCTAACGGTGCGACTTATATAATAAGTAATGCGCTAACGGTGCGACTTATATAATAAGTAATGCGCTAACGGTGCGACTTACATCGTAAACAATGCGCTAACGGTGCGACTTACATCGTAAACAATGCGCTAACGGTGCGACTTACATCGTGAAAAACAATGCGCTAACGGTGCGACTTACATCGTAAACAATGCGCTAACGGTGCGACTTACATAGTAAATAATGCGCTAACAAGTCCACATCAACAATTCAATCATACAATTAATCAAATCAACAATCAACAGTTAAACAAACATGTACACTTTTCAGCCCGAATCTCAATTGAGTAGGGAGGGTTTACGAAACTTACCTTAGTTGTAGTGGCAAATCAGAGCAGTAGATAATCCTCGTGACAAGTTAATCTTAGTACAGCTCAAAACACTTTGCAAAGTACTTTACTATGCTCAAAATGTACTACCGGGTACCTAGAACAAGTATAAGATCAACTTATAAGCTACCACAAAGCCTAAGTGCAAAATAAGGAATTTTCAGCATGTTTCCAGCTTTGCGTTATCTACTTGACAACGACTTTGGGAAGTCAGGAAGACCAGATACAACAAAACTTAGTTCTAGACATTTGTTGGGCACTCAAAGGCCTTTTCAAAAATGTAAGGTTTGACTCTTGAAGAGCTTTAATAAAAGAGTTATGATTTTTACAAAAACAAACCTGTAGCCTCGTCAGAAATTAGACCAGTTCTGAAAATCGTCGTTTTTGGCACTCTTCTGAGCAAAACCAGAAGAAACTTCGTTCTTATCAAATTTTACTGACACTTGGACCTTTCTAAAAATATAAGATTCGTCTCCTAATTCGTCCAGATGAATCTTCTATGATGTTTGCAAGATGACTGAAAATTTCAGTCCTATAGAGTCTTTAAATTCAACTTGAAACTTCAAGTGATGAACCCAAGACTTTATGGACTTGATTGTTTTGTGTTATGAATGTGAAAGAGAGAGAAAAGAGCAGAGATGAATGATAGAATGATCATCAAATGCTTGCTTATATAGCCCAAGAGTTGTAACTAAGTGCCAAGAATACACACCTTGGCCATGAGGTGTTCATCATGTGTTTACAACTCATCCTTGAGTGTAATGGCTGAAACTTTGGCCTTAAAACAAACTAGAATTCAGTAGAAACATGTTCATTGCATGATTACAAGCTATAATCCAAGTCTTGGTTAGTTTGTGTGGGGTTTATGTCAAGAACACAAGCTTGACTTGACTTATTGACTTTGGTTGACTCTAAACTTTGATTCTTGATTATTATTTGTGTAATTAAATGTAGTAACTAGTCTATATAAGTATAATTACTTTTATCTATGTGGTTATAAATCAATTACATGTATTTATATATTTATTAGTTATCTAGTTAAGTACACAATTGCATATTTATTTTACTAGTATGTACAATATATCTAACTAGTTAATTGATTCCGAAATTAATAACAAAATACTCACGAGCGTACAACTTTTATAAATTATTATAAATCCATAATATGGATAAATCATTTCATATAATATAAAGGTTGTGTCGGTTTTTGTCCTATTAATGGAATTATCATCTAACCACCGACACTGTTGTAACCGTACATTATACTTAAGGTTTCGTATATACGTTTTTCCTGTTACCATAGTTACTCAATTATCATCTATTATATAATTTCCATAACATGTACTGGGCCAATTTCATAGTCTGCTAATATGGCCCTAATTCTAGAAGTTCAAATATGATATTATAATTGGCCCAATTTACAGATAAATGTACACAATTATGTCCAAATTTCCGTTTATTAAAATAGTTAATCAAATTACATGCACAGTCAAACGGTAAAAATCATGATTGTTACAATCTATCCCTTTCCCGACTAAGTTAAGGAGGATCGTTAACCACAATTTTGAATCTCTGACTAAGCCTGTTATTTTTTTTCATTGCAAACATATATAAGTGTTACATTGATTATGATTACTAATTTATTGATACATTTTAATGTATATATTTTTCATTTTTTAAAGTGAGAACAAATTGATAAAAAGCCCTACATTTTTTAAAAGTGTGAACAAGCATCATTTTTGTTAATCATTAGTTAGGCCAATAGGAAACCTTTTTCCGTCTTTTGACATAATATATGATAGCCAGCTATGTCCGGTTAAAACCGGATTGAGATTTAAGACCGGATTTAATATAATCATTAGTTAGGCTAAAACCGGATTGAGATTTAAGAATTTTTAGCTCATCCGGTCATCCCCAATTTGATCCTTCCCGTACCTCATGTGATTTTAATTTATGCTGAGTTGGGCTTATATACAGCCCACGTACAACTGATAGCTAGCTACATCTTATTCGACCGGCCCAAAATACAAGTGAGGGCTATTTGGCTAAATCGATTTTCACAAAAAAGAATAAATTAACCATAAACAAAGCTTCATTTCATTAATCCACAATTTATAGATTGATTTGTTACAACTTACCACTCGGCACTCGTATATAATAAAGTTATTTAAGCTGTATTATCGTGTCAAAAATATATATGTAAAGAAATAAATATATATTAGTTGTAAAAATCATCTCATATATATTGAAAAGAATTTGGAATGAAAAAAAAAAACTTCAATCTTTTTTATTTGACTTTCTTATTTTTTTATTCAACAGAAAAAGGATAAATTGGTTGACATTATATTCGATACTTTTTTGCTTTTGTGGAAGCGGAGCTAGTTAGCAATGACAACAACTCCCTCTATACATATTTTTAACATGCAAAGTACAAGCACTTACCTTATTTTATGTAATTACTCTAATGTCAACCAAAACTAACCCACCAAATGTATTATTCAAATATATACATTTACATTTCCTCGTATGTCCATGTATATATAAACCAGATAGGCTCATCATATTTCCATACAAGCCTTTAGCACATTTACTCAATACAAACATTGCTCATCAACTAATCACTTCTTGGAAGAAAAAAAAATCCTTAATTAGTGTAATCTTTCTATGGATTCGAGTCGTTCCGGAAAAGAAAGTGGTGATATCGCGATCCCGGTGAGGGAGGTTAAGTCATCCAAGTCAGGAAAAGGTGCACCTCCTGTTGTGGTGCCAGCCACTACAAGACTTGGTCAAGTTTCACCCGCGGCCGCAGGATGGAAAAGAGGTGTTGGCATTCTTGATCTTATTCTAAGGGTATGTGCCATTGCCGCTACTCTGGCTGCAGCGGCGGTTATGGGGACCACCAGCCAAAACCTCCAGTTTTTCACACAGCTTTTCCAATTCCAAGCAAGCTACGACGATTTCCCTACGTTCACGTAAGTCCTACAACTTAAAAAGATTTTGGAGACAGTATTTAGTTATTTATTGAACCAAGATATATATGTGACATCTCAAAAGAATAAAGATCTTGTGAATGCTTTTATGTAGGTTTTTCTTGATAGGAAACGCGATAACGTGTGTGTATCTCGTGCTTTCCTTGCCTTTCTCGATAGTTTGCATTGTTCGTCCTCATATTGTTGGAGCTAGGATGTTGCTCCTTATTTTCGATACGGTATGCATGACTTTTGATTATAAAGGTTGATTTTAACTAACCTATTTTTGTGCAAATGAGTTGAATCAAACAGTTTAAAAATCGTAGGTCGAAAAGTTTGTGCAAGAAATATTTTTTAGGGTTAAGTGCATGAAAATGTAATAAACTATGTCCAAAAAGTTATTGTGTGCATGAACTTACAGAACCTCTATTGTATGTAACTAACTCGGAAAAAAGTTCTAAAGAGTTCAAAATGACCGGTTGTATAAGTAGCATGTTATCATTTTGACTTTTAAACATGTGTTAAGTGCATGAAAATGTAATAAACTATGTTCAAAAAGTTATTGTGTGCATGAATTTACAGAACCTCTATTGTATGTAAGGAACCCTGCTAAAAACAAAACCCACCAACATGGCCGGAAAAACGAAAGAAAAGGTAACAAGTGGGCAGAGATGGTGGTGCTGCGATGGTGGCCGGAAAAACGATAGGGAGCAAATTTCGGCCATCCAATCTTAAACCCGAAATCATTAATGGCGGCAGCCCAACTCCGGTAACTCTGCCGCCGCCGTCGTCACTTCTCATCACCACTAACACTACCGGCCACCCCATCCCAAAATGAACATCATCATCATCATCATATGGGTTTGACTATGGACCCTCAATCATTTCAATCTTTTTTCTTTGGTAAATATACATCAAAACTCGAAACCCACCAACACCATCTTCACCTTTGGTAAATATATGTAGGGAGGCTGATTTGATGATGATGAAGCTATTTGTATGCTTATGATGATAAGTGTATGGCACAATAAATTAAAATTCGATGATGATGATGGTGCTCAATTGATGAGTGTTTGGATTTCTTTGACCGAGAAATGAAAAGAGATTAAGTGAAGAAAAAGAATAATTAAAAGGGGATAAAAATAGGGTTTTGATAGGTTAATTTGGAGGCAACGGGCCCCACATATGCTTTTACCCGGTTTCATGATACAATAAACATTTTAGCAGAGTTCCTTACATACAATAGAGGTTCTGTAAGTTCATGCACACAATAACTTTTTGGGCATAGTTTATTACATTTTCATGCACTTAACCCTGTTTCTTACTCTAAACTCGTTTAAAATCAAGTATATTTAATTTTCGCTTGCAAAGCTTGTTTTTGCTCTGTTACCTAATTAGCCCAACCTATCTATTTATATTACTACCATTTATATATACTTCTAACAATTATTAATGTATTATTGGTGTTCAGCTAGCGTTGTCTTTGACCGTAGCGGCTGCATCTGCGGCTGCTGCCATTGTGTACTTGGCACACAATGGGAACCCCAATACAAACTGGCCAGCACTTTGCCAACAGTTCAACGAATTCTGCCCACGAGTTAGCGGGGCGGTGGTGGGATCCTTCCTGGCGGTGGCCATTCTGGTGGTATTAGTGGTTCTCTCTGCTGCTGCTCTCCGGAGGAACTAACTTCAAATTGTGTGACTATATTCACAACCGAATCTTTTTCCTCTGTTTTGTAAATTTATTGTTATTGTGTTTGAGTTGTTAGTTCCTTTGGGTGTGGAAATTTTAGGATGGGTAATCATGTTATTTCACATGGTTGCATTGTAATCTATTTAGTGATTTTAATGAATGTTATAACTCTTAATTTCTATTAATAGTTACTTGGATATCGTGTTTGGGTTGACTGGTTATGAGATATCTTAACATTTCAATGGAAGTAGGATTATTCAAAAACCAGCCTTAGATTTGATTGCTTTCATTTCTTGTATGAAAGCAGTTAACTGCAAATAGGACGACCCACCCTCTTCAACAGCATTTTGGATCGCATCTCTTTTCACACCTTCAACAATTGAATCGCTCCTCCACTCTCCATCCCCAATCGTTTCAAAACATCCGTCACTAGCTTCGCGTTATTAAACTGCTCCTGCATTGACTGGCCATGTCACCATCGCTACTCCACCACAAATACCTTCAAACATGGAATTACACCCAATATGAGTTATGAATCCCCCAACCGAAACATGGTCAAGAATCAACAGTTGTGGTGCCCAACCCTTTATCAACCCTGTTGAGAAGTGTGTCTATTTTTCTCAATCTTAGCTTTCATAGTATACATATTACCAGTTATTTGTCATATCCAAGTTGAAGGGTTGAGGTGTACACTCTCTGAAGTTGAGGGACCAGAACTAATGTTGGATATAGCACCCATCCAAGTACTGCACACACCTAGCAGCTCTTTCTCATTATTACCGTTAGAAGCAGAACGCGATATATATATATCTCCTTGATGTCTACACTACATATGGGGGTCGACATTCATCTTCTTTCTCTCAATATTGTATCGATCTATCAGTCATGAATAAATTGTCATGACCATATCTATGTATTCTCTATAGTTTTATCTTATAAAGTAGTATTTAGATTTAGTTTCTGATTTGTAATTGTTAAACATTGATTCCAAGAATGTAATCGGGCCGACTTAATTTGTGTAATCACGAGTTTTATTGTCTATCATTCGTAAATTTATCGAACCCTTTTCGTTTTTCTTTCATCTTCTCCTCGAACCCTTGGGGAAGTGATATGTCTTCATCTTTCTTGATCACCCAAACGAAGTCTTGATTGCTTGCTTAGAGGCCCATTGCAATCTCATAAAGTTGGGAACTCACAACTTTTACCAATGTTCCAAAACTTATGTAAACAACAGAATTAGGTGATTTCGAATCCAGCCATTTAGAAATCTCGTGTTCATCAATGTCTGATTTCCCTCCCCTTTCGGTGTTCTTGCAACATAACGATACCATCCCAATATGCCATGCTTTTCTCTTTACCACTTCACGAAAATGGCAAACATACTCGGGTTCCAGCTCGTAAAAGCTGTTGACAATTGTCCCATAACTCATTAGATTTGCTTCCAAAGCATCCTCTGCAACTTTCGGGCAAATTCAGAAACTTGTACAGATTTGGGTATTAACTCCTTTCTAGTAAACGTGATCGTATGGGGAAGATGAGGGACAGTAAATGGTTCTGAATCAGATGAAACGCTTTTCTCGGGCTCATAGAGTGCTATCATCTCAGCTACACATTTCTGAAAGAACCCAGCAGGATCGAAAATGATTCTAGGGATGTCGAAATTTGCGGCAACTATAGTAGTCCATGCATAAAACACATCAGAAATGATGCAATTTGGTCGGGATTCTTAAAGGAATAGCTCGACGGTTTCTTGAGGCCCTTGAATCATATCAAATATGTTTAATTGATCAGTTGCTGTTGCTTCTTTATATTTGAAGATATGGAAAGTTAATTGGTGGTCGTAGTTAATGGTTTGTTCGACTGCGTTTGAGAAGCGATGAGCGGATGATTGATCGGTGATGATGGTGGTATTTACGCCGCGAGAGGCCATGAGTACCGCCATGTCTACCATCGGTCGTGGCAGGCAAGAAAGCAACATGACAATATTCCGCCATTATACTAGAAGAAAGTCACCTTCTAACCTATATATCTCTACAAAATGATACAAAAATAAAAATAATACGAGTAATAAATTACCTAAGCTAAGGTCACCTTCTAACCCATATATCTCTACAAAATGATACAATAATAATAATAATAAATTGCCTAAGCTAAAGTGACCTTCTAACCCATATATCTCTACAAAATGATACAATAATATAATAATAATAATAAATTGCCTAAGCTAAAGTTGATGTTTCAAAAGCCATGAGCAGAGCTAATCAAGCTAAAGTTGAAAAACACAAATGGAAGCAGAGCTAATGAAGTTAAAGTTGATGTTTTTAAAGCCTAAGATGAAGGTGATTATGTTTCTGAATTGAATTAATCTAACAACAACAACAAAAACCCAATTTCTGTAAGCGGGGTAGGGGAGGTGGGACATAGACAGTCTTACATGTACCCAAAGATAGAGAGACTGTTTCCAAAAAGACTCCCGGTCAAAAGTGTAAAGAGAAGGTAGTGTAAAGAGTGTAGTAACCAATCGCATGTATCAAAGCATGTATTAAAGATTCTATTACTATTACCAACAACAAGAAAAGAATTTCACCTGGTAACAGAAAAAGAAAAAAAAAAAAAAAACACTAAAGAAGTCATCTGTAAATAGCAATGAAAGGTAGTGTTTCTTCTAAAATCGCACCTTGTGAATATCAAATGACAAGGAATTATGTAGAGGGGAGGATGGATTGTAGAAATAATTTTCTAGTATTAATTAGATTGAGGAAATGGATGGAGAAATGATTTATTCTTTTTCATTTTCAGCCCCCAAATTATCTGTACTAGATGTGTGTGCCGTAGCAATGACTTTCGTTAATTGGAGACATTTTAAAACAATACTAACCCATGCTCGTACGATGTGACTGTATAATAGCGGTGATGGACTGATAGTGATGACGACGAGGGATGGCGACGGTGATAGTGTGATTATTAATGTGAAAATTGATGTAAAAGGGTATTGTAGTTATTTTAGTAGTTGAAGATTTATGTTGTAAATAATTTCATTAAGGGTATTATAGATATATTATGTTGAGATATTTGAATATTAAAAATGAGTAGTTTGAGTTTATCAAATTCTTTTTTGAAAAATATGATTTATAAGGTACTATAGGTTATAACTTTGAAAAACTTCAAATAATCAAAACAAGATATATTACTCGGGTGTTGTCCCGAAAGATATTATGTTTGTGAACGGCTTTAATAATTAAAAACTTTTAATTTGAAAATGTTAGAAGTTTATTATTTTTTGATGTTTAGAATTGTTAACTTATGAATGACTAATAATGGGGATCCCCGATACCCTCGGGGAAACCCGTTAACCCGACAGTTAGTTAGTAAACGAGTATCCGTCGTGTATGAGGGCGGGTTTGGGACAGGGTTTTTTAATTGGGTTCGGGATTATCTAAACCCGGCCTGTTGCCATCCCTATTTGCACGCGATTTCATAGCTTTCTTTTTAATATAATTATAATTTTGAAAAAATTACATATTGAACTGATAAAAATACATTTTTAAAAGTCAATAATTACGTTTTTATTTACCCAAGTAAAAAGAGTTTAAACTTTAAAGTTTAAACCATAAACGCATCCTAATTCCTAATGCATATATGCTGTCTCAGCGATGCTAAACAAAGTAATTTGTTACTTTCCTCTAATTGGTTTTATCGACCATCAAAATCGTTGGATGCATAATGTCAGGAATATCAACAGACTCTTTTCTTGATGATTTTGGTCCATATCGGGGAACAGTAATGTGGAAAACAATACGAATGCAAAGGAATGTAATGAGTAATGACTGCTGTTTTGCATACCAAGTCCTCCAATCAATCCAAAAACTATTAAACTAGAGACTTATCTCACTTGAACATTATGCCTTCATCTTAGCCATAGAAACTTTGTTAACTCCCAAGAATGACTTACAAGGCAATTTAGTTAGTGCATAAAAACTTCTAACAAAGAATTACACGATTAAAGAAATGATGCAATTCATATATAATCATATATTGAACAAAAACACCTTAACAACACAAATTCCTCATAGCCACTACGATACAATATAACTCAGTTGTTTATGGTTGTGATTATACAGGAGGGGTTACAATATAACTTAGAGCTCGGCTCGTTTTCAGTTTATTTAGTCAAACTGGTCGGCAAACTGTCCATTAGACTTAAACCCAATATTTTAACAACCGATATTTGGTCGTACCGGTGTGGTGATTTTCCGGCATTACCGATTACTGGAATTACCGGCCGGTACTGCTAATTTAATTTATTTTTTTTATATAAAAATTTTACAAAACTTGTTATAATTTAACAAAAATAGTCAAAATACAATTATAATTCACTAAAAAATAATACCAAATATGTATTTTATAACAAAATATAAGTTTTAAAGTTTACAAATAACAAAAAATAACATTAAAATATCATAAAAATAAGTTTTAAAAAAATTCAAAGAAAAATAACAAAAAAATGAAAATACCGGAATGATAAAACCGGATAATACCGGAAGTACTGGCCGGTATTGAATAGTGAAAATACCGGACAAAACACCGGGATAGTTGTCTAGTATCGGTATTACCGATAATACCGGTCAGTATATGCCGGTATTTAAAACATTTCTCAAAGCCTATGTCTGTGACAACACTTTTTAACGTTTGGCGTGAAGAATGTCAAACAAATTGATCAAATACGTAATTTTTAATTAGATTAAATTTGAAATTTTAACTAGCACGGTACCCGCACAATGCAGCGGTATTCGTGGTAACGACGATGTGGTGGTGGAGAACGACTGATAGTGGTAGATACGGCGTCAAACAGCGTAGATAATTGATATAAAAGTAATGATGTAAAAGGTTAATAGAGATATTCTAAAAGATAACTGACTGACAGTGTAAAAAAATCATTAAGAGTATTTTAGACATTTTTTTCTATGTAACTTTCAACATAAATGCTATTTTTTATATAGTATAGAGGTATAGATATAGATAACATTAATGATTAAGAAGGACCTATAATTTACCTAACAATATAAACTAATGAGGTTTGGCCCCGCTTTGCGGGGCTCCAATTGTCGTGTTAATCCGGGTTTATTATTATAATCTACTTGAGAACACAAAAGGAAGAAAACTATGGAAAAAACCAAGAAAAAACCCCAAATGGGATTCGATATGGCAAAATCCAAATAGTGATGCGGAGTATAAGATGAACCAACAGAAGAGAACAAAACAAAAGCAAAAAAAAATGTGCAAGAAACCAAGTAAAACCGAAAGAAAAAAAAACCGAACGGGATCCTATATGGCAAAATTCGAGTAGTAACGCGGAGTGTAGTTGGACCAATAGAACAGTGTAACGTGACGGTGATTGAGAACAAAAAAGCAAAAAAACTATGAAAAAAACGAAGAAAAAACAAAAAGAAAAAAACCCCATACGGGACCCGATATGGCAAATTCAAATAGTGATGCAGGATATAAAATAACTCAACAAAAGAGAACACAAAAGACAAAAATAATTATGCAAGAAACCAAGAAAACCGAAAGAAATAAACCCGAACGGGATCCGATATGACAAAATCCGAAATCGAAAGAAGAACTCCAAACGGGATCCGATATGGCAAAATCTAATAATGATGTGGGGTTATAAGACGAACCAATAAACACAAAAGCAAATTTGTTTTTGCAAGAAACCAAGCAAAACCGAAAAGAAAAAAATTCAAACGGATCCGATATGGCAAAATCCGAATAATAAAGACGAACCAATAGAAGAGAACACAAAAGCAAATTTTTTTTGCAAGAAACCAAGAAAAACCGAAAAGAAAAAAATTCAAACGGGATCCGATATGGCAAAATCCGAATAATAACGCGGAGCATAAGTCAGCTAATAGAACAGTGCCACGTGCGCGGTGGCACTGTTCATTAGCTCGAGACTTAATGATATTGTAATGTAATGTAATGTAATATACCACCTGTAATTATAATTTAGAAAGGGAAATGATTAATCCTCCTAACTAAATAACCTAATAATCCTCCTAACCATGAGATGGTTACAAGTGGAAAAATCGGGGGACAAGATTAGAAAAGAGAATTAGTGGATACCACATGTCACATTTTTATAGTTTTAGGAGGATTTTTAGGCTAATTTTTAGGAGGATTTATCATTTTTCATTTAGAAAGGGAAATATTTTTTTTTGAAAGGTGAATTTCGCTGGAAACTTCGTGTCGCGATTCGACAGCGGGAGGTCTAGCATACGTTGTCTTAACCGGGTCCGCGCTAGAGAGCTCCTTCGAAGTAGAAATGCCTATTTCAAATACTCGATGGGGGGAAAACCCCTACTAATCCGCCCGAAGGCACGACGATTAATAGAGGTAAACTCTGCCCCCTCAGACTTGAACCTGGGTATACCCAAGCCAAGCCCTCATAAAGGGACTTAATTCATATGTCCTCCCCAAGGCTTGAACACAAGACTTCATGCAAGGGGGATGGTCTTTCAACCATTGAGCTAAAGCTCAAGGACTTTAAAAGGAAAGAAAGAAAGAAACTGCTCAGTGCCGCCTTCCGCGGGTTTTGAGCCCCAATACCTCGACGGTGTGTGGGAGAAGTTAAGATGTAGGCAGACCTTACCTCTACCTATGTAGAGAGGCTCCTTTCATTTTCTACCTAAATGGTAGAAAAGACCATCCAACCTTTGCATGGGATGAAGATTAAACCCATGACCTCTGTCTCCAGAGGCCAGGGTGTTTACTACTGATCCAACAATGCTGCTTTTTTCAAGGACTTTAAAGTGAAATGATTAATTTTCCTAATTAAATAGCCTAATAATCCTCCTAACCATGAGATGGTTACAAGTGGAAAAATCAAAAAAATTCCAAAACCAAAAAAAAACAAAACAACAACAACAACAACAACAACAACAACAATAACAACAACAAAACAACAACAACAACAACAACAACAACAACAATGCAACAACAACAACAACAACAACAACAACAACAACAACAACAACAACAACAACAACAACAACAACAACAACAACAACAACAACAACAACAACAACAACAACAACAACAACAACAACAACAACAACAACAACAACAACAACAACAACAACAACAACAACAACAACAACAACAACAACAACAACAACAACAACAACAACAACAACAACAACAACAACAACAACAACAACAACAACAACAACAACAACAACAACAACAACAACAACAACAACAACAACAACAACAACAACAACAACAACAACAACAACAACAACAACAACAACAACAACAAAATCTTGAAAGAAACAAAGAAATCTTTTTCCATCAAAATCCAACATACCCAGTTCATCTCATCTTTTCATTCACCTAAATCCATCTAAAAGTTTACATCTTTTTCAAAAACAAATATAAAAAAAAAGTTTTAAAATTAAATCATGGGTGTAGTAAAGTCAGCAATTGGCGATGGAGTGTTGACTTTCATGTGGGTATTTTGTGCATCAACACTTGGTGCAGCAACTTCAATCATAGCTACAGCAATTGGGGTTAAAGGATTGCCATCACTTTTAATTACAACTTCGTTAATTTTTATACTTTTGTTTGTGTTTGGAATTATTGGTAATTTGTTAGGTGGTGCTAGTTTTAATCCTACTGCTACTGCTGCTTTTTATGCTGCTGGTCTTGGCAGAGATACACTTGTTTCGGCTTCTGTTCGGTTTCCGGCTCAGGTTAATCCTTTGATGATATTAGTATAAATTTGATTCTATGTTGGTTTATTTTTATTATTATTTTATAGGTAGGAAGTGTTGTTATTGTTGTGTGGGTTTTGAATTGGGATCATAGAATTGTAATTAGTCATATTAAGCCGGGCGATTGACTTAGTTTGTTTTCGGGGGTTATTGGTTTATTGAAATTTCGAAAATTTGATAAGCTGGTTTTTATCGGCTTATGAGCTTATTTAATAAGTAGCACGTTCAACTTCGTAAAAGTTCATAAGCTGGTAAAATTGAGTATGTTGGACTTCTGAAAATTCAGCAATTTGACCACCCCCTAAAAATCCAAAATCATGGAGGGTTGACTTGCTTATATGTTTACTGGCTTATTGAGATTTCAAAGATCCAATACGCTTGTTTTCATATGAGATTTATCAATATGTATCGTGTAAACCAGTAAGAATGATCTTTATCAGCTTTTTGAACGTTTTATAATTCATCAAGTTAAGAACGTAAGCTAAGCCAAGGACACAATATATATTCAAAGTCAGTTTCACTAGCTTGTGGGGTTTTGGTGGAGACCCGGGCTTTTCTGTTCTACAAAGTTGGCTCGGGTGGGATGTTGATTTTGGTTTCATGCCAGATGCTAATGCCGCAAATTGAAGTGACAAATCGGATGTGGTAATGAATGCAAATAACATTGGTTCATGGTACTAACTTTTTCTGGAAGGTTAGTTTTGTCATTATGTAATTTTGGTTCAGGGAAGTTAGATCATCTTTCTTTGCCTTCTACAAGTCTATAAGTAATTTGGGCTTAATCTTGGGATGCATGGATGGATGGTGTTCATACACAGGAAATTGTTTACTAAATATCATTCATATCCAAGGGTAGAAGCTTGAATATTATATGTAAACTTCAAAATTGATACAAGTGTTATATAACTATTCTCTTGACTTGTAAAATAAGCGAATTTTTAATGTTAAATTACGCAATCCATGTCAATCTGATTGTTTAATCTCAATTTGTCATGCCTGATTTATTTTATGTTGGTAAATTTAGTCCATTTCACTATAGATGCATATCCAACTACACTTCCGTAGCTGTTTGAATTTAGTCTTAGACGTTTGAAATGTGATTAAAATGTACTAAGTTTTGTGCGCATTAGTTCTAGGATTATGTGCATTTTGATGATACTACAATTTTTGGTGACCAACAGTTAGGGTTGTTAATTACAGGTTTCTTGCAGATAGTCATTAGTGGTTTAGAACAAACATTCTTGTATAGATTTAGTTTCTTGAAGGTTATTTTTGTCAATTGCTACTTTGGGCCATAGAGGTTTAGAATGTATACTCTTTGATATCTTAAGTCTAAATTTGGCTTAATTTTGAACTTTTGAAGTATAGCATGAATTCCTAAGACGGTTTCTTGACAGGCACTAGGTGCAGTTGGTGGTGCATTGGCAATTGTTGAGCTGATGCCATTGGAGTACAAACACATGCTCGGTGGACCTTCCATAAAAGTTGACTTACATACTGGTGCTATTGCTGAGGGAGTGTTGACTTTTGTGATGTCCTTTTTGGTCCTCTGCATTATCCTCAAAGGCCCCAAAAGTCCACTCATCAAAAATTGGATGCTTTCGATGTCGATTGTGTCTATGGTGGTTCTTGGTTCTAGTTATACAGGTCCTTCAATGAATCCCGCAAATGTAAGTGTTAACTCTCTTGTTTATCTTGACTTCCCTTTTGAAACAATTTTACTAACTCATACTTCCCTTTTGAAATAATTTTATTAACTCATGAATATTTCTAGTTAGGTGGCAAAATGGATGGGCTGGGAAGATTGGGTTATGGGTTAAAAACGAACAGGCTTTTGTTGGGGTTACCCGAAACACTTTTTGTCAGAATAGTTTTAAACTTTTGTATAGATGATGATGGGTCAAATATGATTGCAAACACTATATTACTGCAGGCATTAGGCTAGTATATAGAATAAGAGTAAAGGAATCCCATCTTTAAATGTTTGTCAATTTACTATGTTTGAAGTATTCAATATTTTAGTTTGTTGCTATCACCTCTCAGATTTTGTTCCATGTTCCCAGTTCCTTGCTAAGCCACAATCCAAACCAATGAACCAATAGCCCTGCCTGCATTAAAGCCCAACATTCCAAATAGACCAAAACCAGTCTAGACCGAAAAACCCTGGCCCAAGACCTGTTTGACCATTCAGTCCCATCTTCGGTCCATAAACTTTCCAACTTTCGGTCTGTGGCTTTGGCCGGGTCGGTTCGGTCTGGTCTTTGACCCAAGCTGATCCCTAGCCCATTTGACCTGTTTCTAAGCTAAAGTCGATGTGTTTAACTCGTTAGAAAGTAAACATAATCCCATATGACCCTTTTAGTACGTGTTAAAATTGCAGCCCTATACTAAATGCGGTTCTTTTAATATCTTTTTGCAGGCATTTGGTTGGGCTTATGTTCATAATCGTCATAATACATGGGAGCAGTTTTATGTTTACTGGATTTGTCCGTTCGTAGGTGCAATATTCGCTGGTTGGATATTCCGTGCTTTCTTTCCATTACCTTCAAAAAAGAAGAAGACAGCTTGAAATTAAGACAACAAATTTAGCCGTCTTTTAGGTAACAAATTATTGTTTATGCATTAGACTTCCTATTCATGGAGAATATTGTTTGACATACAAATGTTATGTATCTCAATCTCAATGTTAATTTAAGGTTATATGTCTAAACTTAAGTAATACTCTTCTCTTGCTTTACCTTTTTAAAGCTAGAGTCTTGACCAGTGGTAATACGTTGATCAGGTTTTCTTACATCGAGTATGGATTATCATTACGTAAAGGTTTATGGATTATGGTATGCACTACAGGTGCTAAGATTTATTTCCCTTTTACTTGTATATATTATGAAAAAACTTTGAGATATGCCCTTTTAGAGCATATGCTGTGCCCGGATCAAAACAACCAGCATGGCAATCATCCAAGGCCACCACCGAAGAAGAGGGAGCCAGGATACTTATCTCGCTGAAGCACAATGTGACCACCATTACGTATGAAGAATTGGCATGAGCATCACGTTAGAAACAATGTGGACAATGCTGCCAGAACGTGCTTGTTGGCACGTATCATGCTTGATCTCCTCCATACTTGCATGCGTCTTAAAGATCAGTAAACAAACTCCATTCCATATTACCATCTATCGGGACAAACAAAACTTTTGGTTACTTAGATTGACTGTTATGCCCTTGGAATTTCAAAGGTTAAAACTTCTTGTGGTAAACTACAAATTTAGTCCTTGTGGTCGTGATAAGGATTGTTTCAGGACAAAATAACCACCACAAGGATGATTTTTGCTATTTTTGAGTGGAAGAGATGGTTGCAAAATTTACAGGGACGAAATTTTTAGCTACTCAAACACGTATCAATTGTATGTATCATGTTCAAAGTCACTTTACAGTTATATTGGAATGACCATAATGCCCTGGACAGTTAACCCTATGTTGCTGCAGTTATACTAAAATAAAATTTACAACTCCAACAAAATCTCGGATCAGAAAATTCCATGGGCATTACTATTTTCCGACACGTTTTCATATCATCGTAATTTTGATTGTTACGAGGTTGTTGATTCAATATACTGCGTGATCCATTGTTTTGATATATACAAGTTTGTATAACAGAACTGCATTCATATATGATGAGTGATTGATATTTTTATGATTATTACAATTTTTGTATAACACGAAAAACTGGAGTCCTTAAAGCCTCCCACCGGTAGGATCCGGTACAGATCACTGTCAGCCACCGATCTTCTCGGGTTTCGAGCATTTTCATCACAAGACAAAATGCTGAAACGCAGTCGTCAACAGCATTATAATGAGTCCCTCTCTGATAAGGCTCAACCCTACCGTGGGGTTATTTTGGTGATTACAGTGCCACTTTTCCTCATATGTTTCGTTCTGCTTCTGATGCCTATGACTCGTTCTTCTTCGTCTTCTTCTGATATTTTTCAACAAAATAGAAAGTTTTTACCTTATTATGATAGCCCTGTTCCCTCCTTGAAAAGCTATGCTGTGATTTTTGATGCCGGGAGTTCGGGGAGTAGAGTTCATGTTTTCAGTTTTGACCAGAATTTAGATCTTATGCACATTGGTAAAGAACTTGAGCTTTTTGTTCAGGTAATTTTAGGAGATATCTAAGTTTATATCTACTGATACATTTGAATATCTCCTATTTAATTTGTTTATTGAACACATTTTTTTACCTATATATTTCCAAGGAGATTGAAACAGATATTAGTCTTTTGGAGATGTTGGGCGATAATATAATGTACTTGCACGTTTTTACTGATCGCGGAACGTACATTATTGTTTGTACATTCGGTTTCAATTTGCCCTTTGACGTTCTTGCCATATTTGGTACTTATGAGAGAACAAAGTTTTTTTTTTTTTTGCTGCCAGCTCTACCTTTACAGAATGAGGATGAAGGTTATCTTATATATACTTATTTTTTGTAGTTAAAACCAGGCCTGAGTGCATATGCAAAGGACCCTAAAGTTGCTGCACAATCGCTAATCCCTCTTTTAGAGAAAGCAGAAAACGTTGTTCCACAAAAAATGCGCAAAGACACACCAGTGAAAGTTGGGGTTGGTGATATTTTTGACATATATATTCTTCTGTGGCATGTTAAAATCCGAGTACTTGTATATACACACAAAATCTGATTATGTATATAATTCTGTATGCAGGCAACTGCAGGTTTGAGACAATTGGGAAATGATGCATCTGAGAAAATTTTGCAAGCTGTAAAAATCTTGCTGTAAATATTCTACTTAATCTATACTGAGATATAGCTTGAAATTTTATCGTTAATATAGGTGAAAGATTTGTTGAAGACTAGGAGCAGCCTCAAGTCCGAAGATTATTGGGTGACTGTTCTGGATGGTACTCAAGAAGGTGCTTACCTATGGGTAAGTCACTTACTTTTGTTATCTATTACAATTGTTGATTCGTTAATACATGTTGGGTATATTCACAGGTGGCGATAAATTACCTGTTAAAAAGATTAGGCAAAAAATACACGGACACTGTTGGAGTAGTTGATCTGGGTGGTGGGTCGGTACAAATGGCGTATGCTATCTCAGAAGCAGAAGCTGCAAAGGCTCCAAAGCCGACAAATGGAGATGATACATACGTTAAGGAGTTGCTTCTCATGGGAACAAAGTATTACCTATATGTACACAGGTTTCCATCTTATCTGGATCATAAACATTGTTATTGTATGTTTGGTGATACTGATTCTAGTTAAATGAATTACATTTAATATTCTCATTACGACATCTGTGTTCTGTCAGCTACTTGCATTACGGATTATTAGCTGCCCGAGCTGAGATTTTGAAGACTTCAAAAAGTTCGGAGAATCCATGTGTCTTGTTTGGCTACAATGGTATATTAAAGTTTGCAGCTTTCAGTATTAATGCTGCCATATTTTACTTCATCTTTGTATATAACTATATAAGTCATCATGCCAGTTGTAGCAAAAAAGGGACTATTTCCACCTATTTAGTTATAAGTGGGTTAATTCTGTTTATGTTCTGCCTCTTATAAAGAACTAATTGAAAGTTACCCGAAGTTTATGGCTAAGGCAAAAACCTTCTAGATCATTTTAATCAGAGTAATAAATAATATAGTTGAATAACGCGTACAACAAATAACCCATTAGATTCAAACCCATTTCGTCATTTCGATTAGTTACCCAAGTTGACCATTTTGCCACTTCTAATACAGAGATTTATCTCATGTATAAGGTCCAATAGTATAAGCATATTTTGCATGTAATTATACAATTTGTTCTATTTTTTATGTGCAATCTAAATTGCAACCTCTGCTTCAGAAAGTAAAAGACCTTTTTGAGGACTGGTAACACTTTGCAGTAGATTTTTGCCAACCAAACAAGCATTTATCCTTTTATCAATATTTTTTAAGGGGTATACACATATGGAGGAAAAGATTACAAAGTTTCATCTCCTTCATCTGGTTCAAGCATGAACAAGTGTAGGCAAGAAGCACTCAAGGCTCTTAAAATTAACGAGTCAACTTGCTCCCATGAGAAATGCACCTTCGGTGGGATATGGAGTGGTGGTGGTGGTCATGGACAAAAAGATACGTTTGTTGCTTCATTTTTCTACGACAGGGCTGCGCAGGTATTGCAAGTTCCATTTACTATGGTATGACTTATGAGGTCGCAACTCTGACTCATTTATATGTAACTTAGTTTGGGCTGCGTTTTCTGTAATACAGATCAAATGGAAAAGTTATAGCTAAAAGTGGAATGAGTCAAATAGGGTGAAAGTTGTGCAATCTATGTTTAATGTATACAACCTTATAAATCATTTTAACTAGATTCATACTACTATTTGTGAGAATACTGTTTTTGTAATATTTATCAACAGAATTTTCATTAATAGACAAATGGATAAAAAAAAGAAGTGTTTACGGGTTGGTCCAATCTGACTTAGTTAGACCCAATGACCCATACTAAATATTTACCCATTTCAACTCTAACCAGTTTTGACCTTCAAATGTGCGGCCTACCACTCCATGTCTATCGAGTATCAACTAATGAATCTTTAAATGTAGGCTGGGTTAATTGATGCAAGCAAACCTATCGTCAAAGTTCAACCAATAGATTTTCAACAAGCTGCTGAGCACGTTTGTGTAACCAAACTTGAGGATGCCGGATCCAAATATCCTCATGTAGAGGCCTCTGATCTACCCTACTTATGCATGGATCTTGTGTACGAGTTCACATTACTAGTAGAAGGCTTTGGTAAGTTAAATCCAAAATGACATATTGCTTTGATACCTTAGATAAGAGTGAATTACACAGAAAATTAATCAAATTTCTTCCGGTATCTATTTCAAAAACCAACTTTATTTGAACCAAATAAAGTTGTAAGAAAATAATGATGTTTTTGTTGGGCAGGTTTGGATCCATTGCAGGAGATTACATTGGTGAAGAAAGTCGAGTACCAAAATTCACTGGTCGAAGCTGCCTGGCCGTTAGGCAGTGCAATCGAAGCCGTGTCAGCAGCTACCTAAAAAATACTCGTATAACTCAGGTTAAATTGTAGGAGCCATGAACACATTTATACACACTCAAACTATAATTGTTCACTTATTTTCACTTGTCATGGAAAAAATGTAATGAGTACTAATGAATTAGTTTTGGACTAGAAGTACAAAAAGGTCCAATAGGTTTAATATTCAAGTTGGCCAAATGGTCCGTCAACGGTTTATTTGCAGAAAATAACCCACCTATATTTTGCCAAACAATGCGTACGTAATTTTAAAACGGTCACTTTCAAAAATTATTGAACACGCGAATCTTAGGATTGTTTAAGAAGTAGAGTTAAGAGTAAAGAATATGCAAAATATTGATTTTAAAGCTATATATATATAGGAAAAATATGAGTTAAGACTTAAGAGAATTAATACTCGATTAACTTTTAAGTTTTTTGAAATATTTTTGTAATATAAAAAATATTTCATCGAGCTTATGTAATTTATATTGTCAGATGGTACGAAATCGTTAAAAAAAAGACAGATTGACGAATAATGCAACTTTAATTTTATGTTGTCTTAACTTGCATTAAAGTATCTAAGACATGGTCTAAGGCGGATTTAAATCCGGTGACGTTTAATTACTAAGGGCGATGGCAACATACACGAAATGGGATGCGGTATTCCCCCATACCACGCGGGAAGACCGCCATCGTTAACGTGGTATGGGGTAGGGATGGGCATGAGACTGGAACCGTCCCGTACCGGTCCCGGTACTGATGGTACCGATCCCGAATTTGATCAAAAATGGGTACCGATCCCGGTCCCATTTGAATCGGTACCGGTACCGGTACCGAATCGGTACGGGACCGGGATTTCGGTACCAAATCCCGACTAGCACCGAATTATATTTATTAATCACTTTCATGAATTGTTAAACTTTAGTTATATTTTGTAATTATCCAGATTATGTAAAGATTATGAATCCCCATCGTATCTTCTTTATTATATGGAAAAAAAACTGCATGTCATTTTATTTGTGCTAAAAAAGGAGTTGAAAACTTCTCATTTTTATTTCTTTGATCATGGCAAGCAAATCACAAATGCAAACCATTAAAGTATTGAATCAGCCATGACATTTATTTGCAGAGGATAGAATATCAAATTTGGTAAATATTAGGAATGAACTTTTCAAAATCAAATTCTCTTCGTCGCTGTCATTTATTTTTGCACAGCTTTTTTAGAATTGTTTCTTGTAGTACTACTTGCACAGATTACAGACTTTTTCTTGGCTTGAAGATGATATTTAAATATAGTTTAGTAGTAAAATTTAATCCATATCCCTCCATATGAAACACGCAGAAGTAGTTGCATTGACCAAATATAGTGAGAAAGAAATATAGAAAAGTAAAGAACCTTGCATCAGAAATAACATAAAGCAACTTGCTGCTCAAAAACGGGACTAAACGGGACTACTTCGGGATTTCGGGATTTTCCCGGTACCAATCCCGATTGGTACCGATCCCACGAACTCAAAAAAATGAGTACCGGTACCGATCCCGCTTGGGACTCGGGACCACTTTCCGGTACCGGGATCGGGACGGGATCGGGATTTGGGACTTTCTGCCCATCCCTAGTATGGGGTGTGGTATGAGATTTGTGGCATTATATACTGCAAGAGAACTAGAAGGAGAGTATTTATGGCATAAAGAGATTGGTGAAAAGTGACATATGGTATCCAATGTGAAGTGTAAGTTGTCATCGCCCTTAATTAATGAAAATTGACTATTAACAACTAAAACTCATTGATATAGTGGGTTTGTACTATCTAACATATTCTGCATTGCGGACATATCAGGTTGTTTTTTGTCACTGGGTTACCCCGGATAAATAGACTTTATTACCCGGCCATTAAAAAAAAACTAATACTCCGGTATTAGTTTGTATATATATAATTAGAGCACCGCTAATGTATCTCGTATTGGAGCGTATTGACTAACCAATACGGTGCACACCATTGGGTGTGAGCCGTATTGGCTTCGTATTGGGGCGCGTATTGCTCCTTTCGTGGTGGTGAATACGGATGTTGTTGTTTGTTTGTTTTTTTCCCCCACAACGGCTACTTTGTAAAAAAAAAAAAAATTTTTGAATCTAGTCCACAAACTTCAAACGGCTAGTTCTCAAAAATTTCAAAAAAATCAACCTTTTTCACCATTTATTCACTTATTTAACCCACTTATTTCATTCATTCAACCAAAACTCAAACACTTTCATATCCAAATCCAATCCATTCTTCAAACTAAAAATCACCATGTCTTTCATATCGAGCATCCATACATACACGGGTCATGGCTATCATGAAAGATTGTGTCGAGCTCAATGATGCCGAACCGTCCCAAGTTTTAACTCGGGAACCGGTTTATAGAGATCGGTATGGGACTTCTGACCGACTCATGATAGATTATTTCATTGAAGACTCAACGTTTGCGCCACACCATTTTAGGCGGCGTTTTCGAATGTCAAAGAACTTCTTCCTTAAACCTTGTTGTGTTTAATTCATTTTTAGGATTGTTTTTTATTTTAAATGTATTTTAATGTTTTTTTTTAATGTATGGTACTCGTTTTTATTAATAAAATGGTATTTTAGGATTTAATATAATATTTGTGTTTATTTTATAAATTATATTTGTGGTTTTATTTATTAAAAGTTTGAAAATAAATATGTTGGAGTGTATTGGAATGTATTGGGTGTATTGGGTATTGGGTGTGAAATGAGGAAAATGTATTGGAAAGAGGTTTTGCTGATGTGGCGCTGATGTGACACTGTATTGGATAGTATTGGTGATACCCATTGGGGGTGCTCTTACATTATATATATATAACAAAAAAAGTCTGGCTTATGAACAGTAAGCCGAGCCGTCCACAGTAACCGGCTCGGCTTGGCTTGGCTCGGTGGCTTAGCCGATGAACAGTACCGGCTCACGATGACGTCAGCTATTTTGTCTTTTTTTAAACGATAATATACTTTTAAAGTTTCTTATTTTTACCACTTAACCTTTACGTTTTATCACTTTAGTCTAACTTTTGTAATTAACTTTAATCATCAAATCTTTTTTTTTTAACTTTCTTTCTCTTATTTTAACGCTTCAAACTTATTTTTACCACTTAACTTTTGTATTTTTTAACTTTAGTCCAACTTTTTTTATACAAACTTCTCACGATGACGTCAGCTATTTTGTCTTTTTCCTATTTTGTCTTTTTTTATTTTTATTTATTTTTATAACGATAGTATACTTTTAGAGTTTCTTATTTTTACCACTTAACTTTTACGTTTTATCACTTTAGTCTAACTTTTTGTAATTAACTTTAATCATCAAATCTTTTTTTTTTTTAACTTTCTTTCTCTTATTTTAACGCTTCAAACTTATTTTTACCACTTAACTTTTGTATTTTTTAACTTTAGTCCAACTTTTTTTTTATACAAACTTAATTATAGTTGTAACTTTCTATCTCTTATTTTAAGGCTTCTAACTTTTACCATAAAACTCTTTGTTTTAACCACCATAGTAAACTTTAAGTGTCCAAAATATCTTTGCATAACGCAACGTCGATCCCGGGAACGCTCTCGGGCAACGCCCAAGGTCAAAATACTTGTTTGTAACATTTATGGTCCAAAAGGCAAGAAAAAAGTATTTAAGATTTGAAAAATAATAAAGGTAGCCTTAAGGTTATGATCAATTCATTTAACTGCGTAGAAAAAAATATTTTTGTTTTGATGTTTATCGGTTTATGTATGTATAATTATAAGATAATTTATGTTCAATGTGATAAACTTTTATACGTGTTGATGTTCCGTTGTCGTGATGTTCTGTTTCCGTTATCTGGAAGCGAAAACGTGAGCCTGAAGGATTCAAAGCACGAGAAGAACGAGAGAATATTCCAATTTACACTCGCACCCCCTAGAATTTCGCCACATGCTACCTTTTGCTTCCTACGCATTGTCAACCTCATCATTCCTCCAATCATTGTCAAATAATCTTTCTTCAATCATCATAATCTTCTTTAACCAATCATATGATTTAGATTTAAAGAAAGATCACATACATTTTAATAAAGGTTTATGCTGACATCAATGCTAATAACAATATACGAGTATCTGATTTTTCTAGGAAATGAATAACCGAGCTAATCGGTTTGTGTTTTGGTTTTGGGCCAAAACCAAACCGACTCAATCTCGGCCCTACTTGTAACACATTTTTTTTTTAACGGCATATATTTTTTTTTTTTTTTTTTTTTTTTTTTTTTTTTTTTTTTTTTTTTTTTTTTTTTTTTTTTTTTTTTTTTTTTTTTTTTTTTTTTTTTTTTTTTTCTCGGCGGCGGTGGCGAGGACGACGGTCTAGTGGTGTCGGTGACAGTATTATTGGTGGTGGTGGTAGTGGCGGTGTCAAGTGGTGTAGGTCGATGTAAAGGTGATAGTGAAATATTTTAAAAGATAAGAGCTTAAAGTGTTAATTATTAAAATAAGGGTTTAGAGTGTAAACTAATTCATTAATGACAAATTTGGTAATTTATAAAAACCTTTCCCATAGTAGGTGTTTATTAAGGGCAGTTTGGTAATTTCGCATGTAACTTTCTTGTAACACTTTCCATTATTGGGGGTGGATAATTTTTAATAAGGAGTATAGATAGTATTGAATGATAAAAAAATTTATTTTTTTATATTAAAAAATTTATCTTAAATTTTATGATAAAAATACAATTATTTTATACACGTATATCATTACCAAACCTATATATTATTATCACCAACTATCATCAATAGATGGATTCATACTTCTAAAAACCTAACTCGTCTATGGATGTAAGATAAAACATTTTGAATAATTTGTATAATGATAGATAGTATTGTCACATGCATAAAAAATTTATTTTTTTATATTAAAAAATTTATCTTAAATTTTATGATAAAAATACAATTATTTTATACACGTATATCATTACCAAACCTATATATTATTATCACCAACTATCATCAATAGATGGATTCATACTTCTAAAAACCTAACTCGTCTATGGATGTAAGATAAAACATTTTGAATAATATAATTACACATTTACATTTAATATATATCTATATATATATATATATTGTAAAATTACATTTGTAGTTCGTTCATAGGAAATGAATAACCGAGCTAATCGGTTTGTGTTTTGGTTTTGGGCCAAAACCAAACCGACTCAATCTCGGCCCTACTTGTAACACATTTTTTTTTTAACGGCATATATATTAGCGGCAATGCAGGTCATCTTGAACAAAGCTTGTTTATGTAAGTATGTAACGATGCAACTGCATGAAAGGCGAAATTAATATGTGACGAAAGTCGAAAAGTAATAAATTAAGTGTATTATATGTCACAACAAACTACCGCAAAAAGAACAATTTACAAGAAGTATATACGGAGTATATGTTTCTAACAAAACAGTTTCTTACCCCAATCCAATATACTGTATAATATAATTAAATGAACATATGCACTCGCTAAATTGCACTAGAGCTCCTATTTATGTACAAAAACTAACAAATGAAGTGTAGATATATATATCAACAAATCTAAAGAAATCGCTCGATCATGGCCGGGTAGTGTTAATATTCCAACAAAGAATCCAACTCTGAAAACGTTGATGGAACAATAATGTCATGATTGATTGGGTCATAATCTTTTGTTCTCCAACCGTGCTTCGATATCATGGATACTACGGACGATGTCTCGGTCGTTGTAGTCATATCATTGCTTACACCGATATCTTGAGACACATTCTTCGTATTGGTTATGTTAGCTAATGGAGTATCATCCTCCTGTCTCTTAAGACCCGTAGTACTTGACCAATTTATGGATGATCCTGATGCAAGAGAGGCTTGATTCTTATTACCAACAACGTGTCGGTTTTGATCACTAATGAACGGATTAGTACTTTGATAAGTGTTGGTATCGAAGTTGTAACTATAAGAAGAATTACCAATGATATTTTTGTAAGCTTCATCTTGAATAGGTTGGTCATCATCATAAGAGAAGTAGGAAAAGCCAGCAGTGATACTTGGGTCAAGACTACTATTGGTAGAATGATCGATCAATGGAGGTAAGAATAATGGTGGACTATTATAATGCTCTTCCACCAAAGAATTCAACCCATGGGCCGAAACCGGGCTCTTTTCCGTACTTGTATTCTTGTGAAAAACACGACACACTACCCATTCATCCTGTTATAGATACATATGTGAGACAAAAACATATTACAAATTTCTTGAAAAAAGAAACAGTTTAATTTACAAAATGTTAGCTCATTGCAACATAAACATTTAAGTTACAATAGATATTTGACTTTCAGAAGAACGGATTGATACCATGACATACCTATTAATAGAATTTTCGATTGCTTACTATATAAGTTAGGCATTTTTCTCTTGAAAATTGATTTCTAGTTTAAATGTAACCATTTTAATTAGCACTTCCATATCAACCTAGTACCTCTGAAGGTGTAGTAGCCATGTTGTAATATGAGAATTTGCCTTCAAGTCTAAATTCATGTATCACCCAATTAGTCTTCTCTCCTCTCGGAGCTCTTCCTTTGTAAAACACAAGTGTCTTCTTCATCCCCACCAACTTTCCGCCGGATTTTCCTTTCTTTATCTCTTTATCTTTTCCGGTAGCCTTCCAGTAACCAGAATCCGTGGCTCGGTTTGTTCTCATCCCCGTTGGATACTTTCTGTCTCTTTGGCAAAAGAAGAACCATTCGTTTTCTCCCATTTTCGCTTTCTCTTGAACACATCAAATTATTTCAAAGCAAGGCATATATATTAATTAGTTTTTCAGAAAATATATATATATGCATGGTGCAAAAATTTATGCAATGATATATAATTGCATGAACACCTGCTTTGGATGTCCGGATTTCTTTTAAAACTGTTTATCTGGTTATAATTTTTAATAATGATGAAATTAAGCAGTTTTGAATATTAACATCGCTCAGTTATATATTCAAAACTGCTTGTTATATAATGTTATCGAAAAATGAACTATTTATCTAATTACTTCAAATATACTTTTAATATATAGACGACATTTGTAGACATGACATGCTTACTAGGTAAATCCCATGGTTCAGACTTGTTGAGATCAGCTTCTCCTATGGCGATGGCAGTGAAGGCCTGGTCGAGAACTTTAGGTGTCAGATAATGAGTAACGATCTCTTCATCAGTTGGATGGAATCGAAATCCAGGAGGAAGACCAACCAAAGAATCATCTTTCGTGTTTACGTTTACAACCAATTCGGGTCTTTCCATATGTACTATCTATATTTTTACAAATCAATCAGAATTACTATATATGGATTTGGTTTATGTATCGTTTATGTGGATGTGTAAATGAATTCTTTGACGATGTTGATCGATCAAAAAGCAACTTTCATCAAATTTCAAAGAAAAAACTACACAAAAAAGGTCAAGTTTGGATTTAAAAAGAAGGAAATGAAGGGCATAAGATAGGTGTTAAATAGAAGAGACGCGTAGATGATGATGAAATACGAGTACCACTTTAATTTTTTAACAAGACTTATGCTATAGTATCAAAATGTCAATGTGAATGTCAATATAATACTTATCTCCCTCAATTAAATAAAATATAATAAAAAGAGTACTGATACGGAAATAGTATTAATTAGATTCAATAACAAATATTACATAAATTTGTTATTTTTTGTCAGAATTTTAATCATTAATCATATATCAACTTTTTACATATTTTTTTTTTGAGAACTAATAGTTTTATTGATAATCTTCATTCGAAAATAATACAACAGATTTCGATTAGATAATTACAGAAAAATGTGATATTCTATTTCTTATGTGCTTATTTTATTCATGTCACCATCACAATCATTAGTTAAGTTATTGAGACTTAGGAATTTTCAATAATTTAATGTTTCGAGGAGAAATGATACTTAATTTTCATTAACATATGGTAATTCGCAAAGTTTTTTTTTAAGACGAGAAGGTTACCCGCGCAATGCGGTGGCAGTGACGGGTGGCGTCGGTGTTGGTCACCTAGCGATGTGTTTATTAATTTAAAAGTAATTGATTTAATGAGGGTAATGTAAAAGTAATTAATTTCATTAAGGGTATTATAGGTATATTAGGTGGAGATATTTAAATTAATTAATAAAAGAGAGGAATAATTTAGGTATTTTAAAGGCTGAAAGTTAAAAGATGAGAAAATGGTGATTTCCTTTATAGGGAGTATAGATATAGATGAAGTTCATTAGTGATTGATATATAAGTGTAGTTTTGTGCAAAGTGGCGAAAGAAAAGAAAATTAAAAAATGTTAAAGTTACAAATAAATTTTTACTAACAAAGTTTATAAATATATGTATGTAATCCAATAAAACAAAGAGAGAAAATAGATAAAAAGAAAAGAGATGTTGATGTCATATAAATGAGTATAATTTGTTAGTACCAATATGTTGTCAAATGGCACCGAGTGATTCAGTGATTCCACATACTCGTTACAAATTCGAGGCATATTGCAAGTTATCACCACTTCTCGTGTCATCAGGGTGTCTCGTTCATTTTAGCATGCCAACAAAAGAAAATGTTAACCTTTTTCAGGAAGTCACTTACCCCACAAAAAGTAGAATACTGATTCTCATTCACTTTTTGAAAAAAATCAACTGATTGTCTAACATTTGTTTAAGGGGTATACGTTGTCCTAAAAACATACATAATATATGACCAAAAATAAATTTTTTTTTTTTTAAAACGACATTCTAATCTACTCATACTCTTAAATTACACGAATCTCTGGGATGAAATCCAGGACTCTCGAAAAATCCTTATTAATCCAAAAATAAGGATTAATCACTGGATGACCAACGTACTTTCTCATATGTACATTGTTGCCCATTAAACTAGAATATTAATGTGTATAACCAACAAACTTTTTAAATTTGTACATGTTTAACCAAATATTCAAGTCTCATAAATCATAACGTTTCTCTCTCATACTCATATATGCTTAAAAAACCCAGATTTGGTCAACCTTGTATAAATTTGAAAAGTTTGTTGGTGATACACATCTATATTCTAGTCTAATGGACAAGGACAACCATGTACAAAAGAGAAAGTATGTTGGTCATCCCGTGATTAATCATCCAAAAATACTAAATACTAGTTTTCTTGAGAAATAAAATAAGCTCAAATTTTCTCTTAAAAAATATATTTTTCATTTTTCAAAGAAAAATATTTGGAACATTGATAAAAAAAAAACTAATCAAAAATGTATACTTGATTTGTGGGTGTTGACAACTTTTCCCACCTAGTATAAAAACAAAAACAATTATTGTATTACGCAGCAAACGTAGATTCTTTAGAGAGTAAGTCGAATGACATCAATAACTTAAGTAATCACTCAATCCTCGAAATCAAGTGGCAACAATTTATTAATTAGATATTTAGATTGTAGAACTAGTCCATCGTATTTCTACTCATTGTGTACCTTGGGTTCCAAGTTGATTTATAACATCAATATATTTATTGTTATGACTTTTTGATTATGTAACTTACAAGCGTGTAACATATATACGCATATGTATGCATATGTGTTTCGTGTTTATTTCAGCTAAACGAAAGAAAGAAAGGCATTATTGGGCGTCATGACTATTTTTATAGTTTCAAAATTGGAATTAGCACATGAAGGTGTAATGAACTCTTATTATTTCACCGCTTGAACTACCGAGTCTTCTAAGTTGAATAATCAATTATTAAGTTGTTGAGATTCACCTGGACACTAGCCTGACTGGGGGATTAGTGGGTACTAAATGGTACATGGGATCAGGGGTTTTCATCCAATTACCTTTTTTTTTTAATAGCAAAAACGAGCACAATTCTTAAAAAGGTATCTTATGTAATTCTTATTAATAAGCTCCAACTAAATTTCACAAGCTACTTCAAGTAGCAGGTTATGGTAAGTTTTTTTCCGTCAAACAAAGCTTTGATATCTTAAACTTTGTTGTTAACATATATTTAGTAAGTAGCAGGTTATAGTAAGTCGTATGTTAACATATATTTTGTTGTTTTACATTAATAATTATATATGTGGAAGATTCAAGTTATCATATAAGAAATCGGGAATTGATAAAAATGTCATAACTTTTGATTAATGAAGTATTATTGTATTGTTTGCTATAACAATTATGCAAGTGTCATATTAATCAAAAGAAGTGACGGATATATATGAGCTCTCGTAAGAATTACATCACTATTATTAATTTTTTGACTATAAAAGACGAAGGTGCTACCTCAAATACCCTATATTACTCTCTTATAAAACAAAACATCCCTTTTACTCATTCTCACATAATAAACCAAAAACCCCAAAATACCATCTCTTTTTGTTAAATAATTTAAATATATTCACCTAATATAGCTATAATGTCTTTAATGAAATATTATTTACATTAATAATCATACCACTACCACTGGCACCCGTCATCACCACTACCGCATTGCGCGGATACCTCTATAGTTATGACCAAAGCTCGTTTTCAAAGTGACTGTGCATCAAACCGCGACTGGAACTTTAACTAGATTACGATGGACTATGTGGATAAGTGGTGATTCGTTGGTGATTCCCCCGAAGTAGGGCTAGAGCTCCTATACGCCTAAGAACCATTTTTAGGTGTTAAGTGTGTCTCTTATGCTCCTATGCCAAAGCTTATATAGGAGCCTTGATAACTTGGAGGAGAAGTCGGGCTTTGGGGTTTATCCCATTGGTCGACTTGAGAGTTATCTTTAACTCATGATTTGTTTCCTTCATTATTAATATTCGTAGTTATCTCAAAGGATAAAGATGTGATCGAATCCTTGTTGTATCGGAGGTGTATTATCTCCATTCTTTATAAGTGGATTACTGTTTTCCTTCGTTACGCAGCAGGGTGTGTATTATTAGGTCTTCGTGCCGGTAGAGGGGTATGTTATTAAACCCCCCAGTCAAACATAGTGGGGTGCGAAGGCCGGTCTTTGACAAAATTTGGCGACTTTTTGAATTATGCAGGGTTAATTATAGGAGAATCGATTTAAATTTCTAAATTGATTTTGTAACATCCATGATTATTTACCCGTTGACTAAATGTACAATTCAACTAACAATTTTAGTTAGTAAATATAATTGGAGTCATTTTGGCAAATCATTTATGTGCAATGTGTTTATTTAAGTCAAATGGTCATCTTATTTAGTCTTACGGTATTAAATGGTGTTTAATAAACTAGAAATGTGATATGGATCCTACCCATGACCCAATTACCCATCCCCTTACCCAACCTTATCCTTCCATCCCCCCATCCATTCATTTCATTTCCTTATCCCACTTTCTCTCTCTAAAGTGCAAGAACTCTTGCACACACACACATCTCACTCTCTCTCTAAAATTCTTGCACCAAAATTGTTGTTTCAAGCAAGATTTGTGTAGGAATCATTGTTAGCATCATCATCTTCATAACATATCAAAAATTTGTGTATTTTCAAGTGCAAGAACTTCCATTTTTGCTTCAAAATCGGATTTGGCATCTTGGAAAGGTTTTGGTAAGTAATTTCTAACTCAAATCCATCATTCTATATTGTTAATCTTGTTTCTTGGTCAAATCTAAGTATCCTTAGTCATTCTTGGGTCAAAATGGGTTCTTGAAGTCAAAATTAGGGTTTTGGATGAAATTGGGTGTGATTTGGTCTTGGATTGTTGAAATGAAAGAGTTTTGATGATGGGTTTTGTCCAAAATGTGTTAGTAACATGTTTAGTAGCTTCCAAATGGTTCCAAAATGGTCAAAACGAGTTTTGGGTTAAATTAAGTTTTCTTTGGGTTTTGAATTGGGTCAAGAACGGATTTGAGCAAAAATTGTTTTTATAAATCGAGTTTAGTGATGTGGGTTATGTTCATTTATGCTTGAAAATGAGTTTGGAAGCAGCTCCTAGTCGAATTTGAGGTCAAAAGAGGTTTGGGTGTGTTTGGTTACAAGGTTTCAGCTAGTAGAAAAGTGTGCAGGCCTGTTTTAAAAATGTCGTAACTCGTTCGTTAGAGATCTTCAAGAGTCAAACCTTACATTTCTGAAAAGGTCTTTGAGCCCTCTACATTTGTTAAGAATTAAGTTTTGTCTCAATTGGTCGTCTTGTATGCCAAAAGTAGTCTACAAAACTGGAAGTAGTCAAGAAAAACTGAAAGTAGTCTACAAAACTGAAAGTAGTCTACAAAGAGACAAGTAGTCTACAAAATATGAAAGTAGTCTACAAAAGAGTCAAGTAGTCTAAAATGAGTCGAGTAGTCTACAAAAGAGTCGTTTGGGCTTGTTGAAGTCCCATGGTCCTTGGGTCGAGCCTCTAGAGTCGTTCAAGGGTTGGAAGTCATTTCTAGGGTTCCAAGTGTTGACGTTGGTTGTATTGTGATATATATTGATAGGTTGTGGACATTTGGCGAACGTTGGACATTTATATATTATATTATATATGTTATATAATATTGGCAATATATATATATATATATTATATATATATATATATATATTATATATATATATTATATATATATATATATATTATATATATATATTATATATATATATTATATATATATATATATTATATATATATATTATATATATATATTATATATATGTATGGGATTTAACTAGTAAAGCCTTAATTATATATACATATTATATTCGGGCTGATATATATATATATATATGGATTGATTGATTGGTTGATTGATTGACCATTCGTTTATAGTTATATAATGTGATTTAGGATAGTTGTGCATACATGGAAGACGGTAATGCCTTCGAAGGGTTATAGATGTGGTGGGAAGGCTGCGGGTGACCCTATATATAAGCATCTATGACTCCTCGAAAGCAGAATCATCTCGAAGTGTATGAACGTGATGAATGGTTGATTTCATGAGTTTGGGTACATTCCAAGTACTTGATATACTTGATATTTACTTTCATGTTGTTGGTACAATTGAGTTGATTTGGTTGATTGACTGGTTGGTTGTGTGTTTGTTTATGGATATATATTTTGTGATTTAGGATAGTTGGGCATACATGCAAGACGGTAATGCCTTCGAAGGGTTATAGATGTGGTGGGAAGGCTGCGGGTGACCCTATATATAAGCATCTATGACTCCTCGAAAGTAGAATCGTTCCGAAGTGTATGTTCATGTTGAAAGGTTGTTGATAGACAAATGAGGGCATTGATGGACATGGTTGACGTGGTGGCATAATTGACCTTGCATGATACTTGTTGATATCGTTATTACTTGTTCTTGTTTATTATGCTTATTCTAACTACCTTGAGTAGCTCATTATGTGAATACATGTGTGATGGACATTGATGGTCATTGATGGACATTTGTGGGTCATTGATGGACATTTGTGGTATGTTGAGGGACATTGATGGACATGATAGGCATGATGACATATAAACGGGTACTCTAAGTACTTGACGACATCGTATGGGTACTTTACGTACTTGATGACATTATACGGGTACAATACGTACTTGATGACATTTGGATGACATGAGAACATTTGTGAGACATGGATGGACATGTTTGACGTCATAGAACTTGTTTGATACTTATTGATATGAGTACAATTGGACAATGTGTTGTTTTGAGATGAGTACTATGTGATCAATGTGTTGTTTTGAGATGAGTACTATGTGATCAATGTGTTGTTTTGAGATGAGTACTATGTGATCAATGTGTTGTTTTGAGATGAGTACTATGTGATCAATGTGTTGTTTTGAGATGAGTACTATGTGATCAATGTGTTGTTTTGAGATGAGTACTATGTGATCAATGTGTTGTTTTGAGATGAGTACTATGTGATCAATGTGTTGTTTTGAGATGAGTACTATGTGATCAATGTGTTGTTTTGAGATGAGTACTATGTGATCAATGTGTTGTTTTGAGATGAGTACTATGTGATCAATGTGTTGTTTTGAGATGAGTACTATGTGATCAATGTGTTGTTTTGAGATGAGTACTATGTGATCAATGTGTTGTTTTGAGATGAGTACTATGTGATCAATGTGTTGTTTTGAGATGAGTACTATGTGATCAATGTGTTGTTTTGAGATGAGTACTATGTGATCAATGTGTTGTTTTGAGATGAGTACTATGTGATCAATGTGTTGTTTTGAGATGAGTACTATGTGATCAATGTGTTGTTTTGAGATGAGTACTATGTGATCAATGTGTTGTTTTGAGATGAGTACTATGTGATCAATGTGTTGTTTTGAGATGAGTACTATGTGATCAATGTGTTGTTTTGAGATGAGTACTATGTGATCAATGTGTTGTTTTGAGATGAGTACTATGTGATCAATGTGTTGTTTTGAGATGAGTACTATGTGATCAATGTGTTGTTTTGAGATGAGTACTATGTGATCAATGTGTTGTTTTGAGATGAGTACTATGTGATCAATGTGTTGTTTTGAGATGAGTACTATGTGATCAATGTGTTGTTTTGAGATGAGTACTATGTGATCAATGTGTTGTTTTGAGATGAGTACTATGTGATCAATGTGTTGTTTTGAGATGAGTACTATGTGATCAATGTGTTGTTTTGAGATGAGTACTATGTGATCAATGTGTTGTTTTGAGATGAGTACTATGTGATCAATGTGTTGTTTTGAGATGAGTACTATGTGATCAATGTGTTGTTTTGAGATGAGTACTATGTGATCAATGTGTTGTTTTGAGATGAGTACTATGTGATCAATGTGTTGTTTTGAGATGAGTACTATGTGATCAATGTGTTGTTTTGAGATGAGTACTATGTGATCAATGTGTTGTTTTGAGATGAGTACTATGTGATCAATGTGTTGTTTTGAGATGAGTACTATGTGATCAATGTGTTGTTTTGAGATGAGTACTATGTGATCAATGTGTTGTTTTGAGATGAGTACTATGTGATCAATGTGTTGTTTTGAGATGAGTACTATGTGATCAATGTGTTGTTTTGAGATGAGTACTATGTGATCAATGTGTTGTTTTGAGACGAGTATAATGTGAACAATGTGTGTTTGGAATGGATTTGATTGTGGTTGAGATGAATTTGAATGTTTTTGTTGCTTGATGATAGATTGATGATTTAGGGCAAAGTGAAGTTATGACATTAACGTAGTATAACAGTGTGGCAACCAGAAAACCGCCTGATCAACGGTTTTACGGTCACCCAGTGGTATATGCAAGTTAATGGCATCACGGATTGCACATGCTTGATTTAGAGTATAGTAGGTAACCGGTATGTTTAATGGGTGTTGATTGGGTGGAGGGAAAGCCGCTGGTATCACCTGTATACAAACCCAATCAATACCTAGAGGGCATATCGGATTCGGACTATACTTTAAACCACTTGTTTTCTTGTATGCTTATTTTGTGTAATGTGTTTGGATATGAGTACTTGGTTTTGATGATGGACAATTGTTATGGACTTGACATGAGAACATGATAGATAACGGTTACTTAAGAAAATTGGTATATTGGCCTTGGTGTAAAGATATGGAACATGTATAATGTGTTAGTATGAAAGCACTAACTACTAGTGCGACTAACACAAGAGCAATTGTGAGGCTAATCCCTGGGTCATAAACTTTAGGGTTATCACTATGGTTGGAATTTAGTAGTAGAATGACACATTGTGTTAAATTTGTTATGTACAATTAGAATTGTTTAGTTGCTGAGGAATTTGGTGTTGATTTGTCTGTACATCCATGATTTTGACTAGTGTTGACATTATGGTGAACATGAGGATGTTTTGTCTAATAGTATGTGAACTTGAACATGTATGAGACGTTGTTAAACTTGGTTGTATGCAGGATGTAAGATATTTGGTGATGCATGCGTAAAATATATTAATCGACGAAGAGTTATATGAATGGATTAAACATGCTAGTTTTATTGCATGAGTATGATAAACTATGTTATTAAGCGTGATTTTATACATGATATGATGGAATGTGTAGGTGTGTTAATCGGTGAGCACTTGCAGGAATGGATTGGTGTACTAGTTTGATAGTTTTAGCATGTATAAATTATGTTGTTAAGCTAAACTGTACACATGAGATAAGCTAAAATGGTGATACATGTATAAATATTTACTCGATGGACAATTCTATGAAAAAGAGTGGTAGACATGTTTAATAATCCTAGTATGCCCCAAACCTTATTTCTTAACTTGCTTATAAGAACGAATCGGTAAGAATTGATAACGCATGCATAGTTGTATCTAACGTACGAGAGATCGTACGTATGACTTGGTATGCGGGATTAGTGATAAAACATGCAAAATCTTACATTCTAACTTGGTTATGTGGATGAATTGTTAGGATATGCGGTAGAGCAAGTATAGTTGCCATGATATTCTAATTGTTAAATATGCTTGAATTCCGTTGCCCAATTAATTTGGTGGAATAAATCGTTAGGACTTGATAATGCATGCGTAAAGGTAGTTGGCATCTTGGGAAATTGTGTGCATAGGTTGCCATGCTAGCCTAATTTCTTAAATATGTCCTGGTCATGTTGCCTAACTTGCTCGTTGAATAGATGGTTAGAAATTGAAGATGCATGCGTAGGTGTATTTGGCATCATGGACAAGTATATATGTATGTTATTTGGTATGACGATTTAATTACTTGGCTAAGTTATCCCCCCTTGTTTACCTTATAACTTAGTCAGTAACGTGGAGATTATGAGTATAGCTGTATTATGATTATGAGAACCTCGTTGTATTATACGCCCCTAAGATTGAACCTTAGGACGACTGAGTTAACTAAGGTGAGTTGAAAAGAATAAATGAATAACAATGGAGTTAACCGTGGAATCAATATCGATGGCGACAACGAGACGTAACGATTTTATTTTGAGCCTTTATACAACTATAAACCTTACTATATGTGAGAAGGAACGACCTTGGTTAGGCTAACCATAAATTTGAACAAATAAATTGGAATTTAAAAGTCTACCCAACATGTAAATTGCGCAAACACGAACGTCACAGAAATGGAGTTGAGGTGTAAACGATATTGGGTGGTATATATACACGTATACGATTGGTGAGAGTTGATCTAATTGAAAGGACTAGCTTAATGCGGAACCGAGAGTTCATAAACATGGGAACGATGAGTCAATTGAGTGCCATAGTGCGAGTCACACGCGAGATGTGAAAAGCTCGAGTACTTATAGTGTGCGATTCTCAAGTCTTCTCGACCATAAACGAATCGCTATATCGTCATCTACCACACAAATGAAGGTGTCGTCGGGACCGAATGACGTGGATAGGATCCCTCCCATTGTCAGACATATGGCCAGAAATGGGAGCAAACGTTTGGCTTCAGTGAATGAGCCATCAACCAATGGGTGAAACACGTCACGAGTGCGCTGACTATACGTCAAATCGTCATGATAAGTGTTACCTGTCTACAACTAATTTCGCTTAATGTTAATCCGAGTGGGCAAGACTTAACCGCGATATGAATGGGCGAATAAAATGAATACTTGGAAGTGACAATAAACTCGTTTGAGAAAATGGAATTATAACCCAGAGATCGATGAATCATGGCAAGAGATTCTAACACTTGGTATGAAGGATGCACACGACGTCACCCGGTTTTAATAACCTAACAAGTTATAAACTAAAAACTTATCACATAATACGGCGCCTATAATCATATGAATTTTGCTAATACAAACAGTGAGATGTTTTGAGACGTATGTGATGAATTTTAATGAGAGAGACCAATGAAATCTTGGTAGATGTCTTTAGAAATTTTCAAAATCCATTTGTGTAACAAAAGGTGACTTTATGAAAAGATTTTTATTAATTACATTATTTCCCAAAAGTTGAGGATTTTCGATTCTATATTAGAATCGGTTTTAACTTATAAGGTGTGCAAATGTTAAGTTAAGAGTGACAAGATATGACCGTTAAAAATCCCCGTTGGACAAAACAATGTCATGACGACTAAGAACGAACAAAAAACTTAAAAACTATTGAATACTAACAAGAGGAAATGTAAACATTTAAGTCATACAAATTGGATTAGTAAAGTAAAGTTTGGCAGTGAAGGGGAATTCTTTTAACTGGGGAATTCCCCAAGGCGTCAAAGTAAGATCTCAGTCCGGGGAGATTCCCCCTTAACTGGGGAATCAATTATGGCGTGCGTGAGGCGAAACGATTAGGGGTGGACGACATGTGAGAGGAATCTTAGACTCGCACGTGATAGTGAACGAGAGCACATACTACTAATGATTAGGCGATCTTTGGATATTGCATATAGTACTTGTTGTATTCATTAATTGTTGTGATGGAAACTTGGGACGAGTTCCCGTTTTGATGCTTGATACCTCCGTATGATTGGTGTCCCGTGGTGACTTGGGAGCTTGGTGATCATTGTTGTGACCCTGATAACTGACGAGTTTGAATACATTGAGGAGAGTAGAACCTTGTAGAAAGCAAGAATCGTGGTAATTTTGAGGACAAAATTTTTTTAACTGGGAATGATGTAACATCCATGACTATTTACCCGTTGACTACATGTACAATTCAACTAACAATTTTAGTTAGTAAATATAATTGGAGTCATTTTGGCAAGTCATTTATGTGCAATGTGTTTATTTAAGTGAAATGGTTGTTAGAATTCATAACTATTATCAAGAACAATTACACGAGTACGCAGCGGAAAGAATCATATGCAATATAATTAATTAACAAAGTAAAAGTGAATGTGTACCTTTTAGCTTAGCTTCCAATAAGTAAATAATAATGAGAATTATTATTGTTAGGGTTTAAAGTAAAACCCCTCTACGATCGCACACTTGACACCCCTATGAATGTATGCTAGTACCCGATCACGAACTCACAAACCCTTGTGATTTTCTCCTAGAAGTCGAACCAAACAAAGAACCCGAAAACCCTTTTTCTTCTTGTAGTCGATCGAACAAAGAGAGAAAAGAGAAGAGAGATTTACAAGTCTAAATGTCTTGTTTATGTGTTTAAAACCCTTAACCCTTAACCCCTATATATAGGGATTAACTGTAAAGGTTTTCAAACTTGGTGAACAAGTTTGAGGAGGATTAGGAAACCTCCTAAAACCGTCTCCCCCCCTCTTGTAATTAGGAAACCCCTCTAGTTCCTAATTTACACTTTAGTCCTTCTCTTTTAATTAATAAGCATATATTTAACTTTTAACGAATGTTTATTAATCATTTCGTGAACATATTTACATAGAGTATACGTGTCATTTCGTGTGACCCAGTAGGCTTAAATATTTTCCGGTCATGCGTTTATATTAACGTGATCACATACCAACAGCTCCCACTTGAGCATGTTATAATAAAGGCAATAACATTGGTTAGCGTCTAGCAACACGCCAATGCTCCCGGAAATATTTAAGTATAGTTTCTTAAAGTATTTTAAAACGGTTTCAGTGTTTACTATCCCTTTGTTTCAGATACCTTTGTTAAGTATGGATATGGATCAAAGTCATTCCATAATTTAACGATTATGTTTCTCATTTCTACAACTAATTAAGATTACCAAATTAATCGAGACTCATCTGGAATTCATTTGGGTATGCGCATACAAACATCTTAATTAATTAATGAGGGCGCCAAATGGTATCATTCTTCAATTACTAGTTGAAGGAATAAATCCTACTTTGACTACACATGTTAGTCATGTCATTTCACTACATTTCTGAAAATAACCCTTTATTACTACCTTATTCAGGATAGTTAGAACTATATCAAGAAAATGCAATCCATACATGCATAACCTGCTTGTATCTCAAGTATAAGGATAAGTAAAGCAACCATTTCACGAATTTCACTTAATGACGCCGATCTATAAAGTGATGATTCGTTAAGTGGGGTAGTCCGATAAATATGCGTTAAGTGAGGGTAGAATATGCATCTTATGGATATCATGTGAGTTTGGTAGGACCATCTTCAATATTCCTAAGAATATTACCAATCACTCAGATTTGTCTTAGTTTAACTATATTCTCATATAGTTAATCGACAATGGACATTTAGAATATAAAATATTCATGGATTTAAACATGCAAATATAGGATACAATTATATATTAAAATGAAAACAAACATACCAAGTACTTTAATTCATTTATTAAATAATAATTGTTCAACATCCTTTATCCAAATACCAATCACAGATTTACATGATATAACTAGCTAATTTAAGTCCTATGCCCTCGGCATGCTTATCGAGCTTTCCTTTTGACAATGCCTTTGTAAAAGGATCAGCTAAGTTATAATCTGTGTGAACTTTGAGTAACTTGATTTCTCCTAGTTCGATTTGCTCACGAACATAGTAATATCGTCTATGATAATGTCTAGCACCTTTCTGAACTCCGGGTTCGTTAGCAATGATGATTGCACCAGTATTGTCGCAATACATATCTAAAGGTGTGTTATTTGAGGGTATCACGTTAAGCCCAGAAATAAACTTTCTAATCCAGACTGCTTCCATGGCGGCTTCTGAGGCGGCAAAGTACTCAGACTCTGTCGCAGACATAGCAACTGTGGTTTGCTTCTTGCTCTTCCAATCCACCGCGCCTCCATTTAAAACGAAGACGTATCCCGACTGAGATTTTGTATCATCTCTATCAGTCTGAAATCCAGCATCACAGTATCCAGTCACTTTGAGCTCTGCATCAGGATTTCCTCCATACACCAGAAATAAATCTTTAGTAGCCCGCAGGTACTTAAGAATGTTCTTCATAACAGTCCAGTGATCTTCACCTGGATTTTGTTGATATACCTTCAACTGCAGTTTCTATGATCACTCACGGCTAACGATATTTTGCGTGAACGCTATGTCAGGTCTAGTGCATCTTACCGCATACATAATGGATCCCACAACCGAAGCATAAGGAACCCTTTGCATACGCTCCACCTCCTCAGGTGTAGAGGCACCTTGTTTGCTAGATAAGCCAAGTCCTTCCTGCATGGGTACGAATCCATGCTTGGAATTCTCCATCTTGAATCGCTTCAAGATCTTATCAATATAAGCACTTTGACTTAGTCCAATCAACCGTTTACTTCTATCTTTATAGATCTTGATTCCAAGAATGAATGCTGCTTCACCCAAGTCTTTCATAGCAAAACACTTTCCAAGATGGGATTTTACATCTTGCAACATTGGAATGTGATTTCCTATTATCAATATGTCATCTACATATAAGACAAGGAAAGTAACATTACTCCCACTAGCTTTGCGATATACACATGGCTCATCAGGATTTTGAGCAAAACCAAACTTTTTGATTTCCTCATCAAACCTTTTATTCCATCTTCTTGATGTTTGCTTTAGTCCATAAATGGACCTTTGAAGTTTGCATACTTTGTTGGGATATTTTTGATCGGCAAAACCTTCAGGTTGAACCATATAAACTTCCTCGTCTAGATAACCATTCAAGAAAGCGGTTTTGACATCCATTTGCCATATCTCATAGTCATAGTACGCTGATATGGCCAAGATCATCCTAATAGCTCTAATGTCCGCTACAGGAGAGAAGGTTTCCTCATAGTCAACTCCGTAGAGCTGAGTATAGCCTTTCACCACGAGATGAGCTTTATAGGTGTGTACATTTCCATCCATGTCGGTCTTCTTCTTGAAGATCCATTTACACCCAACGGTTCTACCATTAGGTGGAAGATCAACTATAACACCCCAACAAGGCAAAAATATGGGGCATTAAAAGAAAAGCTCAGCGTGACATGAAAATTAAGTAGAGACATCTAAATGCATTCAAGGATTTGAGCAATCCATACATAATTCAAGTATTAATACAAGTATCGGATCAATAAATGCACAAGGAGCACAACACCATCAATAGTTTACAAAAATAGATCAAATGATGGCTAACAATCCTAAGCATAACCCATGAACGGGTACAATGAATCACGGATCCACAAAAGTCCACGCTCAATCCTATCACATGCAATGAAATCATCTATCACGTCTTTGGTTCACTTGATTACCTGAAAAGTGTACTAAAATGCGTCAACATAAAGTTGGTGAGTTCGTAGGTTTTGACTATAAGAAACAAGTGTCGGGATAACAACCGTTTAACCTTGATTAACATCATAACGATCACATAACCTTGATACCTTGATAATCATAAATGATCCACATAACCTTGATACGAACATAAAACCTTGATTAGATCATTAAATGATCTCATAACCTTGAAACCTTGATTGGGTCATTAAATGATCACATAATATGGATCAATAAACGATCACATAACCTTGAAACCTTGATAGGATCATTAAATGACCACATAACCTCGATACGAACATATAACAATCATACAACCTTGATTCAACAATTAAACGAACATATAACCTTGATAAGATAGCCAAACGATTATATAGCCTTGATTTCTTACATAAACAAACACATAACGATCAAACGAACCAATGAAACACGTTGTACACTTTTCACCCCAAAATCATGTAAAGGAAAGGGGGCTACGAACTCACCTTTGCCAAGCGATGATGAGTTAAAAACGAGTTATGAGTGTCCAACAATCGTCTCGTGTCCTTAACCTATCATTTCATATTCATACGTATTAATATGTATTGTTACGCTTCCAATTGCTTTCAATTTAGTTTTTAGATTAGACTTTAGACTTTAAACGACCACTTAGACCTGGATATAACACTTGAGAGATCAAAGAAAGGCTTATTAGAAGACTCAAGACAAATTAAGGAAACTAGGAAAGAAGCTAAAAAAAAGGAAAACAGAAACTGCATAAGGGAGACCACCGTCTCACACGCCTACAGTTGGCGTCTCACATGCTGGGTGGGGCTGAGCCACCGTCTGAGACGTTCAACATCACTACCTGGCATGCTGGGCCAGAGTCCATGGGCGTCTGGGATGATGTGGATCACCGTCTGGAACGGTGGGCTGGATTTTAGGGTTTTGGCGTCTCACCTAGCGTAAAACAGACGAGGGCAGCGTCTGGTTGACGTAAGGGTGATTTGAGAGAAGGAGACCACCGTCTCATATAGTGGGAGCACCGTATGAGATGCCACTTGATTTTTCCTGGGCGTAAGAGACGCTGCAGTGGGCGTGCGAGACGCTGGAGCTGCAAGAACTCGACCAGCAACAGGTTTTTACCCAAAACATGACCATGAACCATTTAAACCCTAATTTCCAGACTTTCAATCGATCAAGAGGGGTTCATAGCTCAGTTTGACACTTAAACAAGCTTAAATGAACATAAATAAATGGAACCCACACCATGAATTCCTTCCATTTCACAAATTCCATGTTTGACTTTGTGTTTGACCCATTTGAAATTCTAAGAAACCCTAAATTAGTCTAGAAATCAGTTTTGTGAGTTTTCACACCCAATTTGGACATAAATGAGTATATTTAAACATGTTTGAACATAAACCCCAACAACATTTTGACTCATAACTTCATTTTCTTGCCAAAATTTCATTTGACCCGTTTTGGAACCCTAATGAAACCCTAGACGACCCAATTGACTCTTGACCCGAATTTGACCTAATACTCACAAGATTTGACATTGTTATAAGTTTACAAACATAAAAATGATAATGTAAGATGGATTAAACTTACCAAAAGTTCCACCAAAGTGTCAAACCCGAATTTGACCCAAAATGATAGCTTTCTTGCACTTGGAGATTTAATCTTTTGATATGATGCTAAGTTGATGATAAGAATGATTATTCTATCACAAATCTAGGCTGAAACACATTAATTAATCCAAGAATTTAGATAGAGAGTGAGTTGGGTGAGAGTAAATGCTCTTGCATTTAGTTAGTGAGAGAAAAGGATAAGGAAATGGATAAATGAGGGAAAGAGAGGTGTAAGATTTTGGTTGGGGGGTTAGGGTGGGTTGCCTTGGTGGGTCATGGGTTTGGGTCAACCCATGGGTAACCCGCCCAAGATTCTAGTCCAAATTAAATGTCACTAGTCATCGATCACTAAATTAGCTCGATCATTTACTCTTGACTAACACACGAACACATTTTTATTTAAAACGATCATTACATCATATATGCACCTTGAACACTATAAATTCGCAAATAAACTCGATCATATATTATCAACCAAATCATTTAATTCAATTCGTACATAAAATTTACGGGTCAACATAAGTCAAAATTCCCGAATGTTACATTATTCCCCCGTTAAAGGAATTTCGTCCCGAAATTCGATCAAAACCCTAATCGTTAAATAAATGAGGATACTTGGCCTTCATAGACTCTTCGTGTTCCCAAGTAAACTTGGGCCCGCGTCTAGCTTGCCACCTAACCTTGACGATCGTGTACCGAGTGTTCTTTAATTTCCTAGTTTGCCGATCAAGTATCTCTAACGGTTCTTCCACAAGTTTTAACGTTTTATCTACCCGGATTTCTTCAAGAGGTACTTGAAGCGTTGGATCTGCCAAACACTTCCTAAGATTACAAACATGAAACACATTATGAACTCCACTCAAATCTTGAGGGAGCTCTAAACGATAAGCAACCGGGCCAATCCGCTCCAAGATTTTGAATGGGCCAATATACCTTGGCCCCAACTTGCCACGCTTCACAAAACGAACTACACCCTTCCAAGGAGACACCTTTAACAAAACAAAATCACCGACCTCAAACTCGAGGGGTCTTCGTCTTACATTTGCATACTTCAATTATCGTTCCCGTGCTACCCTTAATTTCTCTTTGATTTGTGAGATCACTTTAGTCATTTCAATGATAATCTCGGGCCCAATGAGTTGGCTTTCACCAACTTACACCCAAGCTAAAGGTGACCTACAATCTCTTCCATACAAGGCCCTAAATGGAGCCATTTGAATACTAGCATGGTAACTATTATTATAGGAGAATTCTACCAACGGCAAATGCATGTCCCTATTGCCACCAAATTCGACGGCACAAGCCCTTAACATATCTTCAAGCATTTGAATCGTTCTTTCACTTTGACTATCGGTTTGGGGGTGGAATGTCGTACTCATATCAAGTCGATTACCCATTGCTTTTTGGAACGCCTTCCAAAACTTTGAAGTAAATCGGGCATCCCGATCGGTTATAATGGAAATCGGCATCCCATGTTTGGATATCACCTCCTTGATGTACAAGCGCACCATGGTGTCAAATTTATCATCTTCGCGGATGGCTAAGAAGTGTGCCGATTTAGTCAACTATCACCCAAATGGTGTCCCGACCACTACTTGTTCCAGGTAACTTCATGATGAAGTCCATAGCAATTTCTTCCCATTTCCACACCGGTGTTCTCGGTTGGACTAGCAAACCGGGTGGTTTCTTGTGGTCGGCCTTTACTTGCAAGCATGTAATGCATTCACTAACATACCTAGCATTATCCTTCTTCATCCCCGGCCACCAATACAAATCACTCATACCAAAGTACATCTTGTCGGACCCCGGGTGAACCGAGTATGCCGACTTATGGGCTTCGTTCATCATGTTCATTCTTAGACCCCCAAAGACGGGAATCCATAACCGATCCACAAAGTACAACCCGTCATCATCCTTCCGATCAAATTGTTCTTCCAAGCCATGTAACGCTTCATTCATGAAGTTTTCCGGTAAAGTAGCCACTCTTTGAGCTTCAATAATGGTATCTCGAACACTTCTTTGCACGGTGAAACTCATGGCTCTAATTCTTCTTGGATGTACATGTTCCTTCCGGCTCAAGGCATCGGCTACCACATTGGCTTTACCCGGGTGGTACCGGATAACACAATCATAATCACTAAAAAGCTCTGGCCACCTCCGTTGCCTCATATTCAACTTGCTTTGATCAAAAATGTGTTGTAGGCTTTTATGATCGGTGTAGATTACACTTTTGGTGCCATACAAGTAATGCCTCCAACACTTCAAAGCAAACACTGACCGCTCCTAACTCCAAGTCATGTGTCGGATAATTCTTTTCATGCACTTTTAATTGTCTAGATGCATATGCAATCACCTTGCCACGTTGCATCAAAACACATCCCAAGCCTTGTTCGGAAGCATCACAATACACAACAAAATCATCGGGCCCATCGGGCAAGCTCAAGATTGGTGCCTCACATAACTTGTCTTTTAGCAATTGGAAGGCCCGTTCTTGCTTATCACCCCAATTAAACCTCCTTTCCCGTTGTGTCAACAAGGTCAAGGGTTGGGCGATTTTTGAGAAGCCTTCAATAAACCGTCTATAATAACCCGCCAAACCAAGGAATTGGCGAATCTCGGTTGGCGTCTCGGGTCGTCTCCAATTCTTCACCGCCTCGATTTTACTAGGGTCCACATGAATTCCATCCTTACTCACCACGTGACCAAGGAAATGGACCTTTTCTAGCCAAAATTCACATTTTGAGAACTTGGCATACAACTTTTCTCCCCGAAGTAACTCCAACACTTGCTTTAAATGCTCGGCGTGGTCTTCTTTCGTTTTAGAGTAAATAAGGATGTCATCGATAAAGACAATGACAAATTGGTCTAAGTAGGGCCGACACACCCGGTTCATCAAATCCATGAACACCGCCGGTGCATTTGTCAACCCAAAAGGCATCACCGTAAATTCAAAGTGCCCATATCTTGTTCGGAAAGCGGTCTTTGGAATGTCGTCTTCATGGACCCTCAATTGATGGTAACCCGACCTCAAATCAATCTTAGAAAAATATTGAGCACCTTGAAGTTGGTCAAATAAATCGTCAATCCTAGGAAGAGGATAACGATTCTTCACCGTCAACTTATTCAATTCCCTATAATCAATACACATACGAAACGACCCATCTTTCTTCTTGACAAACAAAACTGGTGCGCCCCAAGGTGATTGACTAGGGCGGATAAAGCCCTTTTCTTGTAGTTCTTTGAGTTGGGCGGCCAACTCTTGCATTTCGGTCATGGCTAAGCGATAAGGCGCTTTGGCCACGGGAGTAGCATTAGGAATGAGGTCAATACGGAAATCGAGTTCACGAGATGGAGGCAAACCCGGTAGGTCATCCGGGAATACATCCCCAAAATCTTTAACTACGGGCACGACCTTCAATTCAACTTTGGCGACGTTTACATTATAAATTTTCCCTTCCCACGGTTCGGTTGTCTCACCTTGGACCACTAATTCTTCCCCGTTTTCTAAAGGTATCCTCACTACCCTACTACCACATTCGATCACCGCGTTCATAGCCGACAACCAATCCATACCCACGATCACGTCAAAACTACCTATGTCAAAAGGCATTAAATCTATGTAAAATGGGTGGTCACATAATTCTAACACACAATCACGAACAACTTGACTAATTCAAGACAATCCACCATTTACCATTTCGAGTTCAAAATAATATGACAACGGGCTAAGACTAGCATCAATCAACGGAATGAAATCATTGGAAATGAGGCTATAATCGGCCCCGGAATCAAATAACACGGTAGCATATTGGTGATTGAGAAGAAAAGTACCTGCTACAACATTGGGGTCCACATGAGCCTCGGCCGCATTCGCGGCAAAAGCTCTTCCACGAGGTGCTAGTTGTTGTTGTTGAGGAGCTTGTTGTTGTTGACCTTGTTGCCCACGATTTTGATTGGGAACGGCGATTTGCAATTGGTTTGGGTGCACGGTCACTTGAACTTGTTGGCCAATGAGGTTAGGGCACCTATTATGGTAGTGATCTTGACTACCACACTCGTAACAATTACCCCGGGCCATCGGGGGATATCGAACATTGAGAGGCATAGGATTCATAGGTGCGGCACGGGGATTGGTAGGACACATTCTTGAGATATGACCCACTTGATTACAATGAAAGCATGCATCACACCGAGTGTGAGACCTATGATGACGATTACACCGAGGGCATAAAGGAATAGCCCCGGTGTTAGCCTCCCTTGCCGGCACAACCGCCGCAAACACCCTTCCACCCCTAATTGGTTTCTTGTTGTGACGCCTCTCGTCTTTCTTTGTGCCACTAGATTCGGGCGCATCCTTCCTTTTACTATCATGCTTTCCTAGTTCACCACCCTTCACAAGCTCCATGGTGACACTAGCGGTTCGAGTGATGGCTTCATTAATGGTTAGTGGCATGGTAGGATGGGAAACAAGTACCCTCACCTTATGGGGTAAACCAACCACATACTTCTCCACCTTGCGCTCTTCGGGTCTAACCAAGTGGGGTATGAGTCTAGAAAGTTGGCCAAAACGGCGAGTGTACCCCACATGATCGGCACCCTTCATAGTGAGGCTAGTAAATTCTTCTTGCAAATTCCTCATTTCATGAGGTGGGCAATACTTGGCAATGATCATTTGTTTGAAATTCTCCCAAGGAATGGAGTTAGCAAAATCAATTCCCAAAGCATCCACTTCAACATTCCACCATTCAAGTGGATCACCCCCTAACATGCCGGTGGCGTGGGAAACTCTTTGATCAAGAGTACATCCACTTCTAGGGATCACGGCTTCAATCTTCTCTAGCCACTCCAAACAACCGGTGGCCCCACCTTCTCCCTTCCATTCCGGAGCCCCACAAGCTTTGAAATCCTTAAAAATGCAACCTTGACGGTAAGCATTGTTGTTGGCTCTTTGTTGAATAAAAACTTCTCCTCCATTTTCCTCACCATTCACATTCACATCTTCATTTTCAACATGAACCGATTCATCTTCCGGTTCTTCTTGTTCATTCCTATCCATGGCCGCCGAGATTCGGGCCACAAGCTCCGGCATAAGCTCATTGAGAGCTTGAGTGATGACCTCGGTTCTTACCGGGGGATTGCTACCACCCCGGCCACCTCGGCCACCACGACCACCACGACCCCCTCGATTACCCCTACCACCTCTACCGCCACGATTTCCACCTTGATTCTCTTGAACAATCGATTCTTCTTGCTTGTTTTGACGCCTATAGTTAGTGTTAGCTATCCTTGGCCTAACCAAATTTTCTGAACACACATGTTAGATTAACAAGTTAAGTCTCACAATTCACACACGAATATCAAAATCAACCTTCAAGTAACACACAATTTCCACATTAAACCCTTCTAAATCGTTAAAGAATATGATTATCTCTACGGGGATATTATCATGGCAATAATCTAAGGCTTCAACGATCATACAATTCACAATCAACAACACAATCACAAATCAATTAACATCATATAAAAGGGGCCAAGTCATAACAAGGCGGGTAAAGCATAGTCCGAATCTAACTTCAACATTCAATACATTAAAGATGTTTGTATACAGGGTGTACCAGCGGCTAACCCTCCACACCGTTAATATATTGAATGGATGTCAAGACTCGGTTCCGTTATGCCCTCTGAGTATTAGTCGGGTATGTATACAGGGTGTACCAGCGGCTAACCCTCCACCCAACCGACACCCATTAGGCACACCGGGTTACCTACTATACCTCATCCGCAATGCGCAATCCACGAGATCATTAGCTTCCATATGACATAGGGTAATCATAGATTCGTTGATCAGGCTCCTCTATGATTACCGAGTGTCATACTTCCGCTAATGTCATCGTTTCACTTTGCTAGGGGAAAATAATAAATGGTTCCAAGATTCCACACATCGACAATTCACGGTGTATCCTGACACTATTACGATCATCAATAATTAAGTTTATCAAAACCCTACGAACTCCGATCAAACAAATCCACACATTTCAAACAAATCACATTGCACACATAATTTCCTATCATGCAAGCTAAATATGAAGTGTTTATGCAATGGTTATAGTCTAGGTCATTCCACCTAATTCTCTACAACCACGGCTCTGATACCATTCTGTAACACCCCAACAAGGCGGAAATATGGGGCATTAAAAGAAAAGCTCAGCGTGACATGGAAATTAAGTAGAGACATCTAAATGCATTCAAGGATTTGAGCAATCCATACATAATTCAAGTATTAATACAAGTATCGGATCAATAAATGCACAAGGAGCACAACACCATCAATAGTTTACAAAAATAGATCAAATGATGGCTAACAATCCTAAGCATAACCCATGAACGGGTACATTTTTATTAGAGAGAGAGTGAGTTGGGTGAGAGTAAATGCTCTTGCAATTAGTTAGTGAGAGAAAAGGATAAGGAAATGGATAAATGAGGGAAAGAGAGGTGTAAGATTTTGGTTGGGGGGTTAGGGTGGGTTGCCTTGGTGGGTCATGGGTTTGGGTCAACCCATAGGTAACCCACCCAAGATTCTAGTCCAAATTAAATGTTACTAGTCATCGATCACTAAATTAGCTCGATCATTTACTCTTGACTAACACACGAACACATTTTTATTTAAAACGATCATTACATCATATATGCACCTTGAACACTATAAATTCGCAAATAAACTCGATCATATATTATCAACCAAATCATTTAATTCAATTCGTACATAAAATTTATGGGTCAACATAAGTCAAAATTCCCGAATGTTACATCAACCAAGCTCCATACTTGATTGTCTTTCATGGATTTCATTTCCACATTCGCAGCTTCAAGCCATTTGTCATATTCTGGATCTGATAATGCAGCTTTGAAATTAGGAGGTTCATTTAAATCTCCTAATATGTGTTCTTCAGATTCAATATTAAGATTCAATCTTTCACGAGCACGTATTGTCCTTGAGGACCTACGAATTGGAATCGCATCAACTTCATCAACTTGAGGTTCATCACTTTGAACATTCCCCCCCCCCCCCAAGTTGATGATCGCTAGTGTTTTCAGAAGGTGACATATCTTCCTCTTGAGTCTCATCAAGTTCTACAATCCTCCCACTATTTTCTTGAGTGATGAGATTCTTTTCAAAGAACTCAACATATCTAGCAACTTTAATAGTGTTTTCGGTAGGAAAATAGAAGTAGTAACCCATCGTTTCCTTTGGTATCCTACAAAGATGCACTTAATTGATCTAGGTTGAAGTTTGTCAGGCGTATCTCGCTTCACAAGTGCCTCACATCCCCAGACTCTTAAGTAAGACAAATTAGGGACACTTCCATGCCACAATTCATGTGGTGTCTTGTCAACCTTCTTGGTTGGAACCATATTGAGAATGCGTACAGCAGGAGCCATCGATCACATGTTCCTAAACATGGCGAACAAACGGGGACTTAATTTTCTTGAGTGATGAGATTCTTTTCAAAGAACTCAACATATCTAGCAACTTTAATAGTGTTTTCGGTAGGAAAATAGAAGTAGTAACCCATCGTTTCCTTTGGTATCCTACAAAGATGCACTTAATTGATCTAGGTTGAAGTTTGTCAGGCGTATCTCGCTTCACAAGTGCCTCACATCCCCAGACTCTTAAGTAAGACAAATTAGGGACACTTCCATGCCACAATTCATGTGGTGTCTTGTCAACCTTCTTGGTTGGAACCATATTGAGAATGCGTACAGCAGGAGCCATCGATCACATGTTCCTAAACATGGCGAACAAACGGGGACTTAATTTTCTTGAGTGATGAGATTCTTTTCAAAGAACTCAACATATCTAGCAACTTTAATAGTGTTTTCGGTAGGAAAATAGAAGTAGTAACCCATCGTTTCCTTTGGTATCCTACAAAGATGCACTTAATTGATCTAGGTTGAAGTTTGTCAGGCGTATCTCGCTTCACAAGTGCCTCACATCCCCAGACTCTTAAGTAAGACAAATTAGGGACACTTCCATGCCACAATTCATGTGGTGTCTTGTCAACCTTCTTGGTTGGAACCATATTGAGAATGCGTACAGCAGGAGCCATCGATCACATGTTCCTAAACATGGCGAACAAACGGGGACTTAATTTTCTTGAGTGATGAGATTCTTTTCAAAGAACTCAAGCATATCTAGCAACTTTAATAGTGTTTTCGGTAGGAAAGTAGAAGTAGTAACCCATCGTTTCCTTTGGGTATCCTACAAAGATGCACTTAATTGATCTAGGTTGAAGTTTGTCAGGCGTATCTCGCTTCACAAGTGCCTCACATCCCCAGACTCTTAAGTAAGACAAATTAGGGACACTTCCATGCCACAATTCATGTGGTGTCTTGTCAACCTTCTTGGTTGGAACCATATTGAGAATGCGTACAGCAGGAGCCATCGATCACATGTTCCTAAACATGGCGAACAAACGGGGACTTAATTTTCTTGAGTTGGGAGAGATCCATCGTTTCGGAGTGAATGGGTTTTTCGTTAGTAGGCGCAAGATACGACTAGTATGATAGCATTGTACAATCATGTTTTCTTGATATATAGTAGAGTGATGCATGAATACTTTCTAGTACTCTCATGTTCGATCGTGTTTGGGGCATGACGGGTATGTTCTTATCATACATGGAAGCCGTTAGTGGATCAGGGGATAATCGTCTTGTCACCAAGACAACAAGTTTGCGTGTGAGATAGCTAGAGAGCTAAAATAGGAGATCGGTGATGGTGCTTCTTCATTCTATAGGTTATCTAGCTCGAAAGACGTAGTCGTCATTCTGTTACGCGATAAGACATAGAATACGACATGTAGTTTGTTGCGGATACGGTTATGTTAAGAAAGATGCAAAAGACGATCAGGTTTCCGTTGGTGAGCTTGTCATGATGTCAATAACGAAAACAATTGCTAGAGGTGAGTTTCATCATATCAAACTAATTAATCTTACTGCTTGAAAATAAAAAGGTAAAAGAATGGTAAGTAATCACATGGTTATATTACATGGGAGTGTAATTCCATCTAAGCTACATATGGATTTTGAGTTAAGAACTTGCATGGGAATCCAGCTTGTGTCATGCATAAATAATGTTTAGTAATTTAATGATTAAGTACCCTTTTCAAACTCATCAACTAAAATATTAAGGAATTAAGTATGTATCGATCATATATATATATAAATATATATTATAGTCGTTGGAATTTATAGAGTAAAAGCATAAATACAATAATAATTGGTGTTGACATATTTACATTATTTATACGTTTGTTTAGGTATCCAAACCAGGATGTAACGAGTGGAGTTGTATGACATGAGGTAAGATAACTACTTTTGTTACATGAGGGACACAACAAAATGTTATTTTTGTAATAAACCTTGGTAACTATATCCTGTACGTATGTTGGGCTATGGGGACAACGGGAGGGGTTTATTGGGACATATTTATGTATGCTTATACTGTTGATTATAATGATTGAAATATGTGATGTTGAGGTTGCTAGGCACATGTAGGAATATGACACTCCTATTGCTTGATGATGTTGATGTTGATGTTTGCTTGACATACATATGATTGTTTGAAAAGATGTTTTAACTAGCAACTGTTTTATAAATCATGGTTATCTTACTCGGCTTTTAAAGCTGACACTTGTTTGTTTAAAAATGTTGTGTTTTCTCAGGTTGGACATTGAAGTTGGCTTAGAGTGAGGCTGGGTAGATGTTTGCAATAGACGATGACAGTTATTAGTCTTAGTTATTTATTTAGATGACATTTATTATATCTTTTATTGTCGATATTTATGACTATGGGTTTTCTTGAATTATTGTTGTGATCCAATGAAGTAACACCAAACATATGTTGACCATTCTGTTAGGAAATAGTTAAGTTTTTTACTGGGACGTTTCCGCACTTTAAGTTTATTTATTTAAAAGTTTTGAAAATCCATATTTTTAAATGTCGGGTGTTACAAGTGGTACCAGAGCAGTAGTTTAAGTGAACCATTGGTCATAGGTCTTGGTCATGGACTTAGACTAGTGATATGTTGCGCATTTGAGGTTAAGTAAATATGCAGCCTTAAGAATATTGCTTTTAGGACGAGTTTGGGTTGAGCGTGAGAGTAGGATTAAGGCTTATATGTATTTGTTTTGTATATGCATATTTACGTAGCTTAGCCTTATTTTCTTACTTCTGAGTATCCGTGGCTAATTCTTTTAGTGCTTGTTGTAGACAATTCCTTGTGGGAATTTGTCTTAATTCCCCTATATTGGAATACTTATGAGGAGTAAATAAGTAAGAAGGTTAAATGTCCAAACTCGTTGTTGTTTTATGTAGAAGTCAAAATAATAATGGAAGTTTACAATGTTGTTACTTAAGTTGTGTTCGTTGTTGTCGACCCCACTGGGTTAGTGATAATGACCTAAGTAAAAATGAAGTTGATTATTGTGACATGAGTTGTGGTTACTATTGTCGACCCACTGTTTTAGTGACAATAACCCAATAGAGATGAAGTATGAAAATGGTGATTGATGAGCAGGTTGGTGATTACCCAATTGAGGGATGGATAGTCGGTGATATACAAGCGAGAAAATGAGCACACGCGTGTAGAGATGTATTTACAATTATGGTCCGGAACATAATTGCAAATGTATCACGCCGCGAGTGTGTTTATGGCTATGCTTGTGTTGACCGGTATGAGATAAATTTAAGTAGATGAGATGCTATTTAGGATTGATAACCTTATGTATTTAACGATGATTAATTATTATGTAATTTTATGTGTGACATGTAATTATATGTATTGAATATGTGAGTTATTATGTAGTAATTATAGGGATTGATATATATGTTATTTATGTAGAAAAAACTTGTTGTGTTCCCAATTAATGATTGTCGATAAAGGTTTACCGTTAATTCTTGTCAAGTAGTGTGTATTCCCATTAGTGTCGATTAAAATATGGATATCATTAAGAAGTTACTTGAGGTTGCCATTTCATCAATAAGATTAGAAGGACGTTAAGGGTTTTGGGAATGGTAGCTGGCAAAAAAAAGGGAACAAATGGAGATGGTTTGGTTTGGTCTTGGCATATTCGTGAACAGCAGTGAGAAAGGATAGGCATTTTCTAGCCAACAATAATAGTTTTATATCTCGTTTCAAGATGTGTAGCGGCAGATCTCATTAAAAATTAATGGAGATACCAATTTGTAGTATTAAGAGACGATTATGTTTCTAGTTGCAGTTCAATACAATATAATATAAAAGGTTTTGCTATTAATTATTTGTGAAAGAGTGTTGTCCTAAATGTAATTGATAAAGAAAAAAAAACAGGAGGTGATGTTTTGCTTAGGTAGTTAATATATAAAGAGGACCAAGAATTGTGTTCATAACTTTTGTTAGTCAATGTCGTAAAAGAAATACGAGAACCTAATACTCATGAAAACGATAGTCGATAGTCGTCTTTCATGGATCCATAAGGGATATTTAGATTGTTTTACCAAAAATTGAGGGCCACGATGGTGATGTAGTTTTACATTTTGATGTGTCATGAGAAATCACTTGATTAAATAGGAGCTGATGAGCGTATCATGGAAGGGACGAAGGATTCTGGTGAGATGTGGATGTTCTAATTAGTTTAGTTGAAAGACGATTCTGAGGACAGAATTTTTTAAGGAGAAGAGAATTGTAACATCTTGAAATTTTTAATTTTAACATGATTAACTAAAATAGTGTTTAAATTAAGTATCATGTTTGAAGTATAAACTAGAGTCTTTTAATGTTAATCTTCATCATGAATTTATGTATTAGACGAAACATGCTTATAAAAATTGATTAAATTATGTATGAGTCTATCATGTTTTACCAAGATTGTAGAAGGGCTTAGTTTGTGAATCTGTATAAAAAGTAAATGACCCCAAAGAAACATAACTAATAACAATAATAAAGTATAATAAATTAGGAACGGTGGCTTGGTGATTTGCGCCGCACTTAAAATTCGAAAAGAGGGACGACGAGTTTTACTTTGATCAACGACGATGTTCGATATAATCTTGCATCTAGTCAGGAGCCATCGATCACATGTTCCTAAACATGGCGAACAAACGGGGACTTAATTTTCTTGAGTTGGGAGAGATCCATCGTTTCGGAGTGAATGGGTTTTTCGTTAGTAGGCGCAAGATACGACTAGTATGATAGCATTGTACAATCATGTTTTCTTGATATATAGTAGAGTGATGCATGAATACTTTCTAGTACTCTCATGTTCGATCGTGTTTGGGGCATGACGGGTATGTTCTTATCATACATGGAAGCCGTTAGTGGATCAGGGGATAATCGTCTTGTCACCAAGACAACAAGTTTGCGTGTGAGATAGCTAGAGAGCTAAAATAGGAGATCGGTGATGGTGCTTCTTCATTCTATAGGTTATCTAGCTCGAAAGACGTAGTCGTCATTCTGTTACGCGATAAGACATAGAATACGACATGTAGTTTGTTGCGGATACGGTTATGTTAAGAAAGATGCAAAAGACGATCAGGTTTCCGTTGGTGAGCTTGTCATGATGTCAATAACGAAAACAATTGCTAGAGGTGAGTTTCATCATATCAAACTAATTAATCTTACTGCTTGAAAATAAAAAAATCGACTACTATACGTCATGTAGTAAGTAATGTTAGTTTTGCTATCATATGTCGAAGGGAAGTTAGATACGGAGTATTTCAAATTGATGATTGGTTAGTAAGTTCTCATTTAGTTTAAAAATCATAAAAGTCATGAGAGGTAAGTTTAGACTGTGATAGTATGGAGTTTCCATCCTAGATTTATGGACTTCAAGTTTTAGAAAATAAAGAGGTAAAAGAATGGTAAATAATCACATGGTTAATTGGTTATATTACATGGGAGTGTAATTCCATCTAAACTACATATGGATTTTGAGTTAAGAACTTGCATGGGAATCCAGCTTGTGTCATGCATAAATAATGTTTAGTAATTAGTTAATCATTAAGTACCCTTTTCAAACTCATCAACTAAAATATTAAGGAATTAAGTATGTATCGATCATATATATATATATAAATATATATTATAGTCGTTGGAATTTATAGAGTAAAAGCATAAATACAATAATAATTGGTGTTGACATATTTACATTATTTATACGTTTGTTTAGGTATCCAAACCAGGATGTAACGAGTGGAGTTGTATGACATGAGGTAAGATAACTACTTTTGTCACATGAGGGACACAACAAAATGTTGTTTTCGTAATAAACCTTGGTAACTATATCCCGTACGTATGTTGGGCTATGTGGACAACGGGAGGGGTTAATTGGGACATATTTATGTATGCTTATTGATGAGCGTTCATTTAGTGATAAAAACCCCTATCGAAAGGCCTCATTTCAATGTCTTAAATGAGTTAATATTCCGGAACTATCGGTACTTAATGGATTCTATGTTTACGCAGGTTCACGGAAGATGCGAGTGAGGGTAAATGGCATCAAGTGACTCAAGATGAAGGCCTATGAAGTTACAAGACACAAGGAGGTGATTCGGGAGCCGAACGAAGCGAAACGAGAAGTAGCAGGAGCTGCCAGCGCCGCTGGCACCTTGCCAGAGCCGCTGGCCCAGTCCCAGCGTCGCTAGCCCATGCCAACGCCGCTGGAGCCCATCCAGCGCCGCTGGGAAGCCCAATTCAGCAAACCGACTTGAACACCTATTTAAGCCGAAGCAGCCCTCAAAACCCGAAGAGAGAGCCGATTCAGCAGCCCTAGCCGCCCACATCAAACCCTAGGTCGACTTTGCAGATTCCAAGGAGGTTTTGGAGCTTCTAACACCTCCCGATCTTCATCCTCAACCTAGATCTACTCTTTTTTTTTACTTTCAGTTGGTAAACAATGTCTTTCATCTTTTCAGACTTTGTTATTCCTTTAATAATGGTAGGCTAGTAGGCTGAATACTTGTTTGGATCGATGTGATCATGTAGACGTTTATTTATTTTACTTTATTTGTTAGATCTGTTGGAGTGTGTTTTACTGTTTATCGTAGATCCATGTTTTACTAGTTCTTCATATTAATATCGGTTCTATATCTGCATGTATTGATTTAATTCTGATGATCGGTCTATAATCATACACTAGGATTAATACATAAGGATAGAAAACACTAGTCGGTCTATAACTAGATGTAAAAGGTGATTCACTTATAACTGAGGGATCCAGAACCATAGTAATTAGGACGAATAGAACATGATGCTTAACAATGTCAGACGCGATCCAGTGACATGGAAACGTGAACTGTGGTCACCGAAGGGAATTATTATCTGGTCATGGCTTAAGAGCCGGGTAACTAAAAAATGAATTAGTAACACGAACTTTAGGTCATTAATGCTTAAACAATGAATCTAACGAGAATTTGTTTAAAGAAGTAGTGTGAGTCTAGGGACAGCACTAGTTACTTAGGCAAAGTGAATCTAACGAGAATCTGAGTCGTGATTAAGTTTCCAACAGTCTAGCAAGTAGGTAGAGTAATATCCGGTCGTATCATGAGATCTGAGATGCCAAACTAGTATTTTAATTTAATTACTGTTATTTGCTTTTTTAAACTATTTTCAGACTAAGCCTCTCGCTGAATAAGCGGTTGCGGCTTCTATTTACTTTTCAGTTATTTTAATTAGTTTAATAGGAAATCGTGACAACCCCCAACCGCTAGAATTACACGTATTACTAGATTAGGTAAAGCAACGCGTCCCTGCGAACGATCTTGTACTTATCACTTAACTATACTACATCTGATCGGGTCCCCTGTCCGTTAAGGTGTATGTGTTTTGAGATAATTACTTGTACAACATTTTTATAAATTTAAACACTAAACAAAAACCACCCATCACTTATACTGTTGATTATAATGATTGAAATATGTGATGTTTGATTGAAGTTTGATTGTTGAATGGCCTGTACATGTAGTACACTAGACTCTAGTAGGATTTCCATGTCACGTTGCACGTCAATGGCCCTTATGTTGAAATAATGTAGATGTTGAAACTCGAGTATAATTGACGTTGGAAGTGTTAAGCTTAACCCATGCTAGCCTTGGCTAGTGTGTTGATGTTGGTTGTCGTTTGGGAATAATCTAGATATTTCCCTCACGGCTAAGTCACATTGGTAGAGTTTGCCGGGTGGTTTGGACTGGCCACTGCAGTTTGAGAAATGGCTTACTCGTGGATTGGTTATGCATATCCTAACGATGCCGATGGACCACCGGAAGGTTTATCCCATCATGTCGGGTGTAAGGTACCCTACAGGTCTTATGACCGTCTTCACACAACCCCATGTTTCCCTATGACGAGTGACTTAAGTCACTTAGAAATTGTAGAGGCATAACCTGATGTTGTAAGTAGATGTTGATTATTTGACGTTGATATGTGATGTTGAGGTTGCTAGGCACATGTAGGAATATGACACTCCTATTGCTTGATGATGTTGATGTTGATGTTGTTGATTGCTTGACATACGTATGATTGTTTGAAAAGATGTTTTAACTAGCAATTGTTTTATAAATCGTGGTTATCTTACTCGGCTTTAAAACTGACACTTGTTTGTTTAAAAATGTTGTATTTCCTCAGGTTGGACATTGAAGTTGGCTTAAAGTGAGGCTGTGTAGATGTTTGCAATAGACGATGACAGTTATTAGTCTTAGCCTTATTTATTTAGATGACATTTATTATATCTTTTATTGTCGATATTTATGACTATGGGTTTTCTTGAATTATTGTTGTGATGCAATGAAGCAACACCAAACATATGATGACCATTCTGTTAGGAAATGGTTAAGTTTTTTATTGGGACTTTTCCGCACTTTAAGTTTATTTATTTAAAAGTTTTGAAAATCCATATTTTTAAATGTTGGGTGTAACAGAATAGCATTAAAATAATGAACATTATTTCTAGAAACTGAAATACCATAATCATTAAAAACATTAATGAATCTGTTGTCTTTCAACAATGAAACTGAAATTACACCTCTAGTAATAGATGGTGCATAGTGACAATTGTCTAACACAATAACTAAACGAGTAGGTAAAACTAAATAAAAGTCTCTTATTTCTTCCACAGCTGCCGGTAGACCATTGCCCACGAACAGTTGTAAAGCTCCTGGCTTCAGTTTCTTCCTTCCTCTAAGCCCATGTAAAGTATTACAGATATGAGTTCCACAACCAGTGTCATAAACCCACGAATTACGCTTAGAAAAGGAATATAATTCAATTGTGAAGATACCTGGAAAAACTGGCTAAACCAGCTTGCTTCTTCTTCTCGTTCAACTCAGCTAGATACTTAGGACAATTCCTCTTCCAGTGTCCACTTCAGCACAGTGATGACAAGCCTGGTCCTTAGCCGGATGCTCCTTTTTCGCCGGAGGGGTCTTTTTAGGTTTGGAGACTAAAGCACTTTGCTTTCCCTTACCAACGTTCTTGCCCTTAGCTTTCGGTTGTTTTCCTTTCTGAACCTTTCCCCCTTGATCATAAGAACTTGGGGTGTCTCAGATTTCTTGGGAAGGTTTTTCTCATACTCAGTTAACATGGCATGAAGTTCAACTATGGTTTTGCTCATGCCGTGCATATTGCAATTGTGCACAAAACTCTCAAAATCCCTTGAAAGAGACTTAAGAATCATGCCAATAGCAATAGGCTGAGGATACGCATAGTTTAGCCTTTCCAAGTGCTCAAAGTAACTCTTCATCTTGAGTACATGGGCGCTTACCGGTTTCCCATACTCGTGTTTACAATCATGGAGTGACTCAACTAGTTCAAACAATTCAACTCCAGCTTGCTTTTCGTACATAGACTTGAGTTCTCTGATCATATCATATGGATTATACGTCTCGAATTGCTTTTGAAGCTCGGGAGTCATGCTGTCTACCATCAAACAAGCAACCTCATTATGTCTATCGTACTGAGTATTGAATTCTGCCAACTGTGCAGCAGTGGCACTGGCATCAGGGATAGCGGGCATCTGATTTTCAAGGACATCGGTTTTCTTTTCAACTCTTAGGACAATCCTCAATTGATGATACCAGTCATTGAAATTGGTTCCAGAAAGTTTTTCTCTTTCTAGCATCGACCTGAAAGTCGATTGGTGTATGTTTTGTGAAGGATTTGTTGCCATTTACAAAACAGATATAAGTTCAAAAATCAATATTTTCGATAATAAATCCTTAAGAAATATAATTACCCAATGTTAAATCATTTAACAATTAATTTCATTAAGGCTAGGATCCAATTGACATACCATCATTTCATCAGTTGATCTGCTAGAAATGACGTACTCAAAAGGTAAGTGACGATCAATAATCGCATTACAAGTACAATTCCTAGATTTTATGGGACTTACAAATAGCACTTGTGGAGGGGCCTCAAGTGGTTTGTAATCATGTTTTGTCCCATCTTATTCCACGGGTCAAGGTCTCACCGCTTAACTCGTTTTAAGTCGCCCAATTAAGAACTTGTAAATAGTCTACCACCGTCTCACGATGAGTAGTAATTTACCTTGGAGTTGCAATTCACCTACGTCTCACGTAGATCAAAAAGTACTTGCAAGTGTTCTTAGCAAAGTGGGTGGCAAAGACTTAACTTTTAATTGGGTAATGCAATTGATGTGAATCAAAAGTTTATGTATGAAGATTCATGCACATCTTCATAACATAATGTTTAATAAAATCATTTTTATTGTCTTAACAACACAAAAAAGCTCGGTAGCTCCATTTGAACGCACAAAGAAGCGCAGAAGTAAAGGTTTGCGATAGACGCAATTAAGAACCCACTTCTTTAAGGAGCTAGCGCATCCCGACTTATACCTCTCTTAGAGTTTGTTCAAATGGGTGAGCTGATGTATCTTTTGATTGTAAGACACCAATTTTATTAAAACAAAATCATATTTCGATAATTATTAGTCAAGTTTATTCTTTTCTTAAAACAATTTTGCATCACCATTTACAATAATAGGAAAATAACAAACTTACTAACTAACGATGTACCTCTCCGAGTCACTATACGAAGGACATACAATACGAAGCACTCCCACGAAGGGCACGAGCCCAGAGGTGCTTAAAATAAGTAAATGGCTAAAGGATCATTATAAATCCTTTCCAAAGATAAGAAGATATTTATTAAAAATATATATATTGCCTAGTCCGAATCATTCTAGGATTATCTCCTAAGGAAACTAAATCGGATAAACATGGCAATAAGACTTCGACTCAAAGAAGGAAGGGAAAAACCCTAACCTTCTCCTCCAAGAAACCTCCCCTATAAAAGGAGGAGGATTTCTCCACATTAGGCACGATTAAAAATCGGCCGAAAACCCTAACACAAGTCGAAGAACCTTCGACAATCATAACAATCAATCATAGTTGGCGTAAAGTGGCACTGCTCCTACCTTCGGGGAATCGCCAACAAAACCCAAAACCCTTTTTAGTTCATTCATAAACCACTCCTTCGTTAAAAAACCCTTCGACGCGGTTTGGTGCACAATCATTTGGCGCCATCCGTGGGACCTCACATAAGAAACCCACCATTAAACCACGACACTGATTCACTAAAACCATGTCAAACGCAGACCCAGAAACTCCGCTCAGCGTGGCTGCCTCCCAAGCGGTTGGAGTCTCATCTCCATCATTCAACACACCAGCGAATGGGACTCAAAGCCAACCCGAGTTCGCGGCGGCCTCCCAATCGCCATTCAACTTGAACCATACCTACCGCCCAGATCCTTCCATACTTTATCAAAGACGAAACAATAGGGCAGAATCTTCAAGACAAGCAGAACCAATCAGTGAAGAACACCTCCTGGAGAACAGAGCTCTACTTAAGGAAGCCCTAAGGTTTATCAACATGCAACGAACGGCGGGAAGAGCATTAAACTTTGAAGACGAAACCGACGAAGAATGGGGGGTGGAGAACCAAGATGGAAGACCAACAGGGAACAATGCACGCAATATCCGAAGCCCAGAAGTTACTCCCAACCACAACGAAGGGCTCCAGAATTTGCAGATGGTGCAGGCTTCAATTTCCCTTATTTGACAAGAATTCCTAGGTCTCGGACGAGAACTAACACCGTTCCCGGGGATCCCATTACTACAGATTCTACAATAACTACCCCTCAGGGAATTCCCCACCCATATGACTATTATTCATACTAGGGAATGCCACCTCCGATGCCTCCAAGGTATGGTCCCAGGCCTCCGGGATATCCTCAAGGCTACCCCATGACTCAACCTCAACTCTCCGAACCCCAATCTTCATACGCAATGGCCGATTAGGACCTCATCCTTTTTACCCACCGTGGTATTCGAATTACGGAGGGTATCCTTGGGGAACTAACGCCACTCAGGCAGCAACACTCAACATGGGAGGAGCGGACATGAGTCAAGAACAACCTTTCCCTCTCGAAGATGAATCCAATGTCTCACCTTTGGTTGAATGGATACAAAAGTACCCATTGCCTAAAAATATGAAGTGTCCGTCCCATCTAGGAACGTACGAAGGAAAGACTGATCCCGATGACTTTCTACAGTTATTTAGAGGAGCAGCAGCAATGCAACAATGGAATGACCTAGTAGCTTGCAGAGCCTTCGGTTGGGTACTGAAAAGTGCTAGGGAATGGTTTAAAAACCTCCTGAAGGGCTCGATTACCGGCTTCTCAGACCTCAAAGAAAAGTTCCGAGCGCACTTCAGTCAGCAGAAGAAGCATAGGAAGACCCACATTGCAGCTCATAATATCAAACAGGGAGAAGCCGAAGGTACAAGAGTCTTCATAAATAGGTACACTAATGAAACTCAGGAGATACCCACCTTACCAGAATCCCAAAGAATATCAGGCCTCATTCACGGATGCCGAAGCCGAGCCCTAATCGAACATCTAGTTGAAAAGCCCCCTGAGACTTTCAAAGATACAAAAGCCAAGGCATACGCATGGATAGATTCTAGGGATACAGCTGCCAAAAGCATAGGAGGTCCAACACAAGATGGGGAGCCCTCCGGAAGCAAAAGGAAGCAAAATTCATTTAACGACAAAGATAGCCGAGTAAAATAGTCCCCTTATAACAAGGAGGATAAAAGTAAGGAAAGGTCAATCCTTCCAGAACTCACCAAGATTCCTAGGGCAATCTTAGCAACTGAAAAAGTAGCAAAGACCTTCGCACCTCCTCCGAAGCTCAGTGGTAAAAGCAGAAAGAATTATGACGAGTACTGTGAATTCCATTGTGATCACGGTCACGATACTAATGATTGTATCAACCTAAGGAAAGCCATAGACAAGGCTATAAAGGAAGGAGAGCTAGGTCATCTACTAGTGGGAATTCGACAGAATGCTAAGGTAAAGGACGAAGATGGAAGCCAAGAAAAGAATAAAGCTCCGGAATCAACCATCTTTATGATCCATAAAGAAAAGGGTGAATTTTCAGATGCCGAAGATTCCCAAGAAAGTGAAGAATCAACTTCGGACTCGGCCAAGCCTCCAATAAGTCGTGACTCAGGGGAATCCACTGGGTCCTTTGGAAAAAAAGAGGACACTGATTGAAGAACATATGGAACTAGCACAACGTACTAGGATTGCTTCGTAACTCTTATTTTTTCATGAAAGTGATTAATGTAACAGGGTTGCACTCCTTAGATGAATAATAGCAATCCTATTAGGAATTCATGTAATCACAAAGTGATTAAATAAAACTTTTTTCGTTTTATAGGTCACAAAGTGATCCCCTATAAATTACACATGCGAAGGGTCGCTCCCTATCGTATTACCATTATTTTACCACGTACGTACAAATCAACCTACTAAAGACATGCTACCAAGGCTTAAAATGTATGTTCAAAGGGACGCCTACATAACATATAGCCAAATCGCAAGTAAAATTTTTTTTACTACGAAGCATGCAAATATAAAAAAAAAGAGAGAGACATGAAAATTACGGAGGAAATCACCTTCGAAACCATGCACGATTTCCGAAATGTGAGACACAGAGTGATCAAAGGGGGACACCCCGGGAACTGTGCAAATTAAGAGGGTTACCTCCTACAATTTATGCTTTTAGAAGATCACATAGACCTTCGAAAAAGTTAGACCTTCGCGAAGGTCACACATTCTGAAATATCATAAGGCAACAAAGTAAACATTTACAAAACCTGCACACTATGCATGATGAAAAATAAAAAAGTTCCCAAGGTTACGATATTCAAAGGAGGCAGAATAAAAGTTGTCTTAAGGCCAGCGGCCGAACATAACAGTCTTATAAAGAGATCATGAGGGGGCAGCCACATTAACAGTCGAAGTTGCTTGGTTGGTCGGTGAAGCATGAGCCGCTACGGGAGGAACACATGAATCCATGTTTGCAAAAGCAGGTACTGAGAAGGGATCAATCTTGTCTGGAACAATGTGCATCAAAGTGTCACACGAAGCAGCAGGATCAGAGGTCAACTTGTCAATAAAAGGGAAATCTGCATTCTTATAGTCAACCACAACCCGGTCAATAGCCTCAGCTGTATTGGCTTTGAAATCAGAACAAGAAGCCAAGTCTATCTTCCCATCATCACTCAACTTCTTCAAAGTAAGAGATCTCTCGTCCTCCCTGTTCGCTGTAATCACCACTGCAACTAGCTGCCCGAACTCATCACTGTCCACCAAGGCCCTGCAAGCGTAAGGGATTACATCGGTTATTAGCCCAGCACGCTCCGAGATATGCTCCTGCACCAGCTTAGACAACCCAGCTGACACCTCCCTCTCCAGATTCAGATTCAAGACAGAGCTGGTTAATTTCTGTTTTAAGTCGACAATTTCATCCTCTCGAATCTTGAAACCAACTTCGGCCTCCCTCAGCTTCCTCTCCAAACCTGCAACTTCATCAGACTGACTCTTCGCATCATCAAAGGACTTCTTCAACCTCTCAACTCCTTGATTCTTCTCACCCAACTGTTCCATAAATCTTCAATACGAGAACAAGTTGCTCTCAAACGTTTTTCAACAACCAAATTCATCTTGCTTTGACCGTCAACATGCTTGTTATACGATCGAAGGAAGTCTAAGTCGTTCATATTATGAAAGACCTCTAGAGGAACATTGTCTTCGTCAACATAAGCCTTTGGCGGTGAACCGTCTACACGATCAAATACAGCATACGGTGCACACAATTAAAATACATAAAAGGCAAGCAAAAGAAAAAAGGGGATAAGTAAATATTACATACCCTTCAAATTTGTTTTCCTCTTCTTCAACGGAGGACTTGAAGATGGTCCAGTTCCCCTTCTATTACGAAGACGAGAGGCAATACCAACCTCAGGAACTTTCTGATGATATACCCTATACGGAGCCTTACCTCCGTACCCGAAGCAGATACGAAGGCATCTTCGTACAGGTAAAAATCACTTATTATATGTACCCAGAACGGAGCTTAACCTCCGTTCGCCATAATCTTTCCGGAGCTCCCAAAGGTAATAAAAACCCAGCTCCGAAGAAACATATCAAGAAGATCGGATATAGATCCTTTCCATGATTATCCAAATAAAACAATATGATTAAGTCCGAAGACTTCGGACACGGCTCGTAAAAGGGATCATCACGAATCTCCCTAGAAAGTAAAAGATATTCTCAAAAGACGAGGAGATTTAACCTAATTCTCTTACCCTCCTCTCCAAGTTTCTACCCTCTATATAAAGAGGAGATATCATACGGCAAAAATCTTCTTCTACTCACCATTCACACACAATACTACGTCGTCCCCTAAGGTCCGGTGATAAATAAGGCGTAAAGCGGCTGTAGCCCTATTACCGGTAGGGAATCACCTACAAACCACCATCTAAACCCGCACACCCCCTCGGTTGTGCCATCCGTGGAACAAATCCCTCAAAAAAAATAAAATATAATACCATCTTTTCAAACCCACCCACGATCAGAATAATCAGCTACCATGGCCGACAGAGACGTCAACTACTCTCCCAGAACACCCAACACGGGGGGATCACGAACACCCCCCGGAGGACTGAATTTTCAGGAACAGTTTTCTTTCGACACGACCGGGCCAAACTACCGCCCACCTAATATTACGGTGGGCGATCATGGCGCGGCTATAGGTGAGGCATCGAGCGCGCAAAGAGCCTTGGATAGGCTCATACCACAGGGTCAGGGTCCGGAAAGATCCGTGGTAACACCACAGGGTCAGGGTCCGGACAGATCCGTGGTAACACCACAGGGTCAGGGTCCGGACAGATCCGTGGTAACACCACAGGGTCAGGGTCCGGACAGATCAATGGTAACACCACAGGGTCAGGGTCCGGACAGATCCGTGGTAACACCACAGGGTCAGGGTCCGGACAGATCCGTGGTAACACCGTAGGGTCAGGGTCCGGACAGAACCGTGGTAACACCACAGGGCCAAAACCTGGAGAGACCCGTCCCACAGAGTCAGAGCCCAGGCAGATCCATGATGACACCCCAAGATCAAGGCCTGAACAAACCCGTACTAACTCCACCTCAAAATTGGAGCGGGTTTGTGCCCACATCTCTTCAAGGTCAGAACCAGGGGCAGAATAGGCCAGGCTTTACCCCCTCGAACCAGAGGACACCACAGGCCCATGGGGACGCCAATAGGGCGTCGACGTTGGCAGAGCACGAAATAAACGATGCATATGTGCAAGCCAATTACGACGTCCTAAGCGCAATCATGAACCGCCTAAGAGAAGCAGATCAAAGCCACAACATCACCAGGAACCTGGAAAACGAGTACGATTCAGACTCGGTGGATGAATACATCGAGATGGAGGCCCCTCCGGGAAGAACGAACGGAAGGGCACCATCACAACAAAGGAGGCGAATTCAGGCAGTCACAACCCCAGCAACAAGAACAACTGGCATACGGATAGAGGAAGGAAGAAATGTAGCAATCAATGACGAAGAGACAGTGTGACAGCCGGCAAATTCGGGGTCCGTTTGACTTGGGAGAAACCACTTTCCTTGACCATACAATATGACGATATATAATGAATATGTATATACTCATATATATAAATATATCTATACTCGAATGTGAAACTATGTGTTAGTTTATTTTTTTTTTTTCGTGCAAGTAACTTATCGGTAAAACGTTAACTAGTATATGTGCTTTCACTCGACCACCTTTGCTTGAGATACATTACAAATGAAATATTAAATAAAAGAAAATGATTATTTTGTTTAGTGATTATAATGATAATCATATGTTGTAATAATAATAAACCTTATGCTAAAATACTATACCTTAAACTAATCTACAAATTAAATAATTCTACTACTAACTAAACTAATAAAAATAATTAAACTAAATTACACTCCAAGCCCTCCAAAACCTTGTAAATTCCGGCCTCACCCCCTCCCCATACTAACCCTAACTATATAAACTCACTAAACTATTACATCTCAACCCTAATCACACACTAAACTATTCTTACACTACAAAAACACACACTCTCTTCCTTTCTCTCTTAAAACTCACGGCCACTCCATCTCAAAAAGGGGCAGCCGCCCTTACCACACAACATCTCAAAATCATCATCTAACTATTATCTAAAAGAAGAATAAAAGCACTTAAATCATTATTAAGGCTTTAAGAGATAAGGTTGATTAGGAAACTAAGAAACTTTGATCATTTGAAGTGTTTTCGCACACCTGTCCAAACCCCACGAAATTTTCACTTACAAATCACTAAAAGTGATACATATTAATTGCTATTCAATATTTAAGGAAGTAAGTAAGTAAAGAAATCAAAAAGGCCACACCTTTCTTTTTTTGGTGTTAGTCGAAATCATCAGGAGGGTTAACAACCCTTTTGTGATTTTAATTTCTATCTAATTTGCCACCTTTTATCATCCTCTAGCCATTTGGGTGTTTAACTATGATTTTAAGCATCCATATGGTGTTAAGGAATACAAGTTATTTTATCTATCTATTTTAAGTATTATTTTCATTGGGATTCATCACCAAAAAGTTTATTCCTTTTTATTCTTTATTAGATCCAAGTTGATTTATTCTCTTGTTTGTATATTCTTTGTTCTTTGATTGTATATGATAAAGAATGATTGAATCTAATGATTGGATAACATAAGAAAAAAATTAGAAATGAAAAGTAAACATTTGGACTCATTAACATGAGTGATGATGTGTTGATTTTATACTTTTGTTTAGATCTATACATGTGAAAGAAATTCCAACAGATTGTATGGTTTCACATGTTAAGTTCTTACACAAGTATATAGTTAATACTTCCATCTATCATGTTATGTCACTTTTGTATTTATACATCCTTGTGCACTTTAACTACAAGTGTATTGTACATGCGTGAGTATGAGCACAAGTATGTAATGATCCAAAAGATGCATATGTGTATATATATGTTTTATACTTATATGTTTCCTCTAGGGCACTTGGGAAAAACCTACAGATTGTATGGTCTTGGGTGCACTAGTGTGTCCATGCAAACGATTATACCTACCCGAAACACCACATCCTTGAATTGACAGGAACCGGTGTCATGTATGGTCTCGTCGGCATCAACACGTACATATAAATATAAAGTATATATATATATATATATTTGGAAATAATACAAGACACTTTTATAAGATCTACATTTATTTGTCATCTTAATTGATAAACTCAATAACCAACTATATAAACATTGAACCATATTTACAAATAAAGCTTTTGGGTGATGAAAACCTTTAAAAATAATCAAACACCAACATTCTATACTAAAATAGATTATATTTTCTTCTATAGGGCATACTTAATCAACTCATCCATTCTCATCATCTATACTATCAAAAGGTGAGATCTCCTTAGCCCCATCTTACTTATATATTTTGGGCTGCAATACATACTCTTACTTTTATGAACACAAGTACATGCACAACGGTATACAAGGCTATTATAAGTTACTATGTTCACAACAAGTCCTCACAATCATGATAGGTTAATTATGGATTTAAACGTGGATATGTTGAATAGCGCTATTTGGGTCGACACACCCCACCCGGCATAAACACGGCTGGGAGCCGAACGGGTGACACATATTTGTAAACATTCGGTACCTTGAACAAGTACCGGGAGGCAAACTATAACTACGTGTCAGTTTCATATCATGAGCTTATATAGATGTATACTCTTTACATTCCTAGCATTGTTGTTTAACAATGGCTACCTTCATTGTGGTAAAGCAATGGTTAACTTATGGCTTGTGGTTCATGGCAAAACGTTTTATTAAAACCCTAAGGAACTCACCAACTTTATGTTGACACAATTTAGTATGTATTGCAGGTGATTAGATGTTGCTATGCTTGGATTGCTACTTGTTGTTCGCTTGTTCTTGTTGAATAAAGACCCTACCCATCATGCCTTCTAGTGCTCCATCTTTTGCTAAAGGATATGAATTCGTAGTTCAAATGTGTTTTCTTAATCTTTTTCAAATCAAGACTATTTTGATTTCATGTAATGTATTTGGATCTTGAATGATTTTGTTTTATAAAATGCAAGTTTTCAAAACGACTACGTTTTAAGTCGTTCATTATACTCTTGTGTTGTGATATTATGGAAGTCACACCCCACCCGTGGACCCGTATTTTGGGGGTGTGACCGACAGCCCTTCGGAGGCTAAGGGGAAGGCATTTACCCAGGTACAACGAAGGTCCGGAGGACAACCTGATACCTCAACAGAACCAGGGCGGACTAAGAAGAAACCATCAAGGGATCACGCGCCCCCGAAGGAATGTGATCCGTCCAGACTATGATTCATATGAATGGGACGACCCAGAGCCGGTTGACTTATCCCATCTGGTAAATACCGATAGCCCATTTTCTGCAGCTATACAAAGCCACCCGCTGCCAGCGAAAATGAAATACCCACAACATTTGGGGTATTATGATGGAAAGAGCGACCCAGATGACTTTTTGAAAAAATTCGTCGGAGCAGCTCTGATTCAAAGATGGGATATGCCAACCACATGCCACGCATTCTCCTACTCACTGACAGATGACGCACAAGAATGGATAGATGGCCTACCCAAGAATAGCATTGATAGCTTCGAGGTACTCAAAAACAAGTTCAGGTCCCAATTCAGCATGCAGAAGAAGCACAGAAAAACTCATATCTCTGTGCACAATATCAAGCAAAAAGAAGGCAAAAAGACAATGGACTTTATCGTTAGATACATGATGAGCGTCCATTTTGTGATTATTTTCTATATCATTAGGTCGTGTTTTAATGTCTAAATGAGTTTATAAATGTGGACTTTTGGTACTTAATGGGATGACATGTTATGATAGGTTCACAAGGCGTGCAAGTGAAGGAAAACGTCTCTACTCAACTTAACACGAAGCCACAAGACTTTTGGACGAAGACTAGCAAGCGGAACATGAAGAATTTGAGGCCAACATGAAGCATACGACCACGTGTTAGTATTTCGGGCATAACTTCTTCATACGGACTCCGTTTCTAACGAGTAAGCTATCCACGAAAAGGCGAGAGAAAGATCTACAACTTTCGTGTTGAACCTAAAGCTCACCAGCGCCGCAGGGACTTCACCAGCGCCGCTGGGAGTAGGTCAGCCAGCTAGGGTTTTGCCTTAAACCTATAAATACCCCCCTAAACCCTAAGAGCCGCAGGTTTCTTCCTCCAAACGACTTTGGGGGCTATTCTAGGGTATTTTCATCAGATCTAAACCCTCGTAACACCTCCATATCATCCGGAAGATCAAGCATCAATTCTCAACAACAATTATCATTCAACAAATAATTATTAGGTCAAATTAATTAGGGTTCGTGGTGTTCATTCGGAGGAGCGGCCAAGAAGGTTACGGACTGTGTGACTTCGATATCTCTATTATTAGTTTGATCTCTCTTTTACTTTTATTATTGTTATTAGGGTTACAATTGCAAGACTATTTGTTTGACAATTATTTTTATGGATTTATTTATATTAATAATTATTAGGGTTATATGTTTTGCCATGAGTAGCTAAGTAGTTTTGCATCTATTTGGATAATGTGATCATGCCGTGATAGTCTTCTATATTCGATTGTTAAACCGTTTCTATGTTTGTCGCAGATTCATGTTTATTGAGTCAGGAAAATGTTATTAATTTTCATATACAAACTTATTTTACTGATTTGTTTGGGTCGAGTTTGCGCTAAGGCCTTAGAGTCATTTAATTCGTATTGTGAAACATTAATCGGTCTATAATTAATGTGGTCTCTTGACTTATAACTGAGCGGGGGATGGTTAATTAATAATTTGGCTCAACTGAACATGTGTTTTATTAAATTGTTTTAGTTGATCTGGCGAACAGAAACCGGATCCGGGTGACTAGAGTAATTAGTGTCAAGTGACTTTTAGAACCCTAGAAGAATCTTGACTTACATAAAAGATAAAGTCATAGTTACAAAACTCAGGTCTTAATGCATAACAGTGAATCTAACGAGAATCTGTTTATAGGGTAGTGTGAGTCTAGGGACAGCACTACTAAATAGTTTGGTGAATCTAACGAGAATCCGAACGTGAGAAGAGTTGTTCAACAAATCTAAACTGTTTTCTAAATGATCATGGCATGTGAACTGTTCCAAGTAGATGCAATGTTTTAACTATCATTGTTTTGCTAGATTAATCAATTAATGTTTTTATTATTTTAGTTTTATTTAAATCGTGACAAACTGTAACACCCGTCGTTTGAAAATATGGGTTTTCAAAAACTTTTCACCTAACGGTGTTAAATTGCGGAAGTAAAGACTGTAAAAGTCAAAACCGATAAAAACATTTCGGTTTCTGCATTTATTTGGTGTTACATGCCATATCAAACAATAGTCAAATGAAAACCCAACGGTTGCCCAACATAAAACAACCGTTCACACATCTCTACATAAATTCGACATTAAATACGAAATGTAATGAATGTCTAAAGAAAGCATCGTCTAAGGGTAGCTAAGGCTCCTGCATTGCATCTACCCAAGCTCACACGTCCTGCATCTAGTTTCCATCAAGCTAAACCTGAGGGAACAACCACATTAAGAAACAAGTGTTAGCTATAAGAATAGCTAAGTAAGATAACACTTAATTAAAAAGCATTTGTCCAATTAAAACAATCTTCATTATTAGACAAGTTTTATTAGGCACAACACACATCACACGTTCACACATATACTGCATTTCAACTTCGTTTCAATTAGGATAATCATCCTAAATGTGCCTATCCTGCATTAGTTCCCACATTATCACACTTATCTTCGTTATCTGCATTATTAATTCACACATTGTCACACGTATCTTCGTTAACTGCATATAAGTGTGCCCTGCATCACACCCGACTGGATGGTTAGTCAAAAGACTACTCATCTTACGTCGTTAAGGAATGGCAAGCCAATCCTTGAGTAATCCGTATGTGGAGGTTGGTCAAACCTCTCGTATTACTCGCCCTGCGTTATAAAGACCATGTTGCGAGGAGCCACCCAAGCAACAACTGCATCTACGCACTCGCCCGGCTAAGGCTAGTACGGGTTAAGCTTAACACTTTTCACTGCATCTGTTTTATGAGCTCAATTACACACATATAGATTGGGTCCCTGCATTCCCAAACATTCACACACATATAGTCTAGGTAACACACATTCCTAGACAATCACACACTTTAACTTCGTTACGTTTGGATCCTTAAACGTGCAAGTGACATAGCAACCTAGCAAGTCTAGTGAACTAGGCGTACAGGTCAGGCATGCATATCACACATCAACTTCATTTCTATACATCATGCATATAAAGATACTTCATTAAACTACATCAACTGCATAGCTACATACTGCATTAAGCAATACTACATTACACTACAATAGGGACTGCATCTCAGGTCTCATGGTCAACTGCATAACCCATAATACCTCCCAAGTAACCCTTAAGCCCACATGCAATAATAAGGTACCGAATGGAAGTATTTATGATTTGAAACCAGCTTTTAGTTGATCCCCCAGCGTGACAAAGTAGTGTATCTTACCTGATAGAAGTATACGTGCGCAACCAAAAGCTAGTATTGCCTATAGGTAACCTCCGACACCTATCGTACATTAACATAATGAATATAAGTCATTTAGGACCTTAAATGGACCCTCGTACGAACTTAGGACTGACTACGTAAAATTCCAGAATTACACCTTACGAATTTAGACTTCGTACGAACTTAACTTACGAAGTTATTCTTCGTACGAACTTAAACTTCGTTCGATCTACTTTACGAATATAGCTTCTTACGAATATATTTGATCTTACGAAGATAACTTCAACATTGTTCTTACGAACTTAAACCTCATCTTCGTTTGCTTTCTTTTACGAAAATAGTTTACATCTCACGAACTTAGCTCAAACGAAGATAGCTTTTCAACTTACGAAGATAACCTCAAACGAAGATCATCTTCGTTCAAACACTGTTCGACAGATTTTTCAAAAACGACTAAGTTCTTCGATTTTCCAATAACCGACTCATCAAAACTTCTTCCAAAACATGTATTTGACACCAGTAAACACATTTTGATCATCCGGATCGATTACAAACTCGTTTAACATCGTTTTGAATGTTAATTAACCAAAACACCATTAAAACTCTAACTCTTTGAAAACTCCTTTAAAAATCAGATTTAATTCATAATTACACAACCTCTAAATCTGAAAATACAATCGATACATCAATGATTACCTGCTTGACTCGATGATCGATCAATTTACAACACCAATTCGTTTGATCAAAGGCTCGATTAACTGCTTTAGGATTAAAGAAAGGATTAATTGGTTTATTCTTTGCTAATGGCTGCCAATTAACTCTAGATTAGGGTAATCCTAACCTAAACCCGTTTTTCAATTTCCACCTATGTCAAAATCAGTCCCTGGACTTCTAAACCCTTCATTATTGGTCACAAACTGCATTATTGACCATATACAACATTAACCCTTCATTAGATGTCACTACATAGACATAAACCTTCATATTTCACACATTTATACCACATTAATATTTAGGCTTCCAAGCCTCACACATAACACACATTAACTACGTATATGCATATATTCACACTAGACTAAAAAAAAAAAAAAAAAAAAAAAAAAAAAAAAAAAAAAAAAAAAAAAAAAAAAAAAAAAAAAAAAAAAAAAAAAAAAAAAAAAAAAAAAAAAAAAAAAAAAAAAAAAAAAAAAAAAAAAAAAAAAAAAAAAAAAAAAAAAAAAAAAAAAAAAAAAAAAAAAAAAAAAAAAAAAAAAAAAAAAAAAAAAAAAAAAAAAAAAAAAAAAAAAAAAAAAAAAAAAAAAAAAAAAAAAAAAAAAAAAAAAAAAAAAAAAAAAAAAAAAAAAAAAAAAAAAAAAAAAAAAAAAAAAAAAAAAAAAAAAAAAAAAAAAAAAAAAAAAAAAAAAAAAAAAAAAAAAAAAAAAAAAAAAAAAAAAAAAAAAAAAAAAAAAAAAAAAAAAAAAAAAAAAAAAAAAAAAAAAAAAAAAAAAAAAAAAAAAAAAAAAAAAAAAAAAAAAAAAAAAAAAAAAAAAAAAAAAAAAAAAAAAAAAAAAAAAAAAAAAAAAAAAAAAAAAAAAAAAAAAAAAAAAAAAAAAAAAAAAAAAAAAAAAAAAAAAAAAAAAAAAAAAAAAAAAAAAAAAAAAAAAAAAAAAAAAAAAAAAAAAAAAAAAAAAAAAAAAAAAAAAAAAAAAAAAAAAAAAAAAAAAAAAAAAAAAAAAAAAAAAAAAAAAAAAAAAAAAAAAAAAAAAAAAAAAAAAAAAAAAAAAAAAAAAAAAAAAAAAAAAAAAAAAAAAAAAAAAAAAAAAAAAAAAAAAAAAAAAAAAAAAAAAAAAAAAAAAAAAAAAAAAAAAAAAAAAAAAAAAAAAAAAAAAAAAAAAAAAAAAAAAAAAAAAAAAAAAAAAAAAAAAAAAAAAAAAAAAAAAAAAAAAAAAAAAAAAAAAAAAAAAAAAAAAAAAAAAAAAAAAAAAAAAAAAAAAAAAAAAAAAAAAAAAAAAAAAAAAAAAAAAAAAAAAAAAAAAAAAAAAAAAAAAAAAAAAAAAAAAAAAAAAAAAAAAAAAAAAAAAAAAAAAAAAAAAAAAAAAAAAAAAAAAAAAAAAAAAAAAAAAAAAAAAAAAAAAAAAAAAAAAAAAAAAAAAAAAAAAAAAAAAAAAAAAAAAAAACAAAGTAATACATGGAAGTTGTGAATTCCATCCAATTCTGGAGGTAATTCCAACTGATATGCCACATCTTTAATGCGCTTCACCACTTTAAAAGGTCCAATAAATCTTGGACTCAACTTTCCCTTCTTTCCAAATCGGATAACTCCTTTCCAAGGTGATACTTTCAGCATCACTAAATCACCCACATTAAACTCAATCGGTCTCCTTTTCTTATCTGCATATGTTTTCTGCCTTTCTCTTGCCACACGTAAGGCTTCTTTAGCTACATTAACCTTTTCAGAGGTAATTTCAATAATTTCGGGACCGGTCAACTGCTTTTCACCGGGCTCCATCCAACAACTTGGAGTCCTACATCTCCTTCCATATAACATTTCAAATGGTGGCATCCCAATACTTGCATGGTGACTATTATTATAAGCAAATTCAATCAACTTCAAGTGTTCATCCCATGCTCCACCGTATTCAAGTACACACGTTCTTAACATATCCTCCAAGGTTTGAATGGTTCTCTCACTTTGCCCATCGGTTTGGGGATGATAGGCGGTACTCAAATTTATTCTACTACCCAACTCCGTTGAAGACCCTTCCAAAAGTTTGACACAAACCTCGAGTCTCGATCCGAAACAATAGATAAGGGAACTCCATGTTTCGCAACTACTTCATCAATGTACATCTTTGCCATCTTCGTTAAAGGCACATCTTGTCGGGTAGCTAGAAAATGAGCACTCTTCGTCAATCTATCTACAATCACCCATATCATATCATTCCCTTTCGGCGTTTTAGGTAGCTTCGTTACAAAGTCCATCGTGATATGATCCCATTTCCACTCGGGAACGTCTAATTGATGCAACAAACCATACGGCTTTTTATGGTCCGTCTTCACTCTTGCACACGTCAAACACTTTGCTACAAAATGAGCTACTTCACCTTTAATATCCGGCCACCAATAAATCGGCTTCAAATCTGCATACATTTTGGTGACACCGGGATGCATCGAATACCTACTTCTATGGACCTCTTCAAGGATCAACTCTCGGTTACCACCAAGCAGTGGCACCCAAATGCGACCCTTGTATGTTTTAAACCCACGGCTATTAGTCTCCATCACAAGACGTTTCTTCTTTCCAATACTCTCATTATCAATATTATCCTTCATTAATGCCATCTTTTGTGCTTCTTTAATTCGATCTAATAGACCCGACTTGGCCTGAACTTGCATGCTCATCAACTTACAAGAAGAGCTTTGCACTTTCCTACTTAGTGCATCCGCCACTACATTGGCTTTACCCGGATGGTATTTGATTTCACAATCATAGTCTTTAAGTAATTCCATCCACCTTCTTTGTCTCACATTCATCTCCTTTTGAGTAAACATATATTGTAAACTCTTATGGTCGGTGTAAAGTGTGCATTTAGTACCATATAAGTAATGTCTCCATAATTTCAATGCAAACACAACCGCCGCTAGCTCAAGATCATGGGTAGGGTAATTCTTCTCATGAGGCTTCAACTGACGTGAAGCATAGGCAATCACTTTGTCTCTCTGCATTAAGACACAACCCAAACCCGTAATAGAAGCATCGCTATATACCACTAAATCATCAGTACCTTCAGGCAAGGCAAGGATAGGAGCTTCACACAACTTCTTTTTCAACGTTTGGAATGCATTTTCCTGCTTTTCAGTCCACTCGTACTTCACACCCTTCTTTGTTAATTCCGTCATAGGCTTGGCTATTCGAGAAAAATCCTGAATAAACCTTCTATAATACCCAGCCAAACCAAGAAAACTCTTAATCTCGGTAGGTGTCTTTGGCTGCTCCCACTTTGAAACAGCTTCAATCTTTGAAGGATCTACTTTAATACCTTCCGATGTAATAACATGACCAAGAAACTGCACTTCTCGGAGCCAAAACTCACATTTAGAAAACTTTGCGTACAACTTCTTCTCCCTCAACACCTCCAAAACTGCTTTCAAATGCTCACGGTGTTCATCCTCTGACTTAGAATAGATCAAAATATCGTCAATAAACACAATAACAAAATGATCTAGAAAGGGGCGGCATACCCGATTCATTAAGTCCATAAACGCGGCTGGAGCATTGGTCAACCCAAATGGCATGACCAAGAACTCATAATGACCATATCTAGTCCGGAAAGCCGTCTTTGCTACATCTTCCTTCTTTACCTTTAACTGATGATAACCGGACCGCAAATCAATCTTTGAAAAATACGAAGCACCATGTAGTTGATCAAAAAGATCATCAATTCTCGGGAGAGGATACTTATTCTTGACCGTTCGTTTGTTCAACTCACGGTAGTCAATACACATGCGCATTGATCCATCCTTCTTCTTAACAAAGAGAACCGGAGCTCCCCAAGGCGAGGAACTAGGTTGTATGAACCCCTTGTCAAGTAACTCCTGTAGTTGCGTCATTAATTCCTTCATTTCTGTAGGAGCTAATCGGTAAGGTGCTTTAGCAACGGGTGTAGCACCGGGAATAAGATCTATCTGAAAAGTAACTTCACGATCGGGAGGAATACCGGGTAGATCATCGGGAAACACATCGGGGAAATTTGATACTACATCAACACTAGCGATTGAAGACTTCTCTTTTCTTGCATCAATGACATAAGCCAAGAAATGGCTCTTGTTTTTCCTTATACATTTAATAGCTTTCATCATACTAATAATCTTTATTCCTCCTCTCTTCTTGTCTCCATACACCGTTATCACTTTACCCTCGGATATAGGCAATCGAATTATCTTTTGGGAACATAAAATACTAGCTTCATTTCTAGCCAACCAATCCATACCAATCACTACATCAAAACCACCTAAGGTAGTAGGCAATAGTTGAACCGGAAAAGAACGACCTTCAATCTCAATGTCACAATCGTCATATCCCACACGTATATTATTAACCATACCATTAGCAATTTCTACCTCTAATGAACAATCTAAGGGAGTAGTGACTCTTTCTAGCTTAGGAGCAAATAATGTGGACACAAACGACCTATTTGCACCTGAATCAAATAAAACAGAGGCAGGCTTTGAGTTAACAAGGAAAGTACCACTTACCACTTCATCGTTGTTCCTTGCGTCATCAACCGTCATTTGAAGAGCTCTCACTTTTGTTGCTGTCGTGGCGGTCTTCTTTCCAGCATTCTTCATCTGTGGACAATCGGCAATGAGATGACCCGTTTCTTGGCACTTGTAGCAACGAGTCTTGTCCCTACATTCAGTGGCAAGATGTCCCGACTTCCCACACTTATGGCACCTTCTTGTCTTGTCGGTACAATGCCCTTCATGAATTGTCTTGCAAAATGTACACCATGACCCATTCTTCTTTTTATCTTTGTCACCGCTCGAACTACCACTTCCACGGAACTTCTTATTATTATTGTTATTGGAAGACCAATTTGACCTTCTTTTAAATCCCACTTTCTTGTCGTCGACTCTCTCAACTACTTTCTTGTCCGAAGCGAAATCATCATCAAGCTTTTTAGACTCCTTGATTGCTTCAGTCAGAGTCTTGTGCTGCCTGCAGATACCTCGATAACTCGGAGGCAAACCATCAACATAGCAAGCAACCTGATCTGCATCAGTACGGAACAGATGGCCTACGAACTTCATCTTCTCCATAAAGGAACGAGCATAATCATTAATTTTGCCAACTTCAGCTGTCAAAGCACGGAACTCTTTTTCCATTTTACGCTGCTCATGTACCCCAATATATTCCTCAATGAATTTCTGCTTAAAGTCAGCCCACGTAATAGCAGTTACCATAGCCGGAGTCATCGAAATAGTAATGCTCTTCCACCAGTCCCGAGCACCTTCTTTCAACATCCTGCTAGCACACAACACTTTCTTATCCTCGGGACAATCGCAAGCTTCAAAAACCATCTCAGTATCATCAAGCCATTCCATGCAACCTACTGCATTAAGTGTTCCATAGAATTTCTGAGCTCCACACTTCTGGAAACTTTCAAACTTGAATCGAGGGGCGCGAGCATCATTAGGAGGAACCACATTAACATTAGCATGGGGAATAACAACATTATCGACCGGTGGCTCAGTGTGGTGCGAAGGCACAGAGTGACTGTTACCAGTTCCTTCTGCGTTAGCTGCCAACGCCTGATTCAATTGTTCTTGCGTTTGGGCCAACTGGGCCTGAAGAGTTAGCACAAGATTATACATCTCCGTCTGATTGGGAATCTGATCCACCGCTACATCGTTAACTCTCGGAGGATTGCCAGGTGGTGGAGGCATCGGACCCAATGAGCCTGGTTGATTAACACGGCGGGGGTTCACACGATTCACATTAACATTAGCAGCAGCATTAGCAGCATTAGAAGCGCCTGCACCCGGATGGACAGGTGGAGTAACGCTAGCAGTAGCTCCGTCGCGTTGGATGTTGCGGTTGCGAGTGTTAACCATTTTCCTTCAATAAAATGGTGGAGTCGATAAGCGTAAAATAAAACAAAAAGCTCGTCGAGATAAGGCTAAAACATATCATCGTAACATAAACATCTCGTAAGCCCTATCACACTCGCACTCATCCCAACCCATCCTACATCACATGTCATCTCTAGCTAAGGCATCCTACGAGTACCTAGCATGCACACCTTAAGTTTAAGTCCAAATCCTATGGTCAATAGGCCTTGGTTCACTTAAACTACTTCTCTGATACCAACTTGTAACACCCGTCGTTTGAAAATATGGGTTTTCAAAAACTTTTCACCTAACGGTGTTAAATTGCGGAAGTAAAGACTGTAAAAGTCAAACCGATAAAAACATTTCGGTTTCTGCATTTATTTGGTGTTACATGCCATATCAAACAATAGTCAAATGAAAACCCAACGGTTGCCCAACATAAAACAACCGTTCACACATCTCTACATAAATTCGACATTAAATACGAAATGTAATGAATGTCTAAAGAAAGCATCGTCTAAGGGTAGCTAAGGCTCCTGCATTGCATCTACCCAAGCTCACACGTCCTGCATCTAGTTCCATCAAGCTAAACCTGAGGGAACAACCACATTTAAGAAACAAGTGTTAGCTATAAGAATAGCTAAGTAAGATAACACTTAATTAAAAAGCATTTGTCCAATTAAAACAATCTTCATTATTAGACAAGTTTTATTAGGCACAACACACATCACACGTTCACACATATACTGCATTTCAACTTCGTTCAATTAGGATAATCATCCTAAATGTGCCTATCCTGCATTAGTTCCCACATTATCACACTTATCTTCGTTATCTGCATTATTAATTCACACATTGTCACACGTATCTTCGTTAACTGCATATAAGTGTGCCCTGCATCACACCCGACTGGATGGTTAGTCAAAAGACTACTCATCTTACGTCGTTAAGGAATGGCAAGCCAATCCTTGAGTAATCCGTATGTGGAGGTTGGTCAAACCTCTCGTATTACTCGCCCTGCGTTATAAAGACCATGTTGCGAGGAGCCACCCAAGCAACAACTGCATCTACGCACTCGCCCGGCTAAGGCTAGTACGGGTTAAGCTTAACACTTTTCACTGCATCTGTTTTATGAGCTCAATTACACACATATAGATTGGGTCCCTGCATTCCCAAACATTCACACACATATAGTCTAGGTAACACACATTCCTAGACAATCACACACTTTAACTTCATTACGTTTGGATCCTTAAACGTGCAAGTGACATAGCAACCTAACAAGTCTAGTGAACTAGGCGTACAGGTCAAGCATGCATATCACACATCAACTTCATTTCTATACATCATGCATATAAAGATACTTCATTAAACTACATCAACTGCATAGCTACATACTGCCTTAAGCAATACTACATTACACTACAATAGGGACTGCATCTCAGGTCTCATGGTCAACTGCATAACCCATAATACCTCCCAAGTAACCCTTAAGCCCACATGCAATAATAAGGTACCGAATGGAAGTATTTATGATTTGAAACCAGCTTTTAGTTGATCCCCCAGCATGACAAAGTAGTGTATCTTACCTGATAGAAGTATACGTGCGCAACCAAAAGCTAGTATTGCCTATAGGTAACCTCCGACACCTATCGTACATTAACATAATGAATATAAGTCATTTAGGACCTTAAATGGACCCTCGTACGAACTTAGGACTGACTACGTAAAATTCCAGAATTACACCTTACGAATTTAGACTTCGTACGAACTTAACTTACGAAGTTATTCTTCGTACGAACTTAAACTTCGTTCGATCTACTTTACGAATATAGCTTCTTACGAATATATTTGATCTTACGAAGAATAGCTTCTTACGAATATATTTGATCTTACGAAGATAACTTCAAACATTGTTCTTACGAACTTAAACCTCATCTTTGTTTGCTTTCTTTTACGAAAATAGTTTACATCTCACGAACTTAGCTCAAACGAAGATAGCTTTTCAACTTACGAAGATAACCTCAAACGAAGATCATCTTCGTTCAAACACTGTTCGACAGATTTTTCAAAAACGACTAAGTTCTTCGATTTTCCAATAACCGACTCATCAAAACTTCTTCCAAAACATGTATTTGACACCAGTAAACACATTTTGATCATCCGGATCGATTACACTCTCGTTTAACATCGTTTTGAATGTTAATTAACCAAAACACCATTAAAACTCTAACTCTTTGAAAACTCCTTTAAAAATCAGATTTAATTCATAATTACACAACCTCTAAATCTGGAAATACAATCGATACATCAATGATTACCTGCTTGACTCGATGATCGATCAATTTACAACACCAATTCGTTTGATCAAAGGCTCGATTAACTGCTTTAGGATTAAAGAAAGGATTAATTGGTTTATTCTTTGCTAATGACTGCCAATTAACTCTAGATTAGGGTAATCCTAACCTAAACCCGTTTTTCAATTTCCACCTATGTCAAAATCAGTCCCTGGACTTCTAAACCCTTCATTATTGGTCACAAACTGCATTATTGACCATATACAACATTAACCCTTCATTAGATGTCACTACATAGACATAAACCTTCATATTTCACACATTTATACCACATTAATATTTAGGCTTCCAAGCCTCACACATAACACACATTAACTACGTATATGCATATATTCACACTAGACTTTTCGACACACACAAGGTTGACTTAACGGCGTTAGTCAAATCTTAAAGAAAAGTTTGGGATGTTACACAAACCCCCAAATCCTAGAATTACACCTAGCTACTTTCTTAGACATAGTCCCTGCGAACGATCCTGGTCTTACCCATTTGCTATACTATAAACGAACGGGTCCACTGCCCGTGAGTGAGTGTAGTAGAGAAGTTAACCTTGAAATTATAAATTTAAAACTTGTTAGGAATTTAAGTTAACTATCCAGCTCATCAAGTTTTTGGCGCCGTTGCCGGGGACTATTTACTTTGGAATTTAGTTAGGTTAGGGTAATTTGACTTTTTCGAGTCTACACGAGAAAGTTAGTTTTAGTCTTTTTAGGATTAGTTTACTTTCATTTTAGTTAGTCTAGTTTAGGTGTCATTTTTATTTTCATTATTATAAAATCCATAAAAATTGAAAATTTTGAAAAATCCAAAAATATTTTCTTTTGCTTGTCTAGATTAGGTTGTTTAGTTTTAGTCTTTTCTTTTCATTATCAATAAATTTTGCTTTTCACGGGTATAGCTAGTGCCTGTTTTGCAGGATTAGCATCACTCATGGAATTTGAAGACTGTGAATCTGATGATGAGTATTTGCCTTACATGGAGGAGATTATGGATTTCAGGCAACAAGAAGGTGAAACATGGCTACATGCTTGGAAAAGAATGAAGGAGATGCTTGAAGCATTTTGGGAACTTGGACCGACGGAGGATTATTGGGAACATGAACAGACAATTGAGTACAGTTCTTGTGAGTCCCAAACAATAGATGGTTAATTAAACCCGACTGGCAAGTACAACTGATCTTGATGGCCAAGTTCAGTTTACGATCCAGATATGGATAACAAGAAACAATGACAATATAATAATGCAAGAACAAATGGCAGAAACTATATAAAGATATATATAAATATAATCAAGTATGTAGCATTGAGACACGTTGTTTTCTTTCTAATGTATTTGATTTATTGATATATAAACAAATACAAGGATTGTTGCGGAATAAAGATAAACACCCAAGTGTAAGTATCTAAACAAATCCCGAAAAACAAGTGATCTAAATAACTTGGAAATACTCGTAAGTTTACTTAGAGTATATCTCACAAGTTGCAATGCTAAAGTTTTTTTTTAAGCATTTTGCAAGTTGTGAGAAGACTTTGTATTTATAGACCAGGTCCATGATGATGTGGACAAGATCGTACAAATGTGGTTGTAAGCATTTAAGGAATTAAACCTAATTCCTTACATGCTCACACTAGGAAGAGTATATAAGTCAGTTGATGTGACTTATAGTACTATGTTCCAAACATATACTTTTACCTTGTACCTTTTATTAATAGATAAATCTAAAAACTGGATAAAGGTATGTAAAGTAAAAAGTCTTCCTCGTAATCAGTGTAAAGTGTTGTAAATACTTTACACTGAGATGCTTCAGTCTTCAATCTGGTAGAATCACTCTTTGCTCGCTTCTGAGATGATTCTCTTCTTCATCCTTCAGTCTTTGATTTCAGAATGAATGCTTCAGATTTATCTCGATCTGAACTGAAGTGAAGCTTCAGTGAAGGAATTCTGAGACATCTCAGAATTCTGTACAGACGTCTTCACTAAACTTCAAGCTATTTCTGAACAAATTATACTTGGTCGATTTCCGACCTAACAGTTCTGCAATGTGGTTTTACGTAGGACTGCATGTTCCAAGTAGGAAGGCTGTGGACATTGCTTGTGGCCGTCATTTCCCCCTCAATTCATTAGAAGAGGCCTACGCTTTCTTGGAGGAATACAGTCAAGCGGGGAAGGAAAAATCACAAGAGCGTTGCCTAACCCTCAAGGATTTTCTTGGCTGCACGGTCATATATGATGATGGTCCACATCCAAATGAGGTAGTGTCTAATTCTGAGTTTATTCCAAATGCTACTAAATCAGTTTTGCAGGTTGAAAACGAAGCACAAGTTTCTCAATCACCCTCCGAAAATGGAGATGGCCATGAAGTATCACATCCGGAACCAAGCAAGATTCATCTTGCTGATGTGGAGAACCTTTCCTCAACCATTGATGCAGTCCCGGTCGAAAAGGAGCAAGAGCAAGGCGAAACAAGCAAAAACGAAGAATCTGACAACGGTCTGGAGCCTCCAGCGCCGCTGGTGACCATCAGCGCCGCTGGGAGCCCCGACAGCAACCCGGATTCTCGCGATTTATCATTTTTAGCTCATTTTCAAGGTACCAACGAAGCCTGAATCGCTAGTAAATGCAAAACCAATCAAGATGAGGCTATTTCAAGCACCGAGGAGGGGACAATCTTCCAAGAAGTCGTGATTGAACAAGAGCATGTAATACCGAAACAAGAGGAGTTGAATCAAAGTGAAGCACCACATCCGGAACCAAACAAGAGGAAGCTTGTTGATGTGGATATCGTTTCGTCAACTGAGGGAGAAGTGCAGGTCATACGGGAGTTAAACGAAGATGAAACGGAAGAAACCGTTAAATCAGACGCTGATCCGGAAGAGCCAACGCCGCTGGTGACCACCACCAGCGCCGCTGGGAATATCCAGTGCCGCTGGGAAACTCCCAGCGCCACTGGTGGCCCCTGCAGCCCCAGTTCGCGCGAAGATTCGTTCCTTGCTCTACCATTGAATGCCGAGGACGCCCGACACTCTTACAAATGTGAAATTGATCTATTTGAGGCTGAATCGAGCGAAAGAAAGTGCCCGGATCCTATCAAATTTATGAAAAGAGAGTTTTCTTCTTTTTATGATTTTGTAGGAATTTACGTAAACGATGCAACGGGTGAAGAATCCCCAACAAACAAAGAGGCACTCGAAGAAGAAGAGGAGGAGAATGTAGAAGAAGTCGAGATGAAGCAAGAAGATTCAACCCCAAGGCGAGGAGACCAAGAAGATTTGAATGGGGACGATTATAACATACCACATCCGGAACCGCACGAGTCGAGTAAGGAGAATTGGAGTGACCGTGTTGATGTGGAATTGGAGGAAGAAGGTGAAGTAGTTTGGGATGAAGCCGAATGGGAAGACGAGCTTCAGATCATATGGGATGAAGAGTTAGTGACGACCCCGACCATGGAAACCAAGATTGTATCCACCATTAGGAATGTGCCACCCGACATTGAAGCTCATAAGGAAGAACGGGAAGAAGTCAGTAGGGAGAAGTCTGACGTCCGACTCGAGGATTTCTCACTCTTTAAGTTTAGACCTCCCGACACTTTAAGTGTGGGGGAGTCTATGATCCCACCGACTCGAGACAAAGTGAATCATAAGTTCACTTATTCAGGTAAGTTTTCTGAACCCTATCTTGATTTTACATTTTTACTTGAGAATAATTGGTAGGTCCCGAAGATTGAAGGATTAAAGATCAAGAAGAAGATCGAAGAACAGGAACCTGTCCCAGACAGCAACTGATACGTCCCAAGGTGTATCAATATACCAAAGTATATTGAACACAGAACAGTTGTAGATGGGGGTGAATACAACTTTTCACAATCTTTACAAACTTTTAACACAAAACGTTTTAAGATTCAGTTAAAGAATATTAAGCAAGTAAGTAAAGTGCATGAATCATTAAAACAGTAAAGTAGTAAAGAAATAAAAACATTCTTGAACACAGATTGGTTTTCAAATGTAATCCTTTATTAAGAAATAATCTATACAAAGAATTACAGGGTTGTTGCGGAATAAAGATAGCCTATTGATATCTAAACAACCCTATGAAATGACAAACAACAATCAATAAGTTTCAGCTCAAGAAAATCAGCCCAAGCTGATCTCGTACAGACTAAGCTGTGTATAAGAGCAGAGAAACTTGTGTGAAGAATGATTCTAGGAAATGCCACACATATGCAATCCATGAATGAGGCTTTTATAGGAACAAGCGCTCCTTCATTAGGTGTCCGTTGCAGCTACGTGTTCTTCAATCAGTGGTTGATGAGGAATAATCAATCGTGCCTTTCATGGTACTTGTGGTCCCCCACGTACTGACGCACATTCTTCATCTACCAATAGGAGTATGGACACGCATATGTAAAACAACCACCAACTGGATCCTAGGAATCTTCCTAGTCACGTCATTTGTCCTTATCTTCAATCCAGGTTGTTATCTTCACTTGATTGTCAGACACAGATTGGGCCGTTTGTCAAGGTACCAATCTGCCTAAGTGTTTCCAAGCTGACTGCTAATCCCAAACTGTCTTCCACTAACATCTTGGTCTTCTATCTTCAATCCTCCTCTTCGACTTGGACTGAATGCTAATACATTGTTGATGCAGCTTGAATAACACTTGCTTCCATAAGATATTACAATTACAAGTATGAAACATGATCTGGGTCAGAGACAGATCGTAAGCTGTGTCAGCTTAGTCTGACCCAGATCAGATTACAAGAACCAAAGATTACTAAGTGTTTATAGGTCAGATTTGTCATCATTAAATTTACAATTAACATTGGGACTCAACAATCTCCCCCTATTTGATGATGACAAAACCCAACTACACTTCTAACTATCAGCTTACAAAGAATCAAAGAAAATATGACTAACAACTTGTGACCCTTTGAATCTTTTGGGTTCTTTTCAATCTGATATGAAATTTTAACAAGACAACTGAATTTGTACAAATACTTGTATATATTGAGAAATACAAAGTATTACAATAAGACTTTATTCCCCAATCAACTCTACAGTTTCTTGCTTAACTTCAAAAGATGGAGCAATTCTCACATCTACTTTTCTATCTAACCCTTCATCTATAAGGAACTGCTCATACCCATTACCTTGTTCACTGAAAGTAACACAAAATCTGTACAAGGTAAAAAGGTGCATAGTTGGTACCTCTTTCAGCTCAGCAGTCCTTTGGAATACAAGTTGCCCTCTTGCATCCACAAAATACATACCATGTTCAGGTTCAGTAATGTGCATTCCACTTCTTGCATTAGCCACACTAGCAGGAAGAGACAGATTGAGATGACTTAGAATTTAGTCAAGAGCATCAGGAGATAATAGCCCAAGAAACTCTGAAGGGTTCAAGTTTTTGAGGAAGTCTGTGTGATCACCTTCAGGAGCTTTGAGCTTAACATTTCTTCTCCTCTTCTTCTTGAGTGGCTCTTCTGACTCATCTTCATCATCCAAATCATATGCTATTGGTCTTGGAAGGCCAGAGATATCAATCTTGTACTTCACAATAGCAGCTAACTTCTTCTCAATGGCTTCCAAGACAGTCTCTCTATGAATTCCAAGCATACCAGTGATGATATCATGCAATTCAACCCACTCTGTAACCTAATTCATACATATTGTCAAGATCATGAGTTTCCCAGCTTGTCTCAAATCCTTTTCTTGTGAACCTGATGCTTGGAATGGACTTTCCTTTCTTCTTTTGAGTTGAACCTAGAGGATTGGTTCTGGATGCTTTCTATAGTTGATCTTTTCTTTTACTTTTCTTTTCTCCATAGCATCAAACCAATTATGGGCTTTCACACTTTCTTTCACATCTTTACCTTCTGTGATGGTTTAGAATGAACCACCACCTTCTCCTTTTCTTTTCCTTTGCTCACAACTTTCCTTTTGGAACCAATGGCTGCAAGATCTTCTTCATCTTCCTTGTTTAATTGTTCTTGAATAGCCTTGGCAATTTCAGAATCAGACTTAGTTGCAGCAATTCTTTCTCTTTCTAATCTGTCCTCCTCAATCATTTTGTATGCCACCTCAACTGTTACCCCAAGCTGTGGAGCTGTTTTAGTTTCAAGCTCCCAATCTTTTTCTTTGTCTGTTAAGATCTTCACATCACTTGGCCCAACTTCTGTTGTTCTTTTCTTGATCATGAACTGGGACATAGTGGTTGTGTCTTCACTAGATGAAGATTCATCAATTTGTTCTTTGGGAGCTGGGTCAGCTTGAGTTGGCACAGCTTGTACAGGATCAGCTTGGGAGGATTTTCTTTTCTTTTCAACTTTCTTATCTTTTTCAACTCCAACATCCTTCCTTATATCTCCCATTTCAGCATTAACAGTCTCCCCCTTGGTTGTATCACTCTCCTTTTCAGCCTCTTCATTTGTTTTTCCAACATTTTCTCCACCAGACTCAGATTTTGGTCTTTTTATCTCCTCTACATCTTCTTTCTCACCTTCCACCCTAGAACCATGCACAACCAATCTTCTATCATTTAGTGCCTCCTCAGCTCTGGCCTTATCCTGTCTCTCTTTCAATCTTTCAAGGTATTCTTCAATGTCCTTGTCAACCTGAGCTTTTTGCCTTTCTCTTTCTAGCTCCATTTCAGTTTCACTCATAGCACTCCTCTTTCTCTTAGTAGCATTCTTCTCCCCCTTTTTGTCATCATCAGCAGGGAAAGAGCTCACTGGAGTAACAAGGAAGTCTTTGAGATCCTGGTTGATCAAGTCAATCTTGACATTGGTGAGACAGCATGCTCTTCTTAGCTCAACATAATCCTCATGGAGGAGTTCAATCTTGGATTTAACACCCTTAGAAGCTTCAATCAGATCATTCTTGAAATCTTCTTGTGACTTGTTTGCAGATCGAAGTTCTATGGTGACTTCCCTTTTAAACTTGGTTGCAACATTCTCAATCTGACCCAGAGTACTCTTGTTTCTTTCATTTTCTTCATTAACTACCTTTGTAAGTTTATCAAGAGACTCTGTCAGCCTGCTCTGGTTCTGCTGCATCAAATCAACTGCTTTCAAAACATCTTCTTTCAATGCAATCTGATCTTGACTCAGCTTGTCCACCTTCTTATCCGTCAAATCCTGATCCTTTTGGATCTTTTCCAAGCATTCGGTCAGCTTTGAGCTCTCAACCTTAGAGGTTGAATTGAACTCAGTGAGCTGACCCACCACATCTGAAAATGAGATAGTGGCAGCTTGGGAAGAACTTGCAGTTGGCTTAAAAGCCACTGACTCTGGAAAAAGCAGCCTGCAATCCTTAATATCAGGGTCATTGGGCATATTTAGAAGGGGGTGGAGGTTTAAGGAGTTTTGGAACATTTTCTCATGAGAGTGAGTCTCATGAGTGGATCTGTCAGAATTGATGATGAGTTGGTCAGCCTGAGAAAGATTAACGTTTAATTCAGGCTGAAGGCCAGTGGGAATGTGTTGATCTAGATTTTGATCAACTCCTCTACTGGCATCTTCCATCAGAGCATCCCTTGAGGATGGATGGGCAGACTCATCATCGAATGAAGAATCACTTCCGGAGATAGTGATCAAATTCTCATTGACATCGTGAGGACCATCAATGGTTCCCTTTGCTGCACAAGGGGCTGACATGACTGCCTTAAAGACAGCCAAGTAACCTGCAGAATCCCTCTGTCCGAGGACAGATGCAGACACAGACTCTGCAGGTGTAATGTTTTGTGCATTTGATTGCCCTTCAACAGAGGTGTGTTGTTGCACCAAAGTATCCTTAGGGAGAATTGAGGCCTGTACCCCTCCTTGTGACATAGAAGGGGCATTGACAGCCTGTGCAGACTCAGAGTGTAAGAGAGAAGGAGTCTGATCAGCTTGGGGAGGAGAAGCAGTGTCACCAATGCGTTCGATACTTCTTTCCTTTGGCTGACCATCCTCAAAAATGATGTGCATTGACTCTGACTCACTTTGGATCTGGGCTAGATCCTCTGCTACCCCTTTAATGATATCATCAACCTTTTGGGAGGCTGATGATGGCAATTTCGGTTCAGACACAGTGTGACCTTGGGAGGAGGTCTTTCTTTCAATACCTTCACCCTGTTTGGAGGGTTGGGTAGAAGTAGGTGTTCCCTTTAGCTCGTCTACACTCTTTTGGGAGAGTGCAGATGGGTGTGGTGATTTCGGCTTGTCAGCTTGGGTGGTAGGGACAGCTTTGGAACGTTCCTTAGCTTTCACTGCACCTTGGGGGATCTCAAGATTGGATGTTGCATTATCAACCCCAGAAGCTGACACAGATTTCTTGCGATCTTTTCTTTTTGGCCTTGTGAGGTACTAAGTCCTCAACAAGGGGTCTTTTAGAATCAATTTTGAAGGAGTGGACGAGGGTGTGGCTAGGGTGGCTGATGTTTTGGCCAACCCTTCACCCTCTTTTATAGGAGTAGAATGTTGAATAGATTGAGAAGAGTTTGAGGGTTCAGAAGCATGTGTACCTGGGTCCCCCTGATTAACAGATTAAGTGTCAGACTCAGATCGTGTCGAAGAAGGGACAGCTTCCCCAAGTGCTTCTTGATCCCTTTCTCTTTGCCTGCAAAAATCAAGGTAGATCTGCATTGCTCGGGTCAGACCCTGCACAGATACCTTGGGACTATTGAAGATGTTGTTATTAATAGACTTGCATTCCACAGTCTGACCAGTTGCCAGACTGTAATCATTGTCAAGTATTGCTTCAATGATAAGAGCAAGAATCTTACCATAAGGTATGGTAAGACTTTTCTTATGAACGCGATCAACAAGGTCCTTAAAGATTAAGCCAGCAAAATCTATTCTAGTCATAGTGACCATTGCATGAAAAATATGCAATTCTAGGACATTAGGCTGATCAAAGCTGCCTGCCTTTACTTGTAAGGTTTTAGAAATTGTGCTCAGTAAGTAGTTCCAAATACCAGTTAAATGTTTCATTTTAACCACTGAAGCCAATGGACCTGTATATCCAACTTCTTGTAAAACATTTTTGGCTTCAGTATGAGACACAACATTATCATATTCATCATCAGCATATATGACAGCTCAAAAGCAGACCTAAGCCTCTCATAAGAATATATACCTTTTTCTTACCGTTGAGGATTGAGCCATAGATTGCAGCATCTCCTTTCTTGTTCTGTTTCACAACACAGCTCGCCCAAAATTCACAAAGAAGATCTTGAAACACCCAGTCTGGCTTCTCAATCATCACCTTGCCGAATGGATGATGCCATAAGAAAGCCACAATCTCATCGTATCCTTTTGCCCATGAAGGAGGATGAATATTGGCATAAACCAGACTGCCAATCTTGATTTTACCAGTATCAAGATCAGCCGGAACCACTACTACCTTATTTCCCACCACATAAGGTGAAAGCTTATTTGCGCTTATTGGAGCTGGAAATTGACTTTCAGGTTCAGAAGAACTAGATTGAGAATCATTAATATGAATAGAAACAGATGATGCCATTTTGAAAACAATTTTTAGAAGAAATTAAATTTAATAAAACAGTAATCAGATTAGAGAGAAAAATTGATTTAGAAAAGTATGAACAAGTGATTTGGGATTTAGGTTAAATGAAAGTTATATACAAACACTCAAAATATCCCGTTTGAAAAAGTTGGAGAGAGAAAGATTTTGATTGGAGGATCAACAAGTAGTGGTGGTACTTTTTCAGTAACCGGCTGTTACCACTACACGTGTCACACTCCAATAGGATCAGCAAGTACACTTAAATAAAATAATGAAAGTAATAAAACGCACTGAGATATATAATAACAAAAATAACCACGAAGTTGGGTCAGACTCGGCTTACCCTCTTTTACTTGAAATGTACCAAGTGTGAAAGGGTAGTCTGGGTCTGACACAGCTTACCCTCAAATTTAGTATAACTCTAAGGGGTCAGATTTGCTATTACTTAGCTCACTACATTTTACAAATTAAGCATACCTAGCTTACTTATGAGGTAGTTGAACCTTGATTCATCCAATGGCTTTGTGAACAAGTCAGCAAGCTGAGTGTCTATTGGAATGAAGTGGAGTTCAACATCTTCTTTCATTACATGATCCCTGATGAAATGATATCTTATATCAATGTGCTTGGTCCTTGAATGAAGCACAAGATTGTTTGAGATTGCTATGGCACTGGTACTGTCACAAAAGATTGGAGTTTTTATTGCAGTGACACCATAGTCTTGAAGCTGATATTGCATCCAAAGAATTTGAGAGCAATAACTTCCTGCAGCAACATATTCAGCTTCTGCAGTGGAGATAGAAACTGAATGTTGCTTCTTGCTGGACCAGCTTACAAGTCTATTGCCAAGCAATTGACAAGCTCCTGAGGTACTTTTCTGTCAATCTTACAGCCTGCAAAGTCAGAATTGGAATAGCCAATTAGATCAAATCCTGAGTCTTTGGGATACCAAAGACCCAGATTGGGACTACCTTTAAGGTATCTAAAGATTCTCTTCAGAGCCTTAAGATGAGATTCCTTAGGACTAGCTTGATATCTTGCACAAAGACATGTAGCAAACATAATATCTGGTCTACTAGCAGTCAAGTAAAGTAATGATCCTATCATACCCCTATATGCTGTGATGTCAACAGATTTGCCATTTTTATCTTCACCCAACTTATCACCAGTTCCCATAGGAGTTTTCATAGGTGAGCAATCAGTAAAACCAAATTTGTTTAAGAGATCTTTAACATATTTTCCTTGGTTTATGAAAATTCCATTTTTAGTCTGTTTAACTTGTAAACCCAGAAAATAGTTTAGTTCTCCCATCATGCTCATTTCATACTTTTTAGACATTAATTCAGAAAACTTTTTGCAAAGTCTTTCACTGCTAGACCCAAATATTATATCATCTACATAGATTTGTACAAGCAGAATATCACCATTATACTTTCTCACAAACAAAGTCTTGTCAACATTACCTCTTTTGAAGTTATTAGCCAATAAGATTTAGACAAAGTATCATACCATGCCCTTGGAGCTTGCTTCAACCCATAGAGAGCCTTGTCAAGCTTGAACACATGGTCAGGAAACTTTGAGTTTTCAAACCAGGAGGCTGTTCAACATAGACTTCTTCTTCCAATTTTCCATTAAGAAATGCACTCTTTACATCCATTTGATAGACCTTGAAACCCTTGTGAGCAGAGAAGGCCAAGAAAATATTCTGATTGCCTCTAATCTTGCCACTGGTGCAAAAGTCTCATCATAATCAATTTCATCCTCTTGTCTGTAACCAAGAGCTACAATCTTGCTTTGTTTCTGGTCACAACTCCCCTTTCATCCATTTTGTTTCTGTAGACCCACTGGGTTCCAATCACAGTCTTGTGATGAGGTCTTGGAACAAGTTCCCAAACCTTATTCCTTTCAAACTGTGTTAGCTCATCTTGCATTGCATTTACCCAAGAAGGATCTGCCAGAGCTTCATCAACCTCAGTTGGTTCCACCTTGCTTACAAAATTGACAAACATGCAGAAATTGCATGTTGCCTTTCTTCTTGTTTTCATACCAGAGAGTGGATCACCAATGATTTGGTTAATTGGATGACTCTTTGTCCATCTAGTAACTGGGACAATGGACTGATTCAGATTAGATGGTTCAGCATGATCAGCTTGAGGAAGAGGCTAATCAGCTTGGACAGGAATGGAGGAATCTGATCCAGTTGGAGAGTCATTTAATGGATTCTGAACAATTTCTTCAGTAGGAGTAGGATCAGCTTGTGTATCTTCAAAGATTGGAACATCTTCTTCTTCTTCAATGAATTGCTCCCCCTGAGTTTGAGCATTATTAGCTCCAACTGAAGGATTAGTTGGAGGCTCATTCTCAGGTACAGCCAGTTCTTCAAAATTGAAGTCTTCATCTTCAGGAAGAGAGCAATCTGGCTTAGAACAACCTTCATCAATGCTTACATTAACAGAGTTCTCAATTGTTTTAGTTCTCTTGTTGTACACTTTGTAGGCCTTCATCATTGTTGCATATCCAAGTAGGATACCTTCATCTAATTTCTCATCAAACTTTCCAAGATGGTCTTTCTGATTCAGAATATAGCAAGGACTTCCAAACATTCTTAGGAAACCAATCTCAGGTTTTCTCCCCCTAAGAAGTTCATATGCAGTCTTCTGGTGTCTTTTCACAATGAGGATCTGTTCTGGGTAAAGCAAGCTGTGTGTACTGCTTCAGCCCAGAAATGAGACTTGACATTGTTTTGAGCCATCATGGATCTGGCAGCTTCAATAAGAGTTCTGTTTCTTCTTTCTGCAACACCATTTTGTTGAGGAGTTCTGGCAGCTGAGTAGACTTGTGAAATCCCTTTTCACTGCAAAATGAATTAAGAGTGATATTTTTGAATTCAGTACCATTATCACTCCTTAATTGCCTAACAGGCCTTTTGTAGAGAATTTCAGCTTGCTTGATGAAATGAATAATGTTGTCAGCAGCTTCACTCTTGTGTCTTAGAAAGAAAACCCAGGTGTATCTTGAATACTCATCAACAATTACCAAGGAGTACCTCATTCCAGTGAATGATGGAGTACTGATTGGTCCAAATAAGTCCATATGAAGCAGATCCAAACATTATCAATGGTTGAGCATGTTTTAGACTTAAAAGTAGCTTTATGTTGCTTGCCTTTCTCACAAGCACCACACAGCTTGTCCTTCTCATAATTGATCACTGGAAGATCAGACACCAACTCTTTCTTACACAGCTTGTTGATGTCTTTGAAATTCATATGAGACAGCCTTTTATGCCACAACCAATTCAGCTCATCTTGAGACTTTGACATGAAACAGACTTCTCTTGTGACAGTTGGATTTCTCATGTCAAAAGAATACAAAGACTCATCCCTCTTTGCAATAAGAACCACATTGCCTTCTAAATCAAGAACAATTCCCTTATCAGACCTGAATCTCACTTCATAACCAGCATCACACAACTGACTCATACTGATCAGATTGTGCTTCAAACCATTTACATATGAGACTCTTCTGAAAGTAAGAGACCATTTGAAAGAACACCAAAACCTTCAGTCTTTCCTTGAGAATCATCTCCAAAAGTAACATTAGGACCAGCGCGAATCCTAAAGCTACATAGCAGGGACTTACATCCGGTCATATGCTTGGAACATCCACTGTCCAAGTGCCAGGTATTATCGTCATGACTGCCCTGCAATTATGATAAGAGATTAGTTCTTTTTGGGAACCCATCCAAAGATGGGTTCACCAGAGCTGACCTTCTGGTCTGACTCAGATTGGGTAAACTAAATACAGACTCTTATCACATTTTGAAACCCATTGTTGCTTGGTCTGTCCTTTACCAGATTCAAAGTTCTTTCTAGCAACATTTAGAGTTTCCTTCTGAACAAAACCTTTGCCTATTCCAGCTTTCTTACATTCAGCTCTCAATTTTCTTTGATCAACAATTTTTGGATCAGACACATTTTTAAGAAAATTTGCTTTCATTGACAACTTGTCAGTTTTGGACTCAGCATATTTTAAAATCAACTTGTCAGAGTCAGACTTGGTGTTACTTGAAACAGACTCAGATTTTGCTTGTGACTCATTTCCTAGAGAACCAGACTTCTTAC